>OZ020311.1:10794690-10961770 GCA_963971305.1 Arcuatula senhousia | reverse complement strand
TTTAAAAACATTTACAGACAATAATAAAAAGACATTTACAAAATGTACAGACAATGTCAATAGACATCTATTGTTTTGTAACAGTACTATCTTCACTGCCAATTAGAACTAATAAAGCATATTTATGTGAATACCCTGTAGGACTAGTGGGATCCACCAGCTGAAGTTATCGAACTATTGATTTCAAAATACAAAATATCTCAGCGGGTAGAAAACGGCTTACTTGGTTATGCTATATACATATGCATATTTCAAGGAATGAACTATTGTCTGTATTTGAATCAAAACATGTTTAATAAAACTGTTTTACAACATTGACAATTGAAATTAACATTTCTTTCAATGTTTACAAACAAACGAGCTAATGGAACTGTTTACCAGTTTATTTCTTGCCAATGCCATATAAAAATCCTTAACTTATAAACAAACAATGTTAACCTTAACATATCAAGAATTATAAACACATATACCTTAAGTATTCTTGCTTTCCTTGTGACTAAACAAATTAAAAAGATGCTAAGGGATGGACCATTTAATTTGAAGGGGGGCCTTGGTTTTTTGTTTTGATCAGAAAATTTTTCGAAGACGTCGCGACAGAATATTCTTTTTTCATTATCAACATTATTTTTGAAAGCAAAAGTCCTTCTTCAGAATTAATAGGCCGTCCCTAAACAAATATGCATATCAAAACTATACGTCAAATTATGCTGCAGAGACAAATTTATTGAATTGAACTAAAAATACTTAATTACTAAGCAAAAATATCTACCGAGTGTTGATAAATACAAGATAATTCAGTCTTGTATTTACTGGCAGGATATCTTTTTCTAAACAAATATGCATGGCAAAACCATACGTCAAATTATGCTTCAGAGAAAGAATTATAAATTGAACTAAAAATACTTAATTACTTAGCAAAAATATCTACCAGTGTTGATGAATACAAGATAATTCAGTCTTGTATTTACTGGCAGGATATCTTTTTCTACAAAAATAACTGTTTATATGAAGCATATGACAAAGTAATACTAATATGTAAAAATGTAGAACTCATGGATATGCCTTTATTGGGTTAAAGTTATAATTAAACTATTGAAGTATGATTGACAGTCTTAGATGTTCATGACTAAAGAGCAAACAAGGCAAAGTCACCAAGATAATTGAAGTTCGCAATGGCTCTGACGTAGTAGAGCATTAAAAACAAAAGGTGGGTAAGCCAGTTTTTTCAGGTGTACAAATAACAAAACGGGTAAAAAATTGGTTTGTTTGTTTAGGTTGTATATTGAAATTTAAATGACATCGAAGAAAGTCATAAACCAAAAGTATTGAATGAAAAGTATTCTAATTCCACAGTTTTGAACAGGGGGGGGGGGGGCTAAATCTAGCACCGATGATATCAACCATGTGTACGACAAGAAAAATAAACGGGTGTTAAAAACAATTTTGAATTAAACAATCCAAAAGCACCAGAACCTTTTCTTTTATGGCAATCTTTTCGTAACACATGTTTAAAACAAAACTCGGTTATAACATCGAGTAAATAGAAAAACTCACTATCTAACGAAAAAAGCCCAAAATAACTTTATCCTGACATTTACTCTTTTAATCTATCAGCTCTAAAAGAAACTCGATAAATTTCAAAACCTCGTAGAAGCGCTTCTTTCCTCACTATTTATAGACAATTTGGAAGTAGAAGCCATCGAAGATCTCACTCTAGTAGATGTCAACACCGCTACTGACAAAAACAGGCCATGCAGCCCACACAAAATTACAAAGACTATCTCACATATTTCATTATCAACAAAGACAGGTAAAAGAGCAGACAGCCAGGAAATTCCAGATATAATAACAATACGCAAGTATACAATAGCATCCTTGTATGGGCTTAGTCTTTTAATATTTGAAGCCTCAAGCCGAACTTGACAAATTTTACAAAACATGTAGCAAAGGTTTGTCAAATTAAAAAAGACAGACGTTAACACGGGTCCAGTGAAAAATATAACATTAACGGGATATTTGTTAGGAAAACAAGCGTTTGATCCGTAGCCCGCAGACAAAGAGGACGGACCATAGTTATCGAGTGCAACGGTTGATATAACAAGTGCTAATGGCATAGTTAAACCAGCTATGGTTAGTTTAATTCTCAAACGCTCTGTGCATTCATATATAACAATCTCCCTAGATTTGATCCGGGTTAAAGTTTTAGTGATGTAAATAACCGAAACAGTTGTGAACGAAAATACAGATAACCAGAGGAAGTGGAGAAGAACCCCAATGACATAACATAGGTATGCCACTTCCTGGAGGCCTATACCTACTATGAACAGGAAGTTTGATAGCAGCATCGCAAAAGACATGTTTTCTACATTTGAGGAAGATGGGTTATCGATCAAGCCAATTTTACGTTGAATAATAAGTACAGGTATCAAAGCTATTATAGACAAAGAAAAGCAAACATAGGTTAGAACTTTAGGTACAAGTTGATTGTCTTTTGAACGTTTTTCGTTACAGTGGGTTTCTTTAATAAATAGACTTCCATTAGCATAAAGAGTCTGTAGAAAAAGCTTCAGACAAGAAAAGTCTAGAGTATTATCTTCTATCATTATGTTAGAAAATCTTAATAGGTTCGATTCCAAAGTTGATTCTCCTGAAGTTAGGCCAAATAATTTAGCTGTCGTTAAATTCAAACTGTCCAGTTGAAGAGGTATTGCTGATTTAAGTTCAAATCTAAAGTTCATGTTTGATGGAATAACTTCAACGAATAGGGTAACAGAACGATGTTTTAATTTTTCCATTACCTGATCAATTTCGGATAAAAACAAACTTTTTTTGAATGTTATTTCTATTTTGAGTTTTATCAACTTGTGGGAATGATCAATTTGATAGTAGTTATTGTTATTCGTATGAAAATTATCAATATCGTTAAAAAACCATACTGATAAATGAAGAAGTTTCTGTAACAAGTCATCGGGAATGCTCAATTTGCTGTACCAGAAAAGTTGAATGTTCTTCGCCAGATTTGAATACTGTTCATAACCGTACCTTGTCTAAAAAATAAAAAATAAAATATCTTTTTAAAAAGGAAAAGACAATTTTTAATTTCTTAGAACAGAAAATAACGTTAAATACATACATGTACAGTAGAAATTAACGATTACAATGTTCTGAAATGAAAAGAAAAGGTAAAGAGTGATGAATGTCTTCAAATCGGTCTTTTTCGATTCTAAGGAACGGACCATTGAATTTGATGAGGGCCGTATTGAAGTTTTTTTGTTCTAAAATTATTTATTAGTTGTCGGGACAAATGATTTTAACCTGGTTTAACCCACCATTTCGTTTGAAATGCCTGTACCAAGTCAGGACCATTGCAATCCACCAGTTCTCCGGTATGACTGATTCGTTTTTGTCATTTTCTCTGGACTATGAGATTGATCATTCAAGTTCAGTAGTTTTGTTATTACCTTTATTTCATTATTATCATTATTTTATATAACAGAAATCTGTCTTCTGAATATTTTTCTACCCTCTGCTGCTAAAATATCTTTTCATTAAAAATCATTCTTAAAATATTTTAGGGGAAAAAAGCATGACCCGCTTTAAGTTAATGTAAATGGTCGGTCCCAAAATATATAAGTGTTCTGGAATTATCCATTTACAAAGGTACAATTTGGTAAGGTTAGGCACGAACCATTTTCTCTTGGTTAGGGGGGGGGGAGCTGGGATCTTTTTCAAAAAAAAATATTACTTCCAATTTTAAGAGAAAAAACATAAAAATGCTCCTAATGGAGCTGAAAGAAAATAAATATTCATAGATTTTCTTTGTTTTATTTCAACCCTGACTTGCTGTTTCAGGAAAATTAATTTTTAAGAATTTGAAGCCAAAAGGTGAACCTAAATGGTAACCATGTGATAAGTCCCTTATGTGACAAGGTTACCAGGACAATTACAAATGAATATTGCTTTCACTTCTAGTCTTGATAAGTTTTAGAATAAGATTTCACATATTGAAAAAAAAGTATATTTATAAAAGAAACAAATTTTGGATTTTAGATATCCAGCTATTTTACTTTGTCTATTGTCCATTTTAATTAATATCGCTATATACTGAATGTTTATTTTGGGGGATTCTGGTTTTTTATTATTTTTATTTTTTTACTTTGTGATTTCAATAGAGGTTGGCTCACATATTATCCATGTCTCCATATATCCCATTTTCCTATAATTCTATGTAAGTTTTGAATTTGCATGTATTCAAAATCAAAATACAATAGTCTAATGCACATTTCATCTCCTACCGAGAGTTTGTCTGTTTGACTTATTCCACAAATCCCATTTGTCTTAAAAATAAATGAATTTTACTCACAATGAGAATAAATAAGTCAAAGAACTGGCCAAATTCACACAATTGATAAAAGACCTGTAAACTTACGAGTAGAAAAACAAATATAAAAAAGTATATCAATTTTCTGAATTGGTCTGGAAAAAAATTATGATTTTGCTTTGGGTAGAAAAAAATTGTAACTTTGATTTGGACAGAAACAAAAATAATATCAGGTTACAAAATTCTAGCCCCCCCCACCCCCCCCCCCACCATATGAAAATGGTTTGAACCTTAACAGAAGTAGTGATAGCGGAGTTGATATGGCCTCGGGAAATAGGGCGTTTGGTACTAGTTGTAAAATTGAAGCGCTAAAGGGTTTAAAGGCAAGCGAAATATATTAGTATTATAATAGATTTATTTTCTTTTAAAGTAAATTGTTCAAAATTTGTACGAAATCATTTTTGTGTGTGAAGAGAGGGCGGTTATGCAGATGCTTATAAAGTTGATGAACACAATCGCAAATGTAAACGGCATCAATTTAAATGCTAGTACTCCTTCGATTCAAATACATCCGTCCAACGGATGTGTACCGTGTATAAATTAATTTTATGAATGAACCAGAAAGAATCCTTGCAAAATCAATCAAATAACAGAAGTATTTATACGAACCAATCAAATAAAAGATGACTACATAATGTAAATCCTATCTGTTCTAACTCAATAGTTCGTTTTTTATAATGCAAAGGAATAAATGAAACTTGTGTCAGTAATATTAAATGCCAATAAACATTCATAAACCATATTTTTGGATAGCAACGACGTTTATGGATTTTTTTTAAATTAAAAGAAATTGAAAATACCTGATCAGGGATTTTGCTGGTGCGTTTACATTAACTTTTTAATTCTTTATTATAGCACTGGTACATTAGAATTTGCCTAAAACGGCCACATAAGAAAAACTGAAGGTAGACATACCTAATGAAAATATTGTTCCTAAGCAGAGTGAAAATGTTCAGTTTTTTTAGACTAGAAGCCTTAAAGTCACTAAAGACTTGTTAAAGAATAGCTGGCTAAATGATTCTGCATTGACTGAACACTGACTGCAATACGTAACAAAACTGGGGATATTTTAAGCTTGAGGCAAGTTCAGATCATTTGAAGCACCTGGACTGTGTAGATCAAGTTATTTTTCCGTAAAAAGCTCTTTTAAGTGTGAGATGACCAGGTTAAGATGCAAGCACATGCAGCGACCATAAGCTGTTCAATTAAATAAAAAATTGATGAAATCGACTTATAAAATAAATGCAATGTTATTAGAAACTTTCGGTTTTAAGAATGAAGCTACCTGGGTAAACAGTAACTTAAAATCTAAATTTTTTCAGAAGAAATTGGTACTTACACGCGTTCTTCGAAAACCGGCAATGATCTTTCATTCGTGTTATATTTTTGTGGTTTTTTGACTCGTTTCGCTGCGCTCAACTCGAAAAAATTCTATCACTTGTGGAAGATAAACTTTTCTTTCAAAAACTTATGTTGTAAGAACCTATAGGACTTAGTTTCAAAATGTTTAAAAACAAATTATTCAAACGTCGTAGTCAATACTCATACATGTCATGCATATATTTACTCATTTTATGTTTGTTTTTTGTTTTTTGGTTTTTTTTTTTAATTTCACCATCGTAGTACTTTTTATCTTAGTTTATACAATTTCGTAATGTTTTCTATAAAATAATTCTTGTATTTCAAACATTTATATCCATATTGAATTTTTAAAGCTTTAGATTCTGACTATGATATTATTTCCTTACAATAAAATTTCTCATTTGAGCGCCAAACCATTAACAACCCGCCCAATTTAACTATGGACTTTCGATTGTAGCGTAAAGTGAAGCGTGAAAACACAACAATGAAAACTTATGTCGTCATGAACAACCAATCGTTAACAGTCAAAAACCACGATCCGCTAGTACTTATCTCCCTGATAGATAGATTGTTGATCGTAACTCTTGGTTAGGGCGAATAGGGTACTAATAGAAAAAAATACAACGACAAAAGAACTTGTTCTATTTTGCAGCAAAATAGGCACAACTGTTTGCGCTCCGACTTGTTTTTTTCTATGTTTTTTTTCTCTTTTCTTACTCTTTCAAATTAAACAGCTTATTTTCTTGAACGTGAATGATTGGTTCTGAAACGCAGTATATAAGTATGCAAGGAATTTTTTATAGTGTAGGTATACGGTCTGCACAAACCTTTGTTTTTTCTCTTTCGTTACAAATTACCTTGAATGATTTTTAAACAAACAAAATATATATAAGATGGAATTTATAGAAAACTAACCGATGGGGCTTCTGCATGATACTCCCTCTAGTTTCAAGGTCGGAAGGTCGCTTTTAAAAATGCTGGAAGGTCGATTTAAGGTACATGTATAATTTAATGCGATCATATCTTTCAAGAAAAATTGTTTTAACCAAATGGAGGTCGGAAGTGGCCCCTTAATAGCCTTCCGGTTGCCGGTTATTTTGCCATTAAGCTCTCTGTTCTCACTTGCGAATTGTGCCTGTTGACAACTGAAAACAGAGAGTTTAATGACATGTTCCCGTGAAGATTTTTCTAATTGTGACCTATTGTAAATGAAGAATTTTCATGATCCGGAAGTATACTAGTAATTGAAAATCACAGTCCTGGCGTGAAGTTTTAATAATAACCCTTCTAAAAATAGGAATGACAATTTTTTCAAGCAACTTAGTTTGAATGTACTTTGGATTTACTGCGGAACGTTGCGCACTGAAATCATAATGAAAATTCGCGCCACTTCTAGAAATAATGGTTTACCAAAATAACGTAGACTGGCTTTTTCGTTCTCATCTGTAATACTTTTCAAGAATTATAAGTGCACATGAAAATCATTGGAGGTAACACAAGTCTAAAAATTATTTGGAGGATCAATATCAAATGTCCGTATTTATTGTCATTTGCCAAACTGAATTTTGAGTTTTGAATGTGGCTATGATTTTCATGTTGAAATATTTCTTCGGTTTTCCTCTATTTTGTTTCAAGTGAAGCTTTTCATTTAATATTCCTGCTGTGCTCGCAACGGGACAATGTCTAAATTATTTAATTATACATACCTTCTCACGTGAATTTTCACCTTCAAAGGAAAACAGGACGGACAAGGAGTAAAATGAAACGGTTCTGGAGATATCATTGTTCTTCACACACACCATATTTCTGGGATTTTCTGAACTTTTTCTTGGAAGACAGAAATAGTTCCGATATATATATTCCGTATCTGCTTCAGCAGATACTTTAACAAGAACTGGGCTTATGTATGCATTACAGAGAGAGTTGTTGTTTGTCAGTAAATGTGGAACACATCTTCGAAGTTCGGCATTTTCTGGTGGATGGATAAGATAGCTTGAGTGTTTCACTAAATATTTGAGCTTTTCTTCACGTGTCAAATTGAAAAAGTCGTCAACATGGTCAAATCGTATGTCATAGAATCTAATTCGAAATGAATTAAAATCGACAATACCGTTACAATAAGCACAAAATCTATTCTTGAAGATCAGCCGTTTGCCATGAATAACAAAAATTCCGTTCTTTGAAATGTTATCCTCCGAACATTTATTTCTGATGGTGCTATTTGTGTACCCAGAGGGACACGAATTAACAGCAAAAAACCCGTACCTTAATTTTGGCATACTTTCGTAAACTTTTGGAAAGCAGTGATGCTTATGGGAGGCAGTTGGTCTTGTCTCTGTAAAATTGTAGTCATGGCAACAGTCGTTATAATCAATACATTCGGTGTCACAGTAACAAGACCGGAAGTCATCTTGTATGTCTACCATCGAACAAGAGTTATCGTTTTTCAGACAGTGGTCTTGGAGGTTAGAAGTCGTTGCATTCTCCGATGTTTTTGTTTGATCAGGTTCTTGTGTTAAAATTTTGCCGAGGGCAAGCAAAAGCAAAAAGAAAGTCTGTAACATTAAAATAATATTGGTATATCTTACCATCGTTCACACTTAGTCCAAATGTAAAATTATTTTTGCGCACGAGTTCTTATATAGTTATCGTAAGACTTAAGTGGTTTTCTTTCAATTCATTGGGTCATAAATAAAATATATCAAATTTCAATAAATATAGAATTAAAAAGCATAAACTTTTTAATAAAACTATAAAAATTCAATTATAAAATTAAAAACTCGCCTTTCCTGCTGTTATTGTTTATTATTAATAGAATTAATATAAAAGGCACACTAATTTAAGAATGTCTATGAGAAGTATCTATTTTATTTTCGTTTTGCTTATATTAGCTTAATTTTGAAAATTTTGATTTGTAAATTTTCAATAAAGTTTATTAATGACAGCATTTATAAAATAACTTTACTGGTTATGTTTTGCCAATCATAAGACAAATATCTAATTAAAAACAATAAAGAAATGTCAACGTTCTTTATTTTATCATTTTTAATCAATTAAAATGAAAATTAGTTACAATGGGATTTGTTGTCGCAAAATTCAGGGAGAAAAAAATGTTGCATAGCAAGGAAATACTTTCCATTCGAAAACGTATTGCCTTATTACTCAAAGCTGTTGCTAGGATGAAGAGTATCATACAATTGCGAATTTCAAAATAGGACCAAAAGATGTCACGTTTCTATTGCTTTAGCTAGTGTATTAGTTTCTTCCAACACACATTGTTAGCTTAAGTAAATTATTTAAAATGCTCTTTGACAAAAGATGTAAAGAAGGCCTAACCTATGAGTGCAGATGTTATTTTGGCATGTAGGTTTAGTAAGGTCGTGCATAGCGGAACCAAACAATCATTGGAACGGGACAAGCGTTCTGTAGCAGCTAGGGGTGATTACTCTTCCGATGCACCTGAGTAACTCTGAGTTCCTAATTGTGGTATAATGGTAGGTAAATATGAGTTTAATTTTTTTTAAGTATATGGTTAGTTTTGTTGCAATGATTTCATGTCTCTCGATTTTGTCTTTTCGGATAAACGAAATTTTATTGACTCTTTAGTACACTTCTGATTCCTGCATTTATCTTCAAATACAGGAATTGTTTTCGGAATTCAGAACTGATTTGTCCTATGCAATAACAATCATTTTTTTTTTCAAACTGCTTTGAAAATAAGTTTTGAGTAAAAAGAATCGGATCTTTGATGTTTAATCTGATTGACAACATAAATAATTGAACGTTGTTTTCAATCCGAACGTTGCGCATGTGTACTTCTGTTACAAAACTAGTTAATTTGCAATGATAAAGCTCAGAATTTCTGTAGATATAGGTATAAACAAAATAACCGAATGTGGAGGATCAATCTCAAAGCCCAAGAGAAAAGAGGAAAATCGCAATGGTCCTGACTTCGCACGGGCATTTAAAAAGAAATAGTGGGTTAAACCAGGTTTAATGGTGCGCCAACCCTCCCCTCTTTCCATTGCGATCTAATGATCCTGTAATAACACAAAACACAACGCAGTTGTGAAAACATAATAGAGACAAACCAGTCAAGCACTTATCATTACTTAAACGTGTCTTTGAACTTTTCTACAACAGGCTGAAATTTTTACGAAGAACGAATTTTCTTTTAACCGTGCTCTTATTGTCGGTCACGGGGCTAGTAGTCAGTTACCCAAGAGAATTAAAATAGGTCGGGGAGGAGATGAGCATAATTTGTGCCCATTGGAATGCCAATTTGTTGTTGAAAAACCTTTTACATTATTTGTCAAATATGTTGCCAATAAGGAAATGAAGCACACTGCAAACTTTGTCCGATGTGTTACATATTACATCTTTATAAAATGTTCTGGGGGAAAATGTAGAATTGTAACTTTAAAGAACAAAGTTCCTTGATATTGAAAAAGCTTTTTTTCAGACGACACTTTAGATTTAAAAATCAAAAGTTTCTTGAAGAATTGAAGCTCAGAAAATGACCGAGTCTTGAAATTATCTAATCAATCCATGGAGATCTTTAAAATTCACATGTAACTGATTCTACTACTATTATAAATAGTGTTACTCTATACGTGTTGGCCTTCTTTTACAGCAGACATGATCTTAGCTAGTTAAACAGACAGCTCTGTAGTTTAACATGATGAAAATCAAGATATATATTTATTGTTCGGATATTTAGTTTACAAATGTGGTAACTCTTCATGTTCCTTCTTTAAATGAATATTAAAACAGGAAATGAAAGAGTTATGGATGGCTCTGGTCTCATCTTTGTCAAATTAAGTACGTGTGTATGTAGCAATAGTGGAAGGGCTATTATCAATGTCTAATTCTCAATTCAGGCATTTGTAGTAATGTACTTAACATACAAAAACGAAGCCGAGGGTTAAACAAAATTAAAGCTTGGTAATTCGGCTGCGCATAAGAGATCGGATAGTTCTCACCTTGTCTGGCAGCTATTATAGCTGTGGTTCTTTATCCAGGTTCTTGCAACGTCCTCCACAGCGGCCATGGTGATCTTTCTTAAAGTTATGCTTCTAATGCATACGCTGTGGGTTTCTGAATTTAAGTCATGCGATACCACATCTCGTTAATAATCGTTCTCAATTATCTCTAGATCACCTGTGGAAAAAATGATCAGTTGGACCTTAGACAAAAAGAGAAGTTGGCCAACTGCATGTCGGAAGAGACTTTAGGTTGTCTTGAATGTTTAGGTCCTGCAATGCCTTTTGGTGATTGAATAATTTATGCATATGGTCTTGGTAGGATACAATTGGTGTTGACAGGTTTCAAAAATAAGAAGGAGTCTGTGATGTAACTTCTTTACACTTCATACTATTGTCGATGTTAATTTAATTTATATCAGCATAAAAAGAAAATTCAGATTCGTATGTGAAGAATTTGTGTATAGTAATAAAGTTAATTCTTACAATGAAGGAATCTTTGTTTAATTTATGTCTTATGGTGATCATTGATAAAATATTTACAATGTCATGTTAAATGGGGTGTAGGTGATCTTCGAGTACAAGTCAGAGTAAGAGTTCGAGTTGAAATTCGAGATACGACTCGAGTTCGAGTTAAAGTTCGAATTAGAGTTCGAGTTAAATCAAACTCGAGTCATAACTCGAACTTAAACTCGAGCTCTAACTCGATGATTACTTACATCCTGTTATGTAGATAAATATCGTTTATTTAGTCAATGGTGGGCCAAGAGTGGAAATATTTTGGATATGGCATGCGACAGTCACAATAACCCCATACTGAGTTTTTCGACCGTTAGTGGTCGATAAACTGGGTTTATCATTCGCTAACTATAGTTTGCTGATGATAAATTTCAAACAACTGAAATTATCATTAGCGGTCGATAATGGTGTTTTCAAACGCTAATAAGAGTTTCTCGGTGATAAACTGAATTTATCGATGATAAACTGAGTTTATCGGCAATAAACTGAGTTTATCAACTGCAAACTATAGTTTACGGTCGATAAATGTTGTTTTGCGTTGATAAAGTAGCATTTGCGGTGCAAACCAAAGTTACCACTGATAAACTGGTTTCACGAACGCAAACTATAGAAACCGAGTGATAACTATGGTTTATGGTCTATAAAACAGTTTATTATGCTGTTGCTATTGCATGTTATGCACATGTCATATGGTTTGGAAAGTAACAATAACAGAAACTAAGTAAGCGTGCTTACATACCCTACGAGCTCAATCAATATTATCCTTGAGGAATACTTATTGAGGTATAACAAGCATTGTAAAGATAATTTGCATGTATATGAATGTCATGACAAGAGTCCGTTAAATGTAAAAATATGAAAGGCAAATTCAAAATTTTCTTAGTCAAAAGGGGCACACCTTATATAAGAAGTTACAGAAAAAAATATTCCTGGTAATATGCACAATTGTATATAGGGTACTTCTTGCATACCAAGTTTTATTTATTTCTGCTAAGTAGTTTCAGAGGATTTGCGTCCACAAAATATGATTATTATGGCACGCAATAATAACAAAAACCTGATAAACCACATGTATCGACCGTAAACTATTGTTTGCTGTTGATAAACTGGGTTTATCGCACGCTAACTATAGTTTGCGTTCGTTAAACCAAGTTTATCAGCGGTAACTTTGATTTGCGCGGTGCAAATGCCACTTTATCAACGCAACCCGGCATTTATCGACCGTAAACTATAGTGTACATTTCATAAATTCAGTTTATCGCCGATAAACTCAGTTTATCACCGATAAATTCAGTTTATCACCGAGAAACCATAGCTAGCATTTGAAAACCCCATTATCGACCGCTAATGATAAATTTCATACAACTTAAATTATCAATAGCATAAGCAAACTATAGTAAGCGAGTGAAAACCCCAGTTTATCGACCGCTTACTACAGTTTACGGTCGATAAACTCAGTTTATGGGTTTTTGTGACTGTTGCATGATACAGTTCAGCACCCAGAAACCCTAATTAGCATTTAAATTTCCATAGTCGACAGCTAATGTTAATAAACAAACTTGGTTTGTCAGGGTTTAATAACCTACAATGCAAAGGTTTTTTTTTGGCAGACTCGAGCGTAAGACCATCCCACCCGTCTGTAATCATGTTTTGTGGACGCAAATCCTCTGAAACTACCTAGCAGAAATAAATGAAACTTGGTATGCAAGAAGTACACTACATAAATTGTGCATATTACCAGGAATATTTATTCTGTAATTTTTTATAAAAGGTGTGACCCTTTTGACTTGGATTCTGCATTTCATATTTCTAAGTTTAACGGAATCTGGTTATGACATTCATATACATGCAAATTATCTTTTCAATGCTTGTTGTACCTCAATAGGCATTCCTCAAGGATAATATTTATTGAACTCGTGGGGTAAGTAAGCAAAAGGGATCGTCTTTGTGGTCTTCATACCATTTCATGAATGTTCCCGGTCTTCTGCTTTCATTCCACCGAGGTTGTAGAAACGAATTTCGGGTAGAGTCCCTAGTTGGGCGTTCTGGTTTTCCTTTTCTATTAAACAGATGTAGAAAGTATCCTTTGTGGAGTTCTTTGAATCCAAACATTTTCGGAAGCTTGGCTAAGGCAGTGGGTAGAAAGTTTAGGGAATCTATCATCTGTATGTTGCAGTTTTTAATCGTTACAGACGTGTTCTTGGCGCCGTTGGGGATGATCCTGATCTGAATTCCATGAACAGGTATTGCAGGACGGGGATGAAATCGTATCCTTTAAAGTTGAGACAGATAACGGTGGAGTTTTGTTGTCTCCGGAAAATAGCCAATTGCAAAAGTCGTTGTTGGTGTTGTGTCTTCTAAAGATCAGTTGGTTCTGTCCATAGTGCTTACAGCTACTTTCTTCAGTTACTTCCTCTTCCATGCACTCGGTGCACACTTTATGGACCATGCATAAGTTGGGTCGGTGCTCCATGGCTCCACAGGTACTGGCGTTACAGTGCGAACATCTTCCGTCGGTGTCAGGTTGGTATTCCATTTCGTACTCTACGAGGTCGTTTTGTGTGCATTCAAAATCAAAGAAAATATAGGTTTGTTTTTCTGGAGGGTCTTTGATTACTATGGGTGTCATATAACACTGATGGTCTGGATTGCAGTACTGTTTACAGGATGGACAGTACATCTCGCCACACACGTGCTTGCTTTTCCGTTTCTCCATGTTGACGGTGTGGCAACAGTCTTTACATTTGAAGTACCATTTACACGTTGAGTTGGTTTTCTTAGTTAATTCTAAATGGAGTTGGAAACACTCCTTTCCTTTAAAGTTTCTATCACAATGGCTATAGCTACAGTTGATCCAGTCCACCTCGCAGCGTTCGTGAATCTTTTTGCAAAGGATGCATGGGTTGTTGCACGCATGTCTTTCAGGATGATCGATCCTTTTTTACACTTTGTGCAGTAATAGTTTCTGGTCAAGAAGCCTGTCATGATAGTAATGACATCGTAATGGTCGTCGTGGTGGTAATGGTAGATCTTCTTTTCCGCTTCTGGTCCCTCATAGATAATCCCGTTGAAGAAGTCCTTAGAAAAAAACGGTTATTTGATATTCCGGCAGTACAGCTTGGAATCGTTTAAGTTCTTCGATGCTGCATGGTCCATTTGGTACATAGGCTTTCTCGTGCAGTTGAAGGGCCAAGTATTCTTGCATGTATTTTCCATGTTAGATGCTCTCCCATTTTGAGTGTTTATCAATTCTTGCTTTAGCGGTGACAATGGCCCTTGCACAGCAAGGCTCGTCTCGGTTCTGGATTCTGATGAAACTTTGTTTGTCTTTCACCATTCTGTCGAGATCAACGTAGTTGCATCTTTTGCACCCAGATCCCTTGGGAATAGATACGTGAAGGATATCTAATGCTAAATTTCCATCCAGGACAACTTCTTCGTTGGACTGCAATAGCCTCTCTATTTCCTTTAGTAGTAGTTTAGTCGTCAGGTCCTTGAGTTGAAGTAGATGCAGGGCGATCGGGAAATCTAACGAGTTGGTTTGTATCGTCATTTTCACAAAATCGTGTTCTTTCATCTCTTCTCCAATGGTTTGCAGAATGTAGTTGAATAGCTGGTGTAGTGTTCTCATGATTGAAGGCAGGTTCGTGACTTCGAATTCCTTAAAGGTGACGGCATAGTGGTTTCTTGTTGTTCCAAACTTGGGTATTGTTTTATCTCTCTCTGTTCGATGGTATAGTATGTTTTCGGATCATCCTGCTTCTCTCTGTCCATGTCTTTGCTGATGTAACTCCAAATGACGTTGGGTTGCAAAAGCCTGGTTGCATTGGGTACATTCGTAGTTCAAATTGGTGACGAGCCATATGGGCTTGTAGATTCTCACGTCTCGTAATTGTCTTTGTAAATTTCGTACACGAGTAAACGTCTCTGTGATAGGTCAATCGTCTATGATGATGGAGCTGACTCATCCTCTCAAAACCAGTTTCACATTGGTTGCAGGTAAATTGCTAAGGCATCTGAAAAATAACACAGGTAAGTATACGTTGTCTATTGTTTCCTCTTTTTTAAAATTGTATTCCTTTCAAAGTATATGTTGTCTATTGTTTCCTTCTCTTTTAATTGTATGCCTTTCAAAAGTATATGTTGTCTATTGTTTCCTTCTCTTTTAATTGTATGCCTTTCAAAGTATATGTTGTCTATTGATTCTTTCTGTTAATGGTATGCCTTTCAAAGTATATGATGTTTATTGTTTCCTCCTCTTTTAATAACATGCCTTTCAAAGTTAAGTCGCAAATGAGTCACACCGCTTACCTTTGTCGTGAAAACACGTCTGAACTCTCTGGCGTCTGATCGTTAAATGATTAAAATTCAAATGGTGTATCATAGAGTGTACTACGTGATCATTTAACGTGACGTTTGAATCAAACCGGTTAGAACTGGTTTGAACTAGATTTTTATCATTTGCTTTTCGTTAAAATATTATGGATTTTGTCATATTTTGTTCATTGTAATATTTTATCATGTTCCTTTTTTAAAGTTGATGTTTTTTCGTCGTCATATTTTCCTAAGTGGCAAGATTTTGTGAGTTTCTTTTCATTGTTTGATGTTTTTCGTCAACAGATTTTCTTAAGTGGCAAGATTTTGTGAGTTTCTTTTCAAAGTTTGATGTTTTTCGTCAACAGATTTTGTTCAGTTGCAAGATTTTGTGAGTTGATGTTTTTCGTCAACAGATTTTCTTAAGTGGCAAGATTTTGTGAGTTGCTTTTCATAGTTTGATGTTTTTCGTCAACAGATTTTCTTAAGTGGCAAGATTTTGTGAGTTTCTTTTCACAGTTTTATGACTTTTATAAAGCTTAATGAGCTGAACATTTAAGCAAGCAACAGCTTTTCTCTATCTGCAATAGTTTTCATTCTATAGGCCAAAAACACTTTTTTCGCCTTTAAGGGACTGTAACCCCTATAAGTGGTCATCTGACAACTTTGTTATTTGAAGACTTTTGTAGAGCTAAATGAGTTGAATACATTGAAGCAAGCAACAGCTTTTCTCTTTCTGCAATAGTTTTCATCCCTTAGGCCAAAAACACAATGTTTCGCCTTTAAGGGGCTATGAACCCTATAAGGGGTCATCAGACAACTCTGACCCTGTGAAGACTTTTGTAGAGCTTAATGAGCTGAACATTTAAGCAAGCAACAGCTTTTCTCTATCTGCAATAGTTTTTAATCAATAGGCCAAACATGAAAAAACGCTATTTTTTACATTTATAGGGCCATAACCCCTATCAAGGGTCATCTGACAACTTCGACCCAATGGAGACTTTGGTAGAGCTTTTGATTCTGAAGAGCCTAAGACCCTTCGGATTTTTTCTATCTGTTATAGTTGCTGAGTCATAAGCCTTTTTAAGTGATTTTACCCTATATTCTTTTTTGTAACAGCGGCCATGTTTTTTATCGAATCATTTTAAAATGAGGATCGTTTGTTGCCAACATGTTATATATCATTCCTGCAAAGTTTCAGTTAAATTGATTTAGTGGTTTCAGAGAAGAAGATTTTTGAAATTGCTAACGAACGACGGACGACAGACGACGGACGCATAGTGATGGCATAAGCTCACATGCCCTTTGGCCAGGTGAGATAAAAAAGAAACTTTTTGAAGAGATTATATAAGAAGAATTTTCTTATGTCATTCGTCTTAAAGACGATCACGGAGACGCCGGTTTTTGGTTAAACAAACTGACATATTGAAGAAATCGTGAAACACACACCCTATATGATGGTGAGGTGGGTATCTTACTTTCCAGATTAGGAAAATTAATAATTTGATAATTAAAGCCGTCTCTTTTTTCGTATATTTGTGTACAAAGTTGATTCTGTGGTGTTTAATATCTAACTTTGGAGGACAAATTGAAAGAATCAATCAAGCAAACAAAGCGTTGTTGACAGAGAGGACATCAACAATTTATCTAAAAGTGAGATTAAAGAAACTAGCTTCCTTTATCTTCTTGTTCTTGACGAATTGCTGGAGAAAGTCTCGTAAGATTTTAAAACTTTATATTAAAGAAAACAAGTCAGCGAGGAAATGATCACAAGTTGTGCCCGTTTAAAGGACTTTCCTTAAAATATGACAAATATGCTTTCAATTAAAAAAATCAAGCATACTGCAAACTTGGTTCATGGTGTAACATATCTTATCTTTTCAAGATGTTTTAGTAAAGTGTGTAAAATTATAGGCCAAAAGAACCAAATTCCGCTCTAAATATAAAGAGAATGCATTTTAGATTAGTTCTTTCAGTTGGCAGTTAAATTTTTCTTGTAGTATGGTGGAATATAAAGCTAAAAACCGAAAGTTTAAGGAATGAACTTCAGAAAATTATCGGAATTTAAAATTTTCAACAAATCTTTAGAGCTTTAATCCACTATGAGAATAAATAATTTCGAAGTATGTTTGTTGTCCTTTGACAGCAGACTTTTTTGTTAGTTGAACGGATACGTATGTGATAGAACACGATGATGATTCAGCTATGTACCTTTCCTGGTATGGATTTTTATGTAGTTTAAGTATCAAATACAAATATGGTTACTCTTCGTGTTCCTTTTTTTTTAAATTAGATTTGAAGAGGTCATGCAGAAGTTATAGTTAGAAATTATCTCATGACTGTCAAATGAAGTCCGGGTGTATGTAGCACAAGCGGAGTCATTACCATCAATGTATAGTCTGTGATCACATACATTTTAATGTTTGCTGTAAAAAAATTGTTGTTAGAAGCCTTGTATGCAGGTGTGACAACACACTTGTTGTGTAAGAAGGCCGAGGGTTGTTGATCCATTCCGAAGTTTGTAGAGTTGGCTTCGTACATGCGAACGGATAGTTCTTATGCAGTCTGACAACGATTCAAGTTCAGCTTCTTAGTCCACTTCCTTCTGTATCCAAGCTCTGGCAAAGTCCTCACCAGCGCCCATGATGTGATGATCTTAATCTTCATATCACCCCGGAGTACGAAGAGGTTCAGTTCTTAAAAGTTTAAACACTGGAAGGCCAGGACACAAAGGATGCTTGAACCAGGTTTTATGGCCCTAACTTTCCTCTTTCATTGTTACCTTAGTGTCCGGTAATACAAAACACAACACGGTTGCAAGACATAATAGGGCCGGGGTAAAGAGGTGATCACCTCAGTACAACAAACTATTTGTAACAATCACGAGAAAAGACAAAACATAAAAGACACACCGGAATAGTTATAGATCGCAATGGTCCTGACTTGTTACAGGCATTTTAAATGAAATGGCTGGTTAAACCAGGTTTTATGGCGCGCCAATCCTCCTTTTTTCATTGCGATCTGATGGACCAACTTATAGTACAAGGTTATAAGAAAATAAGTTTTATTTCGATAACAGCCACTCGTACCAAAATTCAAAATTATGTCAGTTGAAATAATATGAGTGACAAAATACTTGATACCGGCTGGGACGTCATCCAGGGTTACCAGGGTCCTCTTTTGTTACCTTTAGGAACAAGGTAGCAAATGAAATTGTTGTTCCTAGGAATATCCTAAAGGATACAACCAATTTGACTTACGTTCAGCCAGAGGGAAATATTTATTTCAAAACTTCCGATTCGTTTCAAATTATAAAGCCATGCTCTATTAAACTTACGGACGTTCTAAAATATACCGATAAATCATATCCCCCACCTTCTATTTCGACCTGTAGATCTAAAGCCGGTAGAAAATCAACTTGTAAAACCTGCAATATGCTTAATATTCTCCTGAATTTACCAGCAATTTAACCGGTAAAGTACATCAAACTTTATCTCACGTCCCTCTGGACTTTTCCACCGAAAATGTCATTTATAGCATTCAATGTACTTTGTGTGGACTGTTGTATGTCGGTGAAACCAAAAGCTCTTTGCGTTCTCGCATGAATGGACATAGGTATGACAGTAAAAATTCTGATTATCGGGTTTTGTTTAACCACTTCAGTCCGTTTTATCGAAAAGATTTACCACGACACCGGCAGTCCTAATCTCAGTACACCTTACCGTAAAAAACGAGAGCTACACTGGATAAAAACTTAGGTACTGCAATGCCTTACGGGTGTAATATTAATATCAAAGGGGTGGGCAATCTTTCTAGCCAACAATGTAGTGAAGTGACTGTTATGAACCTGTTTGACCCAAATGGTAAACATAAAGGAAGTCATGGTCATAGACGCGGCAAACCTAGATCTGTTGCCAATCAATCATGGAGACAACAGCGTCGTGTCTAAAATCTAGAAAATTAGTAAAAGCCCTGGCATATCGAATAAGTTGTGAAATATACACCCCATTTGCTGGTGAGGTTGGTATGTAACTTTCCACATAGGAAAATTATTAATTTGAAAATCAAAAGTGTGTCTTTTGTCGTTTGTTTTGTACTGAGAAGATTACCCGAGTCAAATTCTAAATACTTAGTCTATTTATTCCTCACAGCCTTTACAATAATAGGCTCATGTTTATCAAAAATGCCTAGCTTTTGTTTAGTTGTTGATTTCCGTTCGGTTGTGTTTAGTATTTCTTCGTGCTAATTTTGATTGTGTTTACCGGTCTTGTTGACCTTTCGGACTTTTGACACTCCAATGCCCCATTGGTGCCTCTTTGGTTCTTTTTTGACAGAAATGTCTTATGATGTCTCACTATTTTAAAATGTCATGTATATTTTTCTTTTATTTATAGTATGCACCTAGACATATGTTATTATGACCCGCTGTTTTTTCTAAAAATATTTTCGTGAAATGAGAAAAACTGTTACAAGGTATGATGACATCTGCTGGCAACATCTCAGGTCACTCGCCTCTCTATGAACAGGCTTAGCTTTTTGATGGGGGTCCTCCGCTGGTCTTGTTTCTCTCAAAGCTAATTTTAGAAAATACCTTCCTTGCCTCCTTTTACGTTGTAGCCCATTTGTCTTGACATTCTTTTGATGATCTCTTGGCAACCCCAAGGGATGAAACTATTATAGCGAATATCTCCAAAACACAATTCTTCTTTGCATTGGTCACACCATTACTATTCATTTAGAATGGAAAGATTTCTCTCAACCTCAGATTGTGCGGTGATGACCTCTTATTCAGTGAAGATGTCTCCTTTTGTAATTTCTTTGAAGTAACACTTGCAAGATTACAAACTCTCCTTCATTTTTGACAAAAATGCAATCTTGGGATTTTTCCTTTTTTTTATTTAATGATAGCAAATTACCTTTTTAAACAGTAGAAAGAAAAAAATAATGAATTGAAAAGTTATTCATTTAATACAAATTTGTAAAGACCTCTTACGACATAGAAAAAAAATATACATATTCTATTCTACAAGCTGCATTCCTAACCCATACATTATACTCTTAACATTGGCAATTCTTTTCGCTTACGTTAAGTTGTGTTCAACAACCACATTTTAACGTCTGGGTAACGACCGATCGGTGTGTTGCATATTTGAACCCTACATTATGTCTTTCACAAACTTTATTGAACAACGAGACACACACATGTTCAGTCATGGTTCGTAATTTGTTCCTCGAAGAAAGGAGGAGGGGATGCAGGCTATGAGATTCGGTTAGTTGTGAAGACAAGATGTAGTTTTCCGTGATGAGAAAATCTGTGCGTAGTAATACATTATCATTTAATAAGGTCTAACGTTGATGTCTTTTTGTTGATGCTTGATATTTATTGACAAGGACATGTTTGATGTAGATATATATTGTGTTCATGTTTTAGGCCAATGGCAGATCAAGATTGGAGATTTCGAAGGTTTGAACCACCTCTTTCCTCATAATATTTTTTGTGCGATTTAATCATAGGACGATAATACCACGTCAAAATTTTAAAAAACCATTTATTCTTTAACCTAACTCGTCTCCTTATTCTTATTAGCCTCCTCCACCTCCACCGTCTCCACCTCCACCGCCTCCACCTCCGCCACATCCTCCTCCCCATCCACCACCCCCACCGCTCCATCCTCCTCCACCTCCACTATATCCCCCTCCAGAGCTACTTCCATTACAACTGCATATCCCAATGCAACAAGCAATAAGAAGGAACCCTCCTCCTATAAGAATCCATATAACATACCAGTCAGATGGTCCACAATATTCCCTCTCAAAAACATTTCTACAAAAAACATTAAAATCGTATATACCTATACCTTTGGCTAGAATAATAGTTAGGATATGAATAAAAATATCGAGCAACTCAACAACAAAACCACTGTATGGAAAGAGCGAAAGGGAAAAACGGTTGATTTCTGTGCCCCGGTGTAGTTTACTCCTGTGTCATTGTGGTATTATGGGTAAAACAGACGATTGTAAACATCCGAAAGACGAAAATATGTCATTTAGGTAAGAAAAATAGATATACTTGTGTTGTTAAGGTTCATTTTAAGTTTCTTACTTGTCACTCTATTGTTTTCTGACTATTTTTAAACCAATAGTTAAATAATGTAAGAAATATCGCAATGAAAAAACAAAAATTTAAAATGTTGAAAATCGCATAATTTTATGGTACATCTGTGAGCAATTAGTAAGTGTAAATATACTTTATAATTCTTTAGAACATATTCTACTGTCGAAGATTAGTATTTGTCTTCTCAAGTGATGTTACAGCTGTGTTTAACTTATGAGGCGAATGTTTATTGTGTGCCCTGCTGCTGTTAAGTTCTGTGCACGCTGTAGTTTATTTGAGAGCAGTTTTTAAAGTAGCGAAAGTTTATTTATGTGTTTTGATAAAACTTATCAAAATAGAAAAAGCCTTTTATTTATAGAAAAACTCATCTCTAAGTAGTAGTTCGCGTTTTAAATCGTTATTTGATAGAATATCTCATGAAAGGTTAACTTAAAACCTACAATAAATAACTGATTTGTTGTTTTGAAAACACTCAATAAGATGGGTTGAAGAAACGCTGTCGTTTATTTCCGAGTTTACGAATGTTGATTTCTGTGCAGCAAAAATTGTTGCAGTTTATTTCTGTGCTATTTATTTTTATTATTTGATGCAATAACATAAAAGTGCTTCAAATAAAGGCTAGAGGCACCGATGGAAAGTCTCTTTTTTTAATTTCAGAAATCATAAGTTGATTAATTTAAATGCGAATATCGTGAATTTTCTTCTGGCATATTCGAATACAATTTTGCATTTTGTCCATAACCATCCGAAGGAAAAAGTAAATATTTGTCCCGCGCCCCAACGCGACGGAGGGACATGGTAATGGTCTTCGTCAGTCCGTCCGTGCGTCCGTCATCCTTTTGTGAGTGCAAATCCTCTGAGACTGCTCAACGTATTTTGATGATCATAAAGGATTTGACAAATTTTATAGGAGTTCTAGGACTTTATTGACTTTGTTCATTTTAGGTCATAAGAGCACTTTGTAAGCTCAGCTCCTCTGAAACCGCTCAACGGACTCTGAAGAAATTTTGTAGGATTGTTTGTCATGATATGTAGTTGATCCTATCCAAATGCAATTTTAATTCTTCAAATTTAAGTTAATTTTAAACTTTAATACGGCGGCGGGGGACATTGGATACCTGTAGAAATCTTGTAAAATTAGAGTGGATGAGAAAAGAACAAGTTAAAAACATTTAAGATTTGATTCTAAACCAGAAGATACAATTTTAAATGAAAATACATTGTACCAGATGAAACAAAAATTAAAATAACCGTTATTGACTTTGATGATGTTTTAGAACCCCCATCGTCTATTGAAGTTTGGTATAAAACTGTTAGTTTTATTGTGCGGAAATGTTATTTTGAAATGTCATCATAAACAAACCGACTACTGTAAACCATGAAATTATCGAGACAGTTTTATTTTGAGATTTGCGCGCTGTAATTGCTGCACCTAAATTGAAAAAATACACGGCGAGATATATGTGTCTTCCATTGTAGTCTAAATGGACAAAAAGATTATGGTGTAAATTTAAACATGTGTGAACTTAAACTCAGTATTCTACCAGGAAAAGCAAAGACGGTGCCAAAAATATCCCAGGTTTACAGAATACAAAGATTACTCAATACATGTATAAATATAGATTTTATCACAAATGAATTTTGTAGTGCTTTGTTTAAAAGAGCTTTATATATTATTTTTGTAATTCATAGAATAAGTAAAACATTAGATGGTTTAGACAGGAATTGTAAATGAGAACTCGGTTTTTAAATGATCCTGGTTTGGAGTTAGAATTAAAGTTAAATTTCCATTATTTGATCTGATTTTCTAATGCCAAGTATTTATAGCTCAGAACGAAACATTCGCAATCACACAAATAAACTTTCGCGGGCTCTGAAATACACATTCGCATGTAGAAAATCAGCACAGAAATATACATTCGCGGTGCAAATTTTAACACCTACTTTTATTTCATCGATCTGTCTTGAACCTTTGCATTATTAAACTTTATTTATCAACAATAAAATTCTATATATACTTAAATACACGATGAACACTTTTTGTGCAATTTATTTTCATCTGCAGGTGTTTTATTTATGTAATTTGTCCAAAAAACGTATTTCATTTATAAATTGATGACTTTTTGTGATAAAAAAAAGCTTATGACATAAAAATGCAAGTAAAACTTGAATTAACTAAATCGTTACTATCAAATGCTGAAATCACCGATGCTGCAGGATATGTAATTATTCAATAATTAAGTAAAAAGGCAGAAAAAACAGACGACTTCATTTTGCTCACAGCAATAAACTACATCGGGGCACAGAAATCAACCGCTTTTCCCTTTCGCTCTTTTCATAGAGTGAAAACAGCTTTGATCGTGTTGATTAAGTTCGTAGATGTTGCATTAACTTCTATTGCATTATTTTTATACATAATTTATAAAAATATTACCTGATATTGTTAGTATAACAAGAACTATACTAAGAAGCTAGTGTCTGCCCGTCCACGCTTCCGGTTTTTACAATAATATGCATATTTTCCGGAATTCCGGTATTGGACTACTTTATTTTAATAACCATATTTAATTAAGAAAATTAAACATAACAAACCATAATCTGTAATTATATTGAATCAGTTTCATTCTTGAATCTAAATGTAAAATTATTACAATATGATAAAATGTATATATCTACAAAATGTACTCTTAAATAAAATGAAAATGAGATCAACAGAGCTTTGGTATTTTGAGAGATAATATTTATTTATAAATTCACAATATAAATTTAAGGTAAGGCCTCTTAGATCTCGTGGATAATTTTGGTGCCTAAAGGATAAGGACTTTTCGTCAATGGGTTTAGTTTTTTTAACTTGAAACTTAGAAAAGATTCATAAAGACAAATTCATTTTTTTCAAAGATTGTACTCAACATGGATAGCTACATTTTATGAGATTGTCACCAGAACAATTTTGATTAAAATGCCACTTAAAATGTTTCATACATCTTTATTTATTAATTATTATTTATGCATTATTTTTCTTATACATGTAATTGAATTAGGAATGTCAACTTTCAATAATTTTTAGTAGAGCGCCTCTGATGAGTAATGATAGTAATAATTTGGTTCCCCAGTTTGGTATATTTGGTTTTATTGTTCTATGCTATTTATAATCAAACAATAATTGGCATATTCAATATTTTTGGTAGAGCGCCTCTGTTGTGTCAGGCGTAGAAAATTTATTGTCGGGAACTTTGTTATTTTTATTTCAAAGATTCGTGAAGGTCAGCACTGCTGGTGGAGTTTTAATCCCCCGAGGTTAGCCCCCTCCAGCATCAACACTTTTGTGTTTGAGAACACATCAAAGCTTTAAATAATTTGTTTAAATTTCAAACTTGTCTAAACCCTAAAGTTCTTGTTACCCCAGACAAAGGTTGATCATCTTAGTAAAAATTCGGTTCCCCAGTTTGGTATTTTTGGTTTTATTGTTCTAAATTCTTCATAATCATATAGTATTTGCCATTTTCAATATTTTTGGTAGAGCGCCTCTGATGAGTCTTGAATAGACAAAATGCGCGTCAGGCGTAGCAAAATACAAATGACAACAAAGTTCCAGACAATAAATTTTGCTACGCCTGACGCGCGTTTCGTCTATTCAAGACTCATCAGAGGCGCTCTACCAAAAATATTGAAAATGCCAAACACTATATGAATATAATAGTAAAAACCAAAAATACCAAACTGTGGAACCAAATTATTACTAAGATAATCAACCTATGTCAACCTATGGGGTAGGAAGAACCTTAGGGTTCAGACAATTTTGAAATTTAGACGGAAAATTTAAAACTTTGATGTTTTCTCCAACTCAAAAGTGTTGGTACCAGAGCGAGCTAACCTCGGGGAATTAAAACTCCACCAGCAGTGCTAACCTTCACGTGTGTTAGAAATACAAATGACAACAAAGTTCCAGACAATAAATTTTGCTACGGCTGACGCGCGTTTCGTCTATTCAAGACTCATTTATTGTCTTTTACTTCGTTGTTATTTGTATTTGCAATTATATTATATGCCATATGATATTTTTTCGCTAATAATGTCAATACAGATATACTATATTATATTACAATCATACCTTTATTAGTTTACAATTACGAAATTACGAAAAGAATCGTAAGTTTATCGGAAAAGCCTTTGTTTTACCACGGAAGCGTGGACGGACGAATAGCCTGTGAACTATTCGTCTACGCGGCGTGGACGCGAAGACACTACCATTCCTACTATAGGCTTAGCTTAGTTTGTTGCATTAATGATTAACTATGGCCACTGCTTATTACGTCCAAAACATATTGTATGACTTCTTAATATTTCATTTTTTGTTTCTTTTACAATTTATCTATTTAAAAAATAAGACAAAACACTGGACGGATCCTGAAATTTTTGAAAGGAGAGTCTAAAGCAAAACGTTTTTTTTTTCAATCTCGACTAGTTTTTCCCTGAAATATGCACACATAAAATTCAAATTGTGTCGACAGAAGTGGAGAAGCACACAATATTTTTGTCGTCAAAGCTTTGATTGTTAATTTAAAGTAAAACTATTAACGTAACATAATTCAACACGAAAAATAACGAAATTAATGTAAAATTAAAATTAAAATTATCTTAGAAGAATTTGATTGATTCAGACGAAATAATAATGAAGTTGATCTCTCTGATCAGTTTAAACGCACATCTATGGAGAGGATATTATCTTGTTGTATGAAGAAAAAAAATTCCTAGTATAAAGATTTACCTGTTGAAAATTTAACATCGGCAAAATAGCTCAAAATAGTATTTAAACAAAAAAAAATGAGTTGTTTAAAACATTTAATTCATGAAAGAAAATTATTTAGTTGCAAAAATCATACAGATAAGCAATATCTCTCAGAGATAGGAGGTTTTTTTTCCTTGAGGTAAAAATCATCTACCTTTGAGTAGGTTTCATTTTCAATGAGGATGTGAGTTAAACTCATCAAAAGGATTAGCTTCTTTTATTAAAAATTTCTATAGATAGATTAAGCACCAGTATTCCAAAGTACCTTGATGAGTTCCTGTTCAGCCTTGGGGAATGAAACATTTAATTCGCAATACTTTTATTTTCATTTTGTTATATAAATTGTATTGATGATACAATCCCTTTAAACAATCCTCTATTTTTTTAGTACTCATATCTCCCGGGTTTGTTTTCAATAATGTTTAAGAAGTATAAAAATAGTAATGCTTAACTTTCTTATCGACAACATATTTTACATTGTTTCTTTATTCATATGCAGCGACTGTTTAATCCAAGCCAGACCTAAAAGTTAAACATTGTATTGTATGTTTTGTTCTTATTAGGTCCAGTGTTACTTACTTGTATTCCTGTACCATGTATAGTAGTCCATCTCCAAACTGGTCATTTCTCATGTATTTGTCCCTAGCTTCCTCGTATATCTCTTGTATACAGTTCGATGTTAAAACCTCGTGAGCAGCAGAACCTACTGATGTGTATATCTGAAATTAAATAAATAAGACAAGGTCCAAAGCTTAAGGTTTCTGAGCCTGGTCGTTAGGCTATCCGTGATGTTGAGCTTTAAATCCCTTAAGTTAGCCCTCTCCGACATTAACACTTTTGTGTTTAAAAAGACATCAAAGCTTTTAAATTAAGCGTATGAATTTCAAATTGTCAAAACCCTAAGGTTCTGCTTACTTCAGACATAGGTTGTTCTTAGTGATAATCTGGTTCTCCGTTCGGCATTTTTTATTTTTTATTTTTGTTTTATTGCGGTATACTTTTCATATCAATATAGTGTTTGGCATCTTTCATCTTTTGGTAGAGCGCATCTGATGAGTCTTGAATAGACAAAACAAGTCAGGCGTAGCAAAATTTATTGTCTGGAACTTTGTTGTCATTTGTATTTCGAACACACGTGAAGGTTAGCACTGCTGGTGGAGTGTAAATTCCCCGAGGTTAGCCTGCTCCGGCACCAACACTTTTTGAGTTGGAGAATACATCAAAGCTTTAAATTATCCGTCTAAATTTCAAAATTGTCTAAACCCTAAGGTTCTTCCTACCCCAGACATAGGTTGATTATCTTAGTAATAATTTGGTTCCCCAGTTTGGTATTTTTGGTTATACTGTTCTATGCTCTTCATATTTGTACAGTGTTTGGCATTTTCAATATTTTTGGTAGAACGCCTCTGATGAGTCTTGAATAGACGAAACGTGCGTCAGGCGTAGCAAAATTTATTGTATGGAACTTTGTTGTATTTTTATTTCTAACAACCGTACAGGTTGAATTGCTGGTGGGGTTTTATTCCCCGATGTTGGTCATTGTGCTTATAGTAAAGTTGCACAAATGAGTGACACACATCCTTCCCGGAAGTATAACGCGGAACCAGCTCCATATTTTATTCAAAAAATTGTATTACTAAAGTACATCTTTTATGAAAGTTTCAAGCTGGTTCCGCGTGCAAGACATACTGAAAATTTAAAAAGACTGTAATTTTTGAACTTATCGTAAGTATTTAAAAAATGTGCGAAATCTCTCCGTTATCTTCGTTTTTCTTGAAATTAACTGTCTTTTTAATTTCAAAATTGTTGCTTAAAGTGATGTATATATACGATGAACCTTTTATAGAATTGTAAACACGGGCTTCAAGTATTTTAGCACAAAATTTCAATTTTTTGAAGCCCTACCTTGAAATTTTCTTTAAACCAAGATGAATTTTCATTAAAATGGGTCATGTTTGAATCCGATTTTCGAAGCTGTGTTCGTGCAAAAGTATTTCAAAGTAGTTTTTCACAACAGTACAAACATTTTGCAACAAAATAAGATATAAAGTAACATGCTATGAAAAAAAACTTTTCATTTTTCGCCTATAGATGGGCCAAAATAGGGCCTTATCGCAACCCATCCTTTGGTTCCCAGTTCGGCAATTTTTAATTGTTGTATCGCGCTTTACTCTTCATATCTATATAGTGTTAGAAATTTTCAATCTTTTGGTAGAGCGCCTCTGATGAGTCTTGAATAGACGAAACGTGCGCCAGGTGCAAACAAAATTTATTGTCTGGAACTTTGTTGTATTTCGATTTCTAACATCCATGAAGATAAGCACTGCTGGTATAGTTTTAATTCCCCGAGGGTAGCCCGCTTTGGTATTTACACTTTTTTGATGAAGAAGACATCAAAGTTTTTAAATTAAGCGTTTAAATTTCAAATTGTCAAAATCTTAAAGTTCTGCCTACAACAGACATAGGTTGTTCTGTTGTGATAATTTGGTTCCCAGTTAGGCATTTTTATAATCGTGCTGTACTTTTAATATTTATATAGTGTTTGGTTTTTTCAATCTTTTGGTAGAGCGCATCTGATGAGTCTGAAATTGACCAAATGCGCGCCAGGCGAAAACAAAATGTATTGTCTTGAATTTTGTTGTTATTTATTTTAAACATCCGTGAAGGTAAGCGCTGCTGGTGGAGTTTTGATTCCCCGAATTTAGCCCGCTCCGGCATTTGCACTTTTGTGTTGAAGGAGACACAAAAGCTTTACAAAAATCGTTAAAATTTCAATATTATCAAAAGTCTAAGGCTCTGCCCGTGGTGAATCAGACAAGTTTTCCGGACCCGGGCCCAGGCCAACATCCGTTAGCCCAAATATTTCAAAATGCTTTTAAATCTTTATTTCTGAATATTTTTTTATAAAATTTACAAAAAGTGTGTAAAAGTTTAATTTTTATTGTTCATTTTCGATTTTTCAAATAAACGTGAAACTGATTTTCGAAGCATTTGTTTTTAATTTATTATGACTCAGTAAAATGTGCAACCCGACAATAGGTGAAAATTCAGATTTTTTCCTGTAAGACACATATGAACCTTACTAGAACTTATCAACGATGAAATGATATAAAATGTGACGAACGAGCGCATGTTTAAGGATGTTCGTTACTCTTATTGAAAATTAATAGGTTTCAAATTTGATGCCTTAAATGGAAAGATAGTAGTAAAAGGTATAAAATAAGCAAAACATTTTGATAGGTTCGTGACCTCGTTTTCAAGATTATTGACGTCCAAGTTTTAGCGGGAAAAGGTTTTCTCTGACTTTTTCATAGGGTAGCATAAGCACTATTTTGCTGTTAAAATACATGACAGAATAAATAGGATTTGATAAAACTTTGTCTGTAACCTCTTTATGACACATTAAAAACATTAATAACAAGAAAATAAGGGGTTCGTGGGCAAACATTTTAACCCTTTTCATGGTAAAAGAGGATTCCGAAAAAATTACAGAAATCCCAAAACAAGACCAGCGAGCATTCTTAAACTAAGATTCGGTAAAATAGTGATTTAAAAGAGATTCTTCCATGTAAATGGACCTGGGCAGCCGATTGACGAAATGGTTTGCACAGGTGTTGTTTGCTATTATTATTGAAAATAAATAGGTTTACATCGAAAGTCATTGCTCAATCAAAAAATGTGGAATAAAAAACTGTAAAACTTGCGCTATTTTAATCACTGATCCACAAATTAAGAGCAATTTAACAAACCGTACGTACAACATCAACAGCTGGGATGATTTGAACTGTACATCTTCAAACGTTATTTACGCACTAGAATGCACTTTATGCGGATTGATATATGTTGGGGAAACTAAAGGCAGATTGAATGCCCGTATAAGTGGCCACAGATCCGGCATTAACACCGACAAATTCCCTTTCATTTACCAACATTTTAATCAACCGGACCATTCCATCTTGTCCATGAAAGTCCGCATTCTTGAAAAAATATACCATACCACCAACAATCCCACTTTAAGTACACCATTTCGAAAACAACGTGAAGAATTCTGGATAAGAAGGTTAGGCACCGCTTTACCTTATGGTTGCAACGACAACATTGGCAGTTTAGGGAACTTATCAAGTCCAAGATGCAATGATGTGAATGTGATGAATCTTTTTGAACAGCAGGAAAGGCGCAAACGCAGTCATGGACATCGGAAGTACAATTCACCGAAGGTACATGACGTGTCTATCAATGGGCTGCTTTCGTCTGTTCAACAACCTCTCGGGATTCATCACATTCGCACTAAATTGTATTCTATTCCTCTTTCCAAACTTCACACACTATACAAAGAATGTCTCGAAAATCCAGTAACTGATTTTAAATCCAACCTGTACCGTCTTACAGCCATTGTTCTTGACATTGGATACAACCGATTATTCAAACCAGTCGGTGTTCCACACGAAAACAACAAGGACAATCGCTCTTTCATTTCTCTTCCATTTATAAACAAAGGTCTGGATGCCATAAATTTAGGAAACATTTTACACCATAAATCTGTTACAGAACATATCCCTCCTTATGTCAAAGACAAAAGTGTTCCCGTCATTTCTTATTCCTATACTTCCACCATTGCACCTAAGGTATTTAACTACAAACAAGTTTTGCGGGATTACCAAATCAACGACCTCAAGGCAAAACCACCAGACTGTTCTTGTGACAAATCCCCATTCAAATATAGTCCCTCTGGCCACGTCATTACCGGGGACCTCAACATAGTGGAAAATGACCAACTCCGCGATGTTTTGGCCAAAGGACCAAAATATCGTCGAGCCTAGAGCAATCAACTGGAACCATAATTTCAAAACAATTATGGATTCAGTTGAAGACTATGCCAGAAAATGGGCCAATAAAGAACATGAAAAAGAAAGCGACGTTCTTTCTGAGTGGGTAAAGTCTGTGAGGTCGTTGGTTTTGAAAAGGATTAACTCTTTGAAAGGCTCGATGAGCACCAAGGCAACATCTATTTTCAACAACCCTGATGTTGCGAAAACATTGTCCACCTTACATGACAAATATGTTGTCGTACCTGCTGATAAAGCGCCTAACAACATCATTTTCGTATGCAAAAGACACTATATTGATTGTTTAACAGCTGAATTAGGGGTTGGTTGTACTAGCAAAAGCACCACATATACAGCAACAACACTGTCAAAGGAGGAAATAATCAACAATCATAATTCTGTAATTTCTTCCTTTGGCATTTCTGTTGACAAAAAGAACGATGACGTTCCATCCTTGTATTGGATTCCAAAGTTACATAAAACTCCATACAAGCAACGATTTATTGCTTGGTCATCCAAATGTACAACTAAGCCTCTTTCAGTTTTGTTAACATCAATATTGACGGCAATAAAATCAAGCCTTCAAAAGTATTTCGATTGTTGTTACTCTAGAAATGGCGTTAATCAAATGTGGATTCTCAAAAATTCTAAAGAACTGATGGAAAATCTCCATTCTAAGTCATTTTCATCATGTAATAGCATTAAAACGTTTGATTGCTCTACATTATATACTTCAATTCCACATTCACAATTAAAATCTCGTTTGGCGCAGCTGATTAAACGTAGCTTTATCAAAAAGAATGGAAAACGCAGGTACAAGTATTTGGTAGTCGGTTATAAAAAGACTTACTTTGTCATCCAAGAGTCTAGCAAGAAAAACAAATTTACAGAAGATCAAATAATAGAAATGCTCAATTTTCTAATCGACAACATATTTGTACAGTTTGGTGGACGTGTTTTTCAGCAAACAATAGGTATCCCAATGGGCACAAATTGTGCACCATTGCTTGCCGATTTGTTTCTTCATTCATATGAAGCAGACTTCTTACAATCACTTCTTGACAAAAAGGACCGCAAACTTGCTTTATCCTTCAATCTCACATTTCGTTATATTGATGATGTCCTTTCACTAAACAATCCTCGATTTGGTGACTATTTACATCTCATATATCCGAAGGAACTTGAGGTAAAGGACACGACAGATTCTAGGAGGTCTGCTTCATATTTGGATCTATTTCTCGAAATTGACACACAAGGAAGGCTTTGTACAAAGCTCTATGACAAACGTGATGACTTCAACTTTCCAATAGTTAACTTTCCCTTTCTGTGTAGCAACATTCCGTCCGCTCCAGCATATGGAGTTTACGTATCACAATTGATTCGTTATTCCAGAGCATGTGGGGAGTACAACGACTTCCTTGATAGAGCTACACGGCTGACAAGCAAATTGTTAACACAGGGGTACGTTGCTCCCAGGTTGTTGTCATCACTCAAGAAATTTTACGGACGACATCATGTGCTTGTATGCAAATACGGGATTTCTATCTCTCAGATGAGCACAGATGTTGGTTTGACATAGAGTTTTGTAATGTCATCCTTTCCGGATTTGACCAACACTTAATCGATCTTTGGCAACGTGACGGGTGTGCTATAGCAAGCAGGAACTGCTTACTCTTCCGGAGCACCTGAGTTCACTCTCGTTTCGACTTGAGTTCGCGTTGCTGAATGCGGTTTTGTTGTTATGTGTGTGTGTGTTTTATGTTGTTATGTGGTTTGTTTTGTTGTGATGATTTTTTGTCTGCCGGTTTTGTCTTTGTCTTCACGGTTTTATGATACTGATTACCCCTTTGGTACACCTTTGCTTCTTTCTAATTTTATGCCTGAAATGAAAAGGTATGAATTGAAGGTATAAAATAAGCAACAAATTTGATGGGTTTGTGACCTCGTTTTCAAGATAATTGACTTTAAAGTTTGGTGGGAAAAGGTTTTCTCTGAAATTTTCATAGGTTTAGCATTAGCACTATTTAGCTGTTAAAACACATGACAGAATAAAAAGGATTTGATAAAACTTTATTAACTCCCTCTTTATAACATATTAAGGGCATTTATGAAAAGAAAAAAGGGTTTTCATGGGCAAAATATTTAACCTAATGTTGATGGTAAAAACTAGAGAATTGCGAAAAAATGACAGAAATTCCAACACATGACTAGCGAGCATCCTTAAAAGACAATCAATTTGTTATTGAAGGAAGCACTTTCAAAATGTTTTCTTAACATCTAATTCAATAAAATAAATCCATATTATAATTCATCAAATTGTTTTTATATCAGTTTTTTGGTACTTCTTTTAGGTCTACCATAGCCACTGGTCAGCAGCTCGGGTCCATATGATGTGTGAAAATGGCTTAAAACGCAAATTTAAATAAAGTTTGTAACTACTCATTACCAAATAGACGAAATTATCCATATTACCAATAATTATCGCCATTTTTCGTATTGAAAGTGTTTTTGATGTGCAAATCGAGTTTTTTTTCCAGTTTTGGTCGGGTTACCCATTTAATAAACAAAAATCGAAAACGGCCTCGAAAATCAATTTAACGAGTTTTCATTTGAAAATCGGAAATCAACAATAAGAAACAAAACTTTTACACATTGTTTCCAAGTTTCATAGGAAAATATTCAAAAAGAAAGGTTAAAGAGCATTTTGATATATTTGGGTAAGCGGATGGTTTTCCGGGCCCGTGCACAGGTTACTCGTTTTAGTCACCATCGGTTCTGCATACCCCAGCCATAGGTTGTTCTTAGGACCATTTTGGTTCCCAGGTCGGCGTTTGTTTGTTTTGGTTTAATCGCGCTTTACTTTTCATATTTATATAGTGTTTGGCATTTTCAATCTTTTGGTTAAGCGCCTCTGATGATTTTTGAATAGACGAAACGCGCGTCAGGCGTAAACAAAATAATTGTATGGAACTTTGTTGTATTTTGATTCCTCATATGGTCTCTTAAAAGTTCCCCTTTGACATCAGCCACTGGTTAACAAATTCTAAATTATGTTAGATTGAAATAATTAAATGATAGGAAACAACGAGTTAAATAATTAAATGATATGTAAAAATTAAAAGGTAAAACCAAAAACATAAATCAAACATCAAAATCAAAACATAAAAAGTGCCAAAATTTTCGATCATAATGTTCTTTTTCAGTGGCTATAAAAGGGTATTACTTTACCCAAGATAAGTCTGTTCTTGTGCTTTGGTGAAGTAACATCGTTACTGTTCTTGTTATCGGGTGAAATGAATGTGGTTTAAATACCATTTAATTGTGGACGTGTTTTTCAACAAACATTAGGGATTCCAACGGGCACTAATTGTGCATCTTTGCTTGCTGATTTTTTTCTTCATTCATATGAAGCAGACTTCAATCCCTTCTAGACAAAGAAGACCGTAGACTAGCTCTCTCTTTCAACCTAACGTTCCGTTATTTTGATGATATCCTTTCAATAAACAATTCTCGATTTGGTGATTTTCTCCATCTCCTATATCCCAAGGAGATTGTGATAAAGAACACAACGGATTCTAGGAAGTCTGCTTTATATTTAGATCAACATCTCGAAATCGACTCTCAAGGAAGACTTTCCACAAGGCTCTATGACAAACGTGACGACTTCAACTTTTCAATCGTCAACTTTCCCTTCTTGTGTAGCAACATTCCGTCCGCTCAAGCTTATGGAGTTAACGTATCTCAATTGATTCGTTACTCCAGAGCGTGCGGGTCTTACATCGATTTCCTTAGCAGAGCAACACGTCTGACGCAAAAATTGCTCCTCGGTTACTGTCTTCACTCAAGAAATTTTACGGAACTCTTGTTTCGACTGGAGTTCACATTGTTGATTGATATTCAGTTATTTTATGTTTCCATGTTTTACATGTTGTCTGTTTTTGTCCCGTTCTTGTTGTTCTTTACTGGTTTTGTCTCTGCCCTTTCGGACTTTTGATATTCGGACACCCCATTGGTACCTCTGCTTCTTTTATTACCCTGTATAACCCACAGAGCAACATTGATTTTTGATAGTTTTGAGTAGTGTTTGGTCGGTTGTTACCTATATATCCTTATTATGTCTCAAAACTGTGTTGTGTTTTTGTTACTACCGGGGCCTAACGTCGCAATGGAAGAGGGTGGTTTTGCGCCATAAAACCTGGTTTGAAAATGCCTGTACCTAGTCAGGACTATTCCGATCTTCAATTTATCCGTTATGTCTTCCTTGTTTTGTCTTTTAGATTGGACATTTGAGATTGATCCTCCAAGACGGTAGTTTTGTTTTCACCTTTATTTATTCAATTACCTGTCTATCTTTTCTCGAGAAAAATATGGCGACGGTATTACCACAGCTGTATCCGCTTTTAGCATCCAATTTTCCCCTCAAATATTTTTCGAACATCTTTGCACTGTAAGTATCAGATCTGAGATATAAAAACAATTAGATTTTTAAAGTTTCTGAATAAAAACAAGAACATCTGTGAGCTTATACTCAGTAGTGACAATCCTGCTACCAAACTTGTGCATTGCGTTAAAACCTAAGTTTTTTGGTAAACAGGAAGTAAATGAACTAACACGATAAAATCGGCAAACACCATAATTATGGCATATATATAGGATAAAGCTGTTTACAAATCAGACCTCCACATCATGTCGTTGCTTTGACAACTGTGACGGAAAATTTTGCATGCATCCATTATGTGTAAAAACCTAAGTATTTGGTAAACAGGAAGAACATGTAGAAGATGACTTCAAAGCATAAAATCGCTATACACCATATGGCACTATAATACAAAGGTATATACAAAGTACTAGACCTCTACCTTAAGTAGCTGCTTGCAAAACTGTGACGGAAATATTGCATCTATATCTCCTGTGTGAAAAAAATCCAAGTATTCGGTAACAGGAAGGAGATGACGTAGGAGCATAAAATTACTATAAAACATATTAAAACAAGTTTATTTGACCAATCATGGGCCCACAAGGGGCAATAACAGTACAAATATTTATTTATGACAGAATATACATGAAAACATAATTCTTATATGTGGCAATACAAAATAATATAAACAAAGCAATTGTCATAATTGTATTGAATTCTTGTATTCTTGTATACAACATATGCCAATTTACATGTGCAAAAAATCAGACCTCTACGTCAAGTCGTTGTTAAAAACACTGAGACTGAAATTTTGTTACGGACGAACAGACGAAAGAACTAACTAACTAACTTTCGAACAAGGGTAACATAGTATATCCCCTCTTCTTCGAAACGGGAGTAAAATAATAGAATTATTGTAGTTTACATACCATTTTTTTCTTTCTTAAATGCATGATATATATCAAAGAATAATCAAAAACTGCTGTAGCACTACTGACAATTACAAATACCAAAACACGGGTTTCAACGGTTAATTCGGATATGCTATATATCAAAACATGCATAATGCCGTTGGGCTCGCTTCTTTGATGCTTGCTTTTATACTTCATAAGTAGTGCAAGACTTTTGCGCCAATTTCTATTATTTTTGTGCAAAAATTATTTTCAAACGGTGCACAAATTCTACTTCATTTGCGCCAATAATACAGGTAAAGTATTGACATAAATAATTTTATATAATAGAAGTATTTTGTCATTAATGGCAATATCAAACTAAAATGAGTAAAACACTATATAAAATCTGCATATAAATGTCAAAATAGACTGGAAAGTCTTTATATATGTTATGGTCTAAACTTTTTGTATAAAGTCTAAATAGAGAGATATAATAGGGTGGTTTGGAGAGAACTGTTCATTATGATATGAAAGAAAGGATTCTGGTCCATAATCTGTTCTCTTACAATTCTTAGTTGGTGCAGCAACCTTAAACGACGATGAATATCCACACTAGTCTATAAAAATGCACTGGAAACGGAGACAACGCGCATGCAACGGTTTCTGAACGCACTGACAACGAAAAAATACAGTTGTTTGTATAGATTTGCATAGGACCAGTCTCTATTTTGTCAATTTTAAGCTATTTACAACACTTTTGAGTTGGAGAATACATCAAAGCTTTAAATTATCCGTCTAAATTTCAAAATTGTCTAAACCCTAAGGTTCTTCCTACCCCAGACATAGGTTGAATATCTTAGTAATAATTTGGTTCCCCCAGTTTGGTATTTTTGGTTATACTGTTCTATGCTCTTCATATTCATACAGTGTTTGGCATTGATGAGTCTTGAATAGACGAAACGCGCGTCAGGCGTAGCAAAATTTATTGTCTGGAACTTTGTTGTCATTTGTATTATAAACACAAATATGCACAAGGAATGGGAAAAATATTCCAGATTTAACGTCAAATGTCATTTAAAAGTGCAACCATCGCTTCCAAGAGATTAAAATGCAGTACAGCAATATCAGTGAAGAGGATACGGGTGAATAATCAAAGACATTTCTTAACTTTTCGCTGCGATTCAAACATCTAAGAATGAAAACTGTACAAATCGGAATAAATATGACTTTGGAAAATACGGTATTGCCATTTTCGTTTCAAAACCATTAGCAAAACGGCACCATTGTCGATTTAGAATTACAACGCAGGCGCCAACGAATATGAAGCAACGCAAATGCAACGGAAGGAAGCACATTTCAAATAAGATGTCTTATATCATCGCAATAACAAAGCCATAGATATGTTTATAAAAGTATACGAAGATATTTGTTAGAACGTGTATTTTATATGTGATGTTAGTCCAAAACCAGAAATATTTATCAAAGCTTATTTCATTCTCATCCGACGTCGATTCATTCAGATTGAAAGATGACTTGCGTTTACCAATTCGCTTCTCATTATCATCTATTTGTTCTTTGTTTCATCCAAATACACAGAAATGAAAATTGGCTTCGATAATTTAACGTCTCAACCACAGGGAATTGAATGCTTGACATTGATATCACTAGAAAATATCGACTCCTTTTACGTGAGTTTTATAGACTAGGGGTCGATTTTCGAAAACCTCTTCATATTTACTACCATATTAGTTAGAAGAACTAAAAGCCTATCTTGATAGTTTAGACAAAAAGCATAAAGAGGGGTTATCGTCACAAGGCAAAAAGGCTTTCAATAAGCGATCGACTGGGCGAATGTCAGAAAGACCAGCACCGGTGGAAGTGCCTGCCACATTACAATGGATACTGAAAGACGTTCGTAATAACACTGCCGAGGGTGACGCTGATTCCTGAAAGATGATCTCTTGGTTTACGTACTTTAGAAATAAAAGCTTTTTTTAAAAATATAACTGTTCCAATATCTGTTTACTTATTTGTTACCATATTCGAAATAGCTAAGACATGTGTTTAACAATATTGACATTTTTAATTGACTGCAAAATCAAATGATCCATATACTAATGGGATACTTCACGGGTCTTACATGTACAAGTTTTTTTTTATTAAATTTTATTCATTTTATTAAATTTTATTTATTTTATTAAAGTTATAATCTTAATTTTAACATGAGAGGAGCGGAATGAAACTATAAATTAAAATTACTTTGAAAAATAACACAAACATAAAAATCCGATCTCTTTGTTACTAGCGCGTAGTTACTAATGAAACAATGATGTGATTTGCATTTATATAGACGATATTAAAGTATACATGTACCTTTGCCCATGCAATTAGTGTACATGACATAGCTGATTTCAAACAAGATATATACACTGTAGCAAGCTAAATAAACGTATAAAAGGTATCGGAAAATTGATGTTCATCCCGCATTCAATAGACTTTACAGACATGACAGACTTGACACAGGAGATATAGTTTTCGAGTTCGGATAAATAGAATTAAATTATTTTGATTATTGATCTGCATGATGGGCCTGTTGCATCCTATAACCTGAATTCCCCACGCCATTTTACACCCCGACTCTTTAGAGAGGGGGTTATAATCACCTTGCCAGCCCGTCACAGCATTTTTCTCTGCTTCTACTGAAGGAACTGATTTGAAATTTGGTATACATCTTTCACATAATGGTGTCAAATGCATAGAAGCTTTTCAGGTTGATAGGAGATCCGAGCCCACTTAGGCAATTTTTGCACATAAAAAGTACAAAATTTTTGTTTATTTTTCAGATAAGCCTTTTGTCTCTTATTAGTCTAGAATGATTGCTTGTTACAAAACAATTGATTATTTTTACATTTTCCGAATTATGGCGTTGCAATGATGTCAATTTGTGTTACTCTGTTGCAGCTTACACTGGCGGTGGTGTGTCATGGGCTGGACACCCATGGCACAGAACGAGTCTAAAAATGTCTAAAAAAAAATTTTCATTAACAAAATTTACAACTAAGATGGGATTAATCTAGACTTCTACTTTTACATATATATACTCACTCAAAAAAGTTACGCAACAATACAAAATTTCCCTATATATTTTAAATAAACCTATCTAAGTTTATTTTTGTATTGCAAAGCCATTTCTTAACCGATTTTAATGAAATAAAAACCAAGAGAACGAAAAATGATTGAAATCTATTTTCATGATTTTAGAAAAATCGTCACTTCACCGGTCTTGAAAATATCACAAGTATAAATCAACTGTTAATTTTATGCGTCAACATTCCGTTTAAATCAACTTTTTCCGTGAAAAAACATTGGTTTTGTTCTACTCGTGTTCTATCAAAAACCGTAACAGCTAGGATTTTGCACAAATCATAAAAAATAAACTTCACTTGTATGTCTTTTTCTTGGTTTGTATTTCATAAAAAATGATTGAAAAACGGCTTGGCAATATCAATTTATAATAAGGTAAGTTTACTTCAAACATATAGGGAAATTTTCCACTGTTGCGTAACTTTTTTGAGAGAGTATATATGTATGTAAAATCATTGCGGAAAAAAATGATAAAAGCGCAGAATACTACTTTAAAGATTGAAGTTTTACAATATTTGGAGAAACAATACTACCGAAATATAAAAAAAAAATAACTGTTTATTTTGTTAGATGAGTAACATCGCATCTGCAACATAAAAAATAGAAATAATTTGAAATAAAATCAAATATGTTGCATGTCACTGCCACCGTAAGAAGACTTGTTATCAAAAAGTCATTAGAACTAAAAACGGGATACTTATATTTATTTGTTATAACTAATATTATTATCAATCTAGTGTGCGTGAAACTTTCGATCTTTTTTTAAACTTCAGCGTGAACTTTATATTTGACTTGAAAATGTATTTTAAGTAAACTTTATTTATTAGTGTATAATTTGACTGTTCATTTGATCAGCTATGTCAACGTGGTGCAGGTTCCACACACATTATATTTATGGGTACAACACAAGTATTAAATCTGATCCCCACCTGTCAATTTGGTTTGATTTCTTACTTCTATACTATCTGCAGCATTACAAACAAAGATAAAATGTCCTTCTGGGATGCCATTAATCACAATTCTGACATGTCAATAATCTTGATAAGATTGTACCACGACTATTAGCATACATGTACATGTGTCAAGAAACGAATAGGTTGGACTTTAATGAGACTGCTCTGTTGTGAGATGTTTTGAAATTCTCAGCCATACGCGTGTACCCAAATATATATGGAGAGACGTGGGCTGTGTATATCCTCGTATATATCATTGTGTTGGGAGTTCCATTTATTATTTTTTTTTATTTACATATCTCATTAAATGTGAGTCTGCTTTATCATAAGTATAATAATTATCGTTGCAGTACGATGGGAGATAACCACAGTAATGTTTTAGTGCGAACAATGTTCAAGTACAATGAATCTTTATTGCGCAAAATACACCCATGTGGGTCAAAGCAAAAACAAAAAACGTGTAAAATACAAAACATATACAGAAAACAGCAGAGTATACAGAACATTAACATGTGGAGTAATACTTTTGAGAAGTGGATGGACAATGGGAGACAACTGCAGATGTGAAAATACGTAGGACGACAAAATATGAAGTACAAAGAGCGATAACTGCAGCTATGTTTTAACTAATTATAACCAGGACTAATAGGTCACAGTCTTGTATTGTTTTTCCCATAGACTTCTATAGTAAACCTGAGATTTTTGGAATTTTTTAAAAAATAGTTAAAATGATTCAATACAACTTTTGCTATATTTTTTCAATAAAGGAAGTGTCAGAAAACATTTTAAAGGGTGGGCCGAAAAAAAGTCGCACGAAGATAAGAAAACCACAGTTGATTGAACTAAAAATAGATTTTTTCCTACTTTCACTTTAACTTCCATTTCAAAAATACCCCCCTTTTCATGAGAACTGTTTTATTTAATAATGCAATTTTTACATTTCAAAAAGTTAGTGATGTCAAAGTTTGGTGTCTTACCTTCAATTTAAGTCAAAAGTTAGAAAAAATGCATGAAAAGCAATGCTGCAAACGACTCAGGGAAAAGGCACTATATTTTAATAGCCTCCATGTTTTGACGTCCACCCGCGCAAGAACTTGCAATACAAGACTGGTACCTATTAGGATCAAAGATGATTTGATATTTCTAAATAAAGTTGTTTTTCTGTTTCTTTATACATTTTTCAATCAAATTAAGAAAAAACCATAGCAAAAATGCTTTCATTGATTTTTTTATTACAATTTTTAAAAGGGTACCCTCTTCAAGGTTTTGGCCAATTTTCTCTATATTGACTTAAAATGAACACTTTAATGTTCTGTCCTTGTTGGGTTATATTCAAATAGAATATGTGAGTTGAAGTGATGCCAATACTACCTTAGCAATGGATTGAGTGCGAAAATATTCTTTTATTGACAGTTTTAAGTTCTTGAAGTAGAAAAAACTATGTTAGGAACCCCATTTTTTACTACAAAGACAACTTGGAGCCTCTTGTTTATCCAAATATAGAAGGAGACCTATCAGTTGTTTGAACCTGACAAAATTGGCAAGATTATTGTAACAAAAACTATAAATGTGGAATAGAATACATTATTTGGAATACAATTGGATTTTATATACCAATTTAAGGATTTTTAAGGTAAAATTGGTGCCCCAGGCATACATAAATGGCCCATTTTTTTAAGGAATTCAGATACTAGGCTGATGAAACTTGAGTTGTTACATGGGAAGAAGGTGTAAAAGACAGAAATCACCAACATATTGTGCAAGGTTATCAGACTTGAAGAGAAAGTGGTCTTATTTACTGTAAAATTGCAGTTTTTAACTTACCGCATACAAAAAGCCAAAATTTTGCACATCACAAAACACCATAAAGAAAAAAATACTGAATTTGTTTGGAGTTTTTTTGCTGAAATCAGTCATAAAGTTTATCTAGAACATTTTCACACCATTTGTTTGGTTAGAAAGTCATTATGTTTAAAATCAGAACAGTTCCCATATGTGTGGAGAGGTAAAAAAAGCCTTCATTTCTTAGTTTGAACTGAACATATGCAAAGTGCTGAAAAAGTTACACCGGATAAAATATGACAGTTTAAATTGCATATTAGCAGTGCAATAAAGTCATTCTTACTAAAGATAAAGAATATAGACATTTAAATCCACTGGTTCTCATAAAAGAATCAAAATCTATTTTAATGTCCAAATTTGGTCAAAAAGTACTATAATAGCAAAACTGAAGCTGTGAAGGGTAGCTGAAACAAATTAAGCAAAAAGTAAAAAAAATCTTTATAAAGTGTTCAAAGACATGATTTTCTTTAGAATAAAACAGATAATAAGCACTTATTTAATATTCAACTTTACTGTTAATCCCAGTAATCAGGTCACAGTCTTGTATTGTTTTTCCCATAGACTTCTATAGTAAACCTGAGATTTTTGGAATTTTTTAAAAAATAGTTAAAATGATTCAATACAACTTTTGCTATATTTTTTCAATAAAGGAAGTGTCAGAAAACATTTTAAAGGGTGGGCCGAAAAAAAGTCGCACGAAGATAAGAAAACCACAGTTGATTGAACTAAAAATAGATTTTTTCCTACTTTCACTTTAACTTCCATTTCAAAAATACCCCCCTTTTCATGAGAACTGTTTTATTTAATAATGCAATTTTTACATTTCAAAAAGTTAGTGATGTCAAAGTTTGGTGTCTTACCTTCAATTTAAGTCAAAAGTTAGAAAAAATGCATGAAAAGCAATGCTGCAAACGACTCAGGGAAAAGGCACTATATTTTAATAGCCTCCATGTTTTGACGTCCACCCGCGCAAGAACTTGCAATACAAGACTGGTACCAATATATGTACCGGGAAAAAAAATAGAACAACAGGAAACCAAGCTCAGAACACTTACTCATAAGATAAAAAGAATATGATTGCGTTGGAATATTAGACATAACTTTTTAAGGTCTTTCCCTTTAAGGGATATAATTTAATTTTTATTCTTTTACATTATTGTTGCAAAATAATGTTTAACGTTATGAAAAGAATAATTGCGAGATCAACAATTTAAAAAAGTATTTTGTATAAATACATGAATAAATAAATATATAAAAGCTTTTGACTGAAAATATATGCCAAATCAGGATTTGGAATAAAAATTTCGGTATAAAAAACACTTATTATATATCCAAAAGCTACGAAATCGGCTTTAAATCTTGGATATAGTTAAAAACAAAAACAGATTATACGTAAAATAAACTCAATGTTAAACCATAAATATCTGTTGTCAAATTTTGGATATAGGCCAAAAACACTCATTATATATCCAATAAACTCAAAATTGAAGCTATGCAACTTGTATTAAAACTCAGATTTTATGGAAAAATAAACGCACTATACACGCAATAAACTAAAAATTTACAATTACTACTATCTGTATAAATTTGGGATTTATAATTAGTAGCAACCAAGAAATATTTGCATTAAATTAAAAATGTATTTGAAATTTACACATAATGCAACTTATTGTAAATTTAAGATATAATTACATTTAAGTCAAACGTATATTCGACTCAAACTAGAAATTTAAACGAGGTTTATGGAAGGCTTAAACTATGACAAAACTCAGGAATTTAATCATTTGACTAAACTATAATAAAACTTGGTCTCAACTGGAAATTTAATATGATGTTAAACTGTAACCTACTAACATAAATTTAGAATTTAGACCTAGTTTAAGACCAGTTTATTGGCAGATTAAATTGGACATTTCATGCAGTGTAGTTTAAAGAATTCAGGACTTTGTTATAGATTTGGTAAAAAGTACTATAACTGGTATCTACATAATACATAGTTACCCTGATTCCATTTTGTTCACTATATTTACAGTTATTATAGCTGCAGTTTTCTGGTTGTTTTGTCCACATGTCTGTTTAAAGGGAGGGATTGATGCAAGTTCATTGTCTAAACTATCCGCTTAAATAAATAAAAAAAAAGACTATAAACTTAGTGGTATAAAAAGGGCGATTGAAGCAAGCAGCATATGCTTCAAATATCTGGTAGACGATTATGTCCAGACTTATTTTGTCAACCACGAGTTTTATTGAAAAAAAATTTGTACAGAAGAACAAATCATTGAAATACTTAACTTTCTTATCGACACCATATTTACACTGTTTATTAAACGTGTTTTTTCGCAGACAAAAGGCATTCGAATAGGTACGAATTGTGCACAATTGCTAACCGATTTGTCATTTGCAGCTATCTTCATTGATCTTCTTACAATCACTTCTATACAAAAGGAACTTAGCCTTGCATTATCCTTAATTTCGTATTTTTGTTTACCTATCAATAAACTATCCCCGATCACCTTCGGCACGATAAGAGACCCCGATTATTTTTTGTTAACACCTCAGCAGCCACGTGTCAGCAGCAGACAGTTACATACATGACCAATAGGGCGTAAAATAACCCGGTGTGAAAATGCTTATTTTGTAGTACATTGTATACGTAATCAAGCATAAATTCAATCAAAATTACTTATAATCGAATTTTATTTTGAAATAAAATAAACAAGAGGCTCCCAGGAGCCTAAATCACTCACCTGGTCTTGATGTCAACCCTATATTTTGTAGAGCTAAATGAGCTGAACATTTAAGCAAGCAACAGTTTTTTCTTTATCTACTATAGTTTTCATTCTATATGCCAAAAACACGAAAAACCGTTATTTTAGGGACCGTAACCCCTATAAGGGGTCATCTGACAACTTCAACCCTATGGAGACTTTTGTAGAGCTTTATGCGCTGAACATTTAAGCAAGCAACAGCTTTTCTCTATTTGCTATAGTTTTCATTCTAATGGCCAAAAACATGAAAAAAGATTATTTTAGGGGCTGTAACCCCTATTAAGGGTCATCTGACAACTTCAATCCTATTGCGACTTTTGTAGATCTAAATAAACTGAACGTTTAAGCAAGCAACAGCTTTTCTCTATCTGCTATAGTTTTCATTCTATAGGCCAAAGACATGAAAAAGGTTATTTTAGGGGCCGTAACCCCTATTAAGGGTTATCAGACGACTTCAATCCTATGGAGACTTTTATAGAGCTAAATGAGCTGAACATTTAAGCAAGCAACAGCTTTTCTCTATCTGCTATAGTTTTCTTTCAATAGGCCAAAAACATGAAAAAACATCATTTTAGGGGCCGTAACCCCTATAAGGGGTCATCTGACAACTTCGACCCTATGGAGACTTTTGTACAGCTAAATTAGCTGAACATTTAAGCAAGCAACAGCTTCTCTCTATCTGCAATAGTTTTCATTCAATAGGCCAAAAACATGAAAAAAACATTATTTCAGGGGCCGTAACCCCTATAAGGGGTCATCTGACAACTTCAACCCTATGGAGACTTTTGTAGAGCTAAATGAGCTGAACATTTAAGCAAGAAACAGCTTTTCTCTATCTGCAATAGTTTTCTTTCTATAGGCCAAAAACATGAAAAAAACATCATTTTAGGAGCCGTAACCCCTATAAGGGGTCATCTGACAACTTCGACCCTATGGAGACTTTTGTAGAGCTAAATGAGCTGCAAGCAACAGCTTTTCTCTATCTGCAATAGTTTTCATACTATAGGGCAAAAACATGAAAAAACGCTATTTTTCACCTTTAAGGGGCTGTAACCCCTATAAGGGGTCATCTGACAACTTGGACCAAATGGAGACTTTTGTAGAGCTTTTAATGCTGAAGCAGTAGGGTGGCATCAGATCTCATCTATCTCTTATACTTTTTGATTTACAAGCCAAAAACAGTAGTCAGACCCCCTGGTCTATTTTTAGCAACAGCGGCTATGTTTTTCGACGAATCAACAATCCCCACATCAGTTCTGTGGGGGATACCCTAAGGTACCATCAGACCAAATTTGGTTTGAATCTGCTCAGCCGTTTCAGAGGAGAAGAAGTTTGAAGAAAAGTTAACGACGACGGACGACGACGACGGACGACGACGACGGACGCCAAGTGATGGCAATTGCTCACATGGCCTTTGGCCAGGTGAGCTAAAAATCCATTTTTGTGTCATTCTATATATTCAAATATCAAGCCTAATAAACACCAATACAACGGCCAAAGTTATATCAAATAACACACAATAGAACATGGGAACCCCTCCAGCCCATTCCACACACCCTCACCCAGCCCCCCCCCCCCCCCCCTTAAAAAAGAAGAAACCCAAAACAATTTGAACCTAGATAAGGATTAAGCAATTCCGCTTTAAAAAACCTTTCCTGGTTGTTACAAAACACTAATCAATTCTCCATATTTCTCTTTAAGTTTTTTCAATGTGTATACACACCAGTATAAATGTGTGAGAACATTAAACACATTAAAATATAAAATAAATGTTGATAAGTATACAAACAAAACCATACCTGATTCATTGCTGAGAACATGGCAGGGGTCACACACCCAAGTATTTTCACAGTAGCGACCACATAACCCACTCTCAGATCTAGGGTCAGGGTAATCTGTATATGACCATGCTGTCTTACAAACAGGCGTCGAACAGTTATTTCCAACAGTTATGTCAAACACAACAAAAACTATCAAAATGGTCAACATTGAAGTAATAAATTTAACAGAGAAGTTACAAATAAATGGTTTAATCTTTATCTTATTTACGTTTTAAATATCAAAACAGCAGTTGAATTCGTTGAGCTTGGGTGATTCAGAAGTAAACAAATTTTTATTAGAATTGCAATAAATATTAATGGTCGTAAACGGTTATTTGTCAGTTTGCATCATGTTGGTTCCGACTATCACTGTTTCATTCCGACGTACCAGTGCTTTATCGTGTCTACAAAAGTACTCATACGAGAAACTCAGCAAAGCATTCAACTAATCATTCACATGATTTAGAAGGTCTTAGTCTTGTATTGTTTTTCCCATAGACTTTTATAGTAAACCTGATTTTTTTGGATTTTGTTTTTAAAATAGTAAAAATGATTCAATACAACATTTGCTACATTTTTTGCAATTAAGGAAGCGTTAGTAAACATTTTCAAGGGTGGGCCAAAAAAAGTCGCACGAAGATAAGAAAACCAGTCTGTTGTAACTTTCATTTCAAAAATACCCCCCTTTTCATAAGAACTGTTTTATTTAATAAAGCAATTTTTACTTTTCAAAAAGTTAGTGATGTCAAAGTTTGATGTCTTACCTTCAATTTAAGCCAAAAGTTAGAAAAAATGCATGAAAATTAAAGCTGCAAACGACTCAGGGAAAAGGCACTATATTTTAATAACCTCCATTATTTTGACGTCCAACCGCGTAAAAAATTGCAATACAAGACTGGTACCAGAAAGGTGGTATTATATTATTTCCCCTGTAAATATTTCATATGTTTGATTGAGATTAAATGCACATCATTCTTATGTGACGCACTGAGCTGAAATCACCAACTCAATCTTTTGATTAACAAAAAGTAGGTCATGTTTATTTTTAAGTTCAGGTACAAGTAAATTGACAACATTTTATTTTTTGTTTCTTAGTTGGGATGTTTAACTCATAGAATAATAATATTGTTTGAAAAAAGGATTGTATTATCTCTAAGGAATAACCGGAACTCTATAAACGTGACAAACATGTTGTAATAAAAAAATAATGGTAAGTGCGACGAATTACATACTTTGACAATTGACGACCAATCCTTTGCATTTTGTGTTGTTAAAATTTTATGGAAATTGGAGAATGATTGGGTTTGTCACAAGCAAGTCTTAAACGTTGCTAGGCTAATAAAGGTAGGCGATTAGAATGAAACAAATCGAACAAATCGCACTTGATCAACTCTCCTTTCTTAGACGTTATTTTACACTTGCTTATTACCATTCCATTTCCAAAACATGCATTATATTAAATTAAAAGAAATATTGTAACAGCTTTTCCAGTTTAGGCATTTTGTATTGCAGAATTCAAGAGAAGTATTTTAGCAAGTCGATTGGACCATTGCTTTTTTTTCCAGGTATGAGATACTCTCAATATTTATTTATTTTATGAATGAAATTTCTGTATTTCGAAAGGGGGATTTACAAATAACTTATAAACTTAGCACATCTTATCAATATAGCTATAGTATGGAAGCCCATAATTGCCAAATAAGACTGAAACATTTTTATGTATCAGGAGACCGTCACTTAATAAATGGCGGTTGCAAGATAATTTTTTGGCGGCCGCAACTTATTATCTAGCGGCCGCCACCTAATTAAATGGTGGCCACGAGATAAATTAAGTGGCGGCCGCCAGATATTAAATTATATAGCGGCCGCCAAATAATAAGTGGGGGCCGCCAGATAAATTAAATGGCGACCGCCATATAAATTAAATGGCTGCCGCCAGATAAATTATGTGGCGACCGCCAGTTATTATTTGGCGGTTTCCATATAATAAGTGGCGGTCGCCATATAAATATTGGCGACCGCTAGATAGTAAGTCGCGGCCGCCAAATAATTAACTGGCGGTCATCAGTTATTAAGTGGCGGTCTCCTGAAAAATAAAAGTGTTTCAGTCTTATTTATCAAAATGATTGGAGTTTAATCTGTTGGATATATTTTTTCAGTTTTTTTTTAGCATGATCTTATTTTTGTCAAAAAGAAAATCAACCCTATTTTATCGCTTAACATTAGAAATGTGTTCTTTTCCCGTTGCATATTTGATAAACCAATGTACATTCAGTGTTATTACATTTCATTTTACATATTTTATATCATATTTTACTTTAATTGTGACTTTAATATACTTTTTGATACCCTTAGTTCCTATTTAAACATCCCGAATCGAATTGTATTTTGTAAACCACGAGTCTTATAAAAAGAACATTTGAACAGAAGAACAAATCATTCGGCACGATAAGAGACCCCGATTATGTTTTGTTTACACCTCAGCAGCCACGTGTCAGCAGCAGAAGTTACATACATAATCAATAGGGTATCAAATAACCCGGTGAGAAAATGCTTTTTTTATAGTACATTGTATACGTAATCAAGCATTAATTCAATTAAAATCATTTATAATCGATTCTTATTTTGAAATAAAATAAAAGAATCATTTTTGTGTCATCCTATATTCAGTGTTATTACCTTTCATTTTACATATTTTATATCATATTTTATTTTAATTGTGACTTTAATATACTTTTTGATACCCTTAGTTACTGTGTAAACATCCCGAATCGAATTATATCTTATTTACTGAAGAGCGCATATTCTTTTGTCTCGTTCTGACCACCTTTCTGACTGCAATACGTTGTTTATTGTTAACCTTCACATTTCTACTAGTCTATCTTTGATTTTTGAATAGCGTTTTTTCAAAGGCTTTATCATGTTCATTGGTTTACCAACAAAAAAGTTACTTTTTCCGAGTAAATACAATGTGGCAATGTATTGAATTTTATCTGGGTAAACTTTGAAATATTATGGAAGCCCATCAGTGCAAAGTTACACTAAAACATTTTTCATTTAATAGGAGACCGCCACTTACTATCTGGCGACCGCCACTTATTGTATTTCGGCCACCACATATGATATGGTGGCTGCCACAAAATTTATCTGGCGGTCGGCACTAAATTTACAAGGCGGTCGCCACTTAATTATCAAACGGGCGCCATTTATTAAATGGCGGCCGCGACAAATTATATGGCGCCCGCCACATAATTTTTCTGGCGGCTGCAACTTAATTAATCTTATGTCCGCCATTTGATTAAGTAGCTGTCGCCATATAAATTAAGTGGCGGTCGCCAGATAAATTATGTGGCAGTCACTAGATAAATTATGTAGCGGCCGCCAAATGATAAGTGGGACCACCATTAAATTAAGTGGCGGTCGCCAAATAATAACTGATGCCTGCTAGATAAATAAGTGTCGGCAGATAATTTATGCGGATGCCGCCGGTAAATAAGTGGTGGTTGCCATATAATAAGTGGTGGTCGCCAGATAGTAATTCGCGGCCGCAATATAATTAAGTGGCGGTCGCCAGATAGTAATTCGCGGTCGCAATATAATTAAGTGGCGGTCGCCATTTATAAAGTGGCGGTCTCGATCTGATAAATAAAAATGTTTCAGTCTAATTTGGCACTAATGGGCTTCTAATAAATTTACAAAACAACATAACGATATCAAGGGGCGATCATTTGATTTTTAAGGGGATGCTATTGATATTTTTATGCCCCCGCGACGACATGTGGGGGGGGGCATTAAGTTTTACTCATGTCCGTCCGTACGTACGTACGTCCGTACGAATTTCCGTCAAGCTTTTCTCAGGAACCGTACATGAGAATAATTTGAAACTTGGTAGGATTGTTCAGTATGATGAACTGTACATCCTAAGCGATTTTAAGGAAGCATATCATACATATACGTATGTACACGTGTAAAAAGAATTTTTGTTGCTGTCGGATAATATTCAGGGGAGATAATCGGACTTCAACGTTTTAAGTATAATATTTAATAATGGGAGATCTCGTAGGTGCAACTCCTCCTAAATTGCTTGATGGATTTTTATGAAACTTAAGGTAAATGAAGAACATCAAATGGAGATGTGCATGAAGAAATGTTGTCACTGGTAGATATCATTCAGAGGAGTTAATTTGACTTTTTTTTCTTTGAAACATAAGATTCCAAAATGAAGTGCGGGGGTAGCCTTTTTGTGAGCTCGCTCATAGTATTCCATGTTTCTGTTGTCATTTAGCTACAGTTTCTTTTTTTTCTTTTTCTATGATCTTACTTTTTACCTGCTAGCTGCAGTGGGTTTCTGATCTTCATTTCAAAAGTATTGTTATTACATTATATCTTTTCTTGACAATGTTCATTCAAATATGCATTAAGTAGTATGTTGGTTTTTCTTCGCAAAAGATGAACCGATATACTCTGTATGTCTAATGATTTTATGCATTTCTCTAGCTAGCCGTCCTTTACACATTCTTTTGATTTGTATTTGGATACTAATAAGTCTAGAAGATCTATAAATTATGTCCTAGCTACAGCTAAAGTTTACCAAATGTGGTAATTGCCTTCAAATTTTTTCTTAGTTTTTTTTTTTTTCAAATAAGCAAATTTTATTGTACTATTTTTTTTAATATGTGATATACTAATTCCTTTTTTTAATATGTGACTTTTTTTCTTTATCAGGTCCATTCAAGATATTTTTATGTTTTTTTAATAAAAATTGGAGTTCTTTTTTTAAATCCCAGGCCCTCCCGCCATAAGAAAATTGTTCTTGGCTTAATACCGTATATCAAAATGGAAATCTTAGAGACAGGTGCGACTTCAGCATGTTCTAATTTGATTTCCATGTAAGTTCTCGAAATTATGTAGCAACACACAGAAGATGACTTTGTTTCCACGTGTAGTGACAAGCTCAAAACCTCTCTGTAATGCATACATACCCCAATTTCTCGTAAAAAATTGGGCAACACGGAAAATATGGAGTTATTATATCTAAATACAAATTACAACAAAATTCCAGACAACAAATTTTGCTACGCCTGACGCGCGTTTCGTCTATTTAAGACTCACCAGAGGCGCTCTACCAAAAATATAATAAATTAAAGTGCCATTTGTTCCGAGAACAAATGAGAAGTCTTTCCCATAAACGTGACCTATGACCTTTGACCTTTGTCTTAAAGTTAAACTCTTCAATTACTGATAAAAAATATATATATATGTACTATATTATCTATAACCGTTTTAATGTTATATAAGTAAATAATGCAAAGGATGATGTTTTCGGCCGCCATTTTGAAATCACTCAACCGTATCATGTACTTTTTGGGCTTAAATTGTAGGTCTTGTCAAGACGGTCATTTTTCATACACATGTCTATTATACTATCTGTTAAGGTTTTCAAGTTATTGGCAAAAAACGTATTTCCCGAAAACTTGTTTCGGCCGTTATTTCGAAACCGCTCAACCAAATCATGCACTATTTGGACTCAAATTGTAGGTCTTTTCAAGACGATCAATTTTGTGTCATATATTGTCTTTACTATCTCTTACGGTTTTCGAGTTATAAGCAAAAAACCGTTTGACGACCGCCATTTTGGCAATGGTAAACGCAAAAAAAAATTTGACCACAGATTCGTAATCAGGATCCTCAAATCTACCTGGACACCAAATTTCATCAAAATCGGACAATTTTTACATTTTGCGCCAAGTTTGCGCCATACACGCGCAACCAGGAAGTAAATTACAGCATTCATTTTGCATGATAAATCATCATTAGGATGTAAGCTACCATTTTCACTTAACAGAATCTTTATAACTATTACCGTTTCTGAGCTCACCTGATAACAAGGGTAAACAGCGTTTTGCGCTATTGCGCCGAAACTAAAAAGAGTTGGCGCTCACAGGCATACTGATTTCTATTCCTGGCAGTGCTGAATAAGTGTGCCAAATTTCATCAAGATCGGTCAAGAAACTTTTTGCTCACGAGCGGCAGAAAAAAAAAAAAGAATAATAATAATAATTTAAAAGTCATTTGTTCAGAGAACAAATGTGAGGTCTTTCCCTGCCTTATGTTTTTGTTATGGTATTTTATACAAGCACTAAAGACATTTGAGTCACTTTGTTTATGACGAGATGTTGCCAATTATTTTGATATAGGCTCCAGAATGAAGATCAGGGGGCCTAGAGTCAGAAAAAGTATGGTTGCTAAGGACTTTTATGTCGGTTGCTATGGACTAAATGTCACTTCCGGTTGAAAAAAAACTTACATCTAAACTCAGAAAGTAGTCTGGTTTAAGAATATGTATGGTTGCTATGGACTTTTCATTAAGGTTACATTGTTGCTAGGGAATGACCTTGACCTATGACCTTTGAACTTGGACTCAAATTGTAGCTCTTTGCATTCTGATTCATTTAAGTATACATGTTTACTATACTATCTGTTATGGTTTTCAAGTTATTGGCAAAAAACGTGTTTCGCGAAACTTGTTTTGGCCGCCATTTTGGAACCGCTCAACTGAATCATGTACTGTTTGGGTTCAAATTGTAGGTAATTCAACTCTCTTTCAAATGAACCATATGTTTCATTCACCATCTTTTATGGTTAAAAAGTTATAAACAAAAAATCATTTTAAAAATATGAATCAAGGGCGATAACTCAAAAACGACAAGTTTTACGCTTTCGCACCTGAAACACTTTTTGTAGATTTCGACATGGCGAACATTTTTTCCATGTATTGTCCGCTTCAATTTTGTACGGTTTAAGTGTTATTTGATAAAAATTGTTTACGGTGTCAGCCATTTTGAAAATGGCTGCCCGTAACCATTCGACTTTGGTCTTAAATTGAAGGGCCCATAATGACGGTCACAAAAAACCCATATGTTTACTATATTATCTCTGACGGTTTAAAAGTTATAAACCAAAAACGGATAAGCTGAAACGCGTTAAGGGCCATAACTCGAAAACGGTTTGTCGTACAGTGTTCGACCCTTTATATCAAATAAAGGTCTAATTGAGACGAGTATTTTCCCCATTACATGTCTGCTTCAACTTTGTATGGTTTTTGAGCTATACTGCAAACAAGGTGTACCATGACCTCTGACCTTGAGATTTGACCTTTGACCTTGACATTTTTGAATGCAACATATGCCATCTAGGATGATTGGTAAAGGTCCCAAGTCTCTAGGACAAACCGTTTTGAAGAAAAAAATTTTGACGTGTCGCCACACTTTTCGGGTCAAAAACGCGTAACCAGGAAGTTGATCGAAAAAAAAAATTTTGCGTGATGACATGTTGCCAGGAGTCCAGCAACATTTCCCACACTTAAGATTTTTGATACCGGTTACAGTTTCTGATATTATCTGATAACAAGGGTTTTTGGTCCGGGGCAGATAACTCCGTTACTAAAAATAGTTCGGTTTTCAGGTTGCGGTCAAGGCGAGTCTGGGTATGACCGAGTTAATGCAAAAAGTATCGTAAAGATATGTCGCGACACTTTTGCGACATTCACAGCGGAAAAGAAGAAGAAAAATAATAATTAAAAAGTCATTTGTTCAGAGAACAAATGTGAGGTCTTTCCCTGTCTTATGTTTTTGTTATGGGATTTTATACAAGTACTAAAGACATTTGAGTCACTTTGTTTATGACAAGATGTTGCCAATTATTGTTATATAGACTCCAGAATGAAGATCAGGGGGCCTGGAGTCAGAAAAAGTATGGTTGCTAAGGACTTTAATGTCGGTTGCTATGGACTAGGGGTTACTTCCGGTTGAAAAAACATAACCCTAAACTCAAAAAGTAGTCTTGGTTTAGAATATATATGGTTGCTAAGGACTTTTCATTAATGTTACCTTGTTGCTAGGGAATGACCTTGACCTCTGACCTTTGACCTTGGACTCAAATTGTAGCTCTTTATATACTGATTCATTTAAGTATACTTGTTTACTATACTATCTGTTATGGTTTTCAAGTTATTGGCAAAAAACGTGTTTCGCGAAACTTGTTTTGGCCGCCATTTTGAAACCGTTCAACCAAATCATGTACTGTTTGGGTTCAAATTGTAGGTAATTTAATCCTCTTTCAAATGAACCCTATGTTTCATTCATCATCTTTTATGGTTTAAAAGTTATTAACAAAAAATCATTTTAGAAATAAGATTCAAGGGCAATAACTCAAAAACGACAAGTTTTACGCTTTCGCACCTGAAACACTTTTTGTAGATTTCGACATGGCGAACATTTTTTTCATGTATTGTCCACTTCAATTATGTACGGTTTAAGTGTTATTTCATAAAAACTGTTTACGGTGTCAGCCATTTTGAAAATGGCTGCCCGTAACCATTCGACTTTGGTCTTAAATTGAAGGACATTTAATGACGGTCACAAAAAACCCATATGTTTACTATATTATCTCTGACAGTTTAAAAGTTATAAGCCAAAAACGGATAAGCGTAAACGTGTAAAGGGCCATAACTCGAAAACGGTTTGTCGTAGAGTGTTCGACCCTTTATATCAAATAAAGGTCTACATGAGACGAGTATTTTTCCCATTACATGTCTGCTTCAATTTTGTATGGTTTTTGAGCTATACTGCAAACAAGGTGTACCATGACCTCTGACCTTGAGATTTGACCTTTGACCTTGACATTTTTGAATGCAACATATGTCACCTAGGATGATTGGTGAAGGTCCCAAGTCTCTAGGACTAACCGTTTTGAAGAAAAAAATTTTGACGAGTCGCGACAGGTTTCGACTCAAAAACGCGTAACCAGGAAGTTGATCGAAAATTTTTTTTTTTCATGATGACATGTTCCGATGAGTCCAGCAACATTTCCCACACTTTAAATTTTTGATATCAGTTACGGTTTCTGAGATTATCTGATAACAAGGGTTTTCGGTCTGGGGCAGATAACTCCGTTACTAAAAATAGTTCGGTTTTCAGGTTGCGGTCAAGGCGAGTCTGGGTATGACCGAGTTAACGCAAGAAGTATCGTAAAGATATGTCGCGACACTTTTGCGACATTCACAGCGGAAAAGAAGAAGAAAAATAATAATAATAACCATAAGAAATACAGTAAGGTCTTTCCACTGTAGTGGGAAAGACCTTAATAACCATAAGAAATACAGTAAGGTCTTTCCACTGTAGTGGGAAAGACCTTAATAATAATAGGCCTAACGAATACAATAAGGTCTTTCCTACGGAAGGGAAAGACCTTAATAAGTGATAATGCATGGTCAAGACTACAAATAAAAAAGATTACCAAGAAATTTGATTTAATTGAGCAACAAGTATTTCTTCAGAACACAGCGTTGGAAGCACTGGACTCTTTCGGAGCACCTGAGTTATTGATATTCAATAGTTTTTTGTGTCTCTGTGTTTAACATGTTGTCTGTTTGGTTGGTTTTTTTTTTTTTTATTAGTTGTTTTTTTTGGGGGGGGGGTTGTCCCGTACTCGTTGGTTTTAACTGGTTTTGTCTCTGTCCTTTCGGACTATTGACATTCTGATGCCCTATTGGTACCTTTGCTTCTTTCGTTTCTGAATAAATTGCGATATTAACTTTAGCTCTCACAACCATCAGAAATAAGAAAGGTTCTTCCATTTTTTAAACATGTCTAACTATAGACTTTTGTGAAAAAAACTATACTTCCGTTGGTCATTATACAAAGATTTCATGAATGTCAATAAACAAATCTATATATATATATATATCAAACTCCTTACAGTTCAAGTTCCCGTCCGTAACAGTCCGTACACTAACTAACTGAACCAATATTTATCGAAAACGGTCAGCCTATTACGACAGAGTTTATACATCAATATCTTCAACGTTTTTTTTTTTAACGGTTAACATAAGGATTAGCAAAAGCACAAGCATTGTATGCTGTTCATCTGTAAAACTACACCTTCAAATAAAGTTTCAAACGATCTCCGTGATGTTACGTGTTGCTTAATTCAATCGTTCATAAGTAGGTATGTATATTATCAGTAAATAGTGACCCCTGATCCCGCGGTTTTCTAAACAAAGAAATTAATCTGTTTTTAGAACGAAGTTTGCCGACGAAAACCCCCTTGCAGCAGCTTAGCACTCTTGCATAAGCTTTCTAAATAAGAAAATCTGCCAAATTGCACGATTATCAAAATATGATAAAAGAAAACTCGTTCTGTGTGTGTGTCACTCATATGATTGTTTTGGAGTTTTAGAAAGAAATCTACACGCGCAGAAAAACGGAGAAAATACTATCAGAGCGTCACTAATTATCTCGTCCCATCGATCCAATTGGAATGGAAAATTAATTATGTATCTACGCGAGCTTTAAGGCCCATGCCCTTCTTGTATAGTTATACCCCCGCTTCAAAGTAGAGGGGATATACTGGTTTACCTCTGTCCGACCGTCCGTCCGTCCATCGGTCCGTCCGTCCGTCCGCAACATAACTTTCATAACAGTTTCCTCAGCAACTACATATCACAGTGACTTGCAATTTGGTGTATGAGTTTAGTGTCAGTTCTTTAATCCTGGGTACCGAAATTAGGTCTGTCGGATATCTTCTTACTGTTTACCGACTTAGTCAATTTTCAACATTACTAATCAATTGTTGAATATTTTCTGACTTGAAAAAAAACAATGACTTGAAATTTGATATATGGCATCAGTAAGAGGTCCTTTATTGCGATTATCGAAATTAGGATTGTTGGATACCTACTTCCTGTTTACCGACATAGTTCAATGTGGGGTAGCGGGGGTATACTGAGTGAGCAGTATCTCACAGATTCCTTGTTTCGTATGGTATTTTTGAAAGAAGATGTACATACTCTACTGCTGATTCGCCAAATTTTGTATGATTAAGGACTAAGAATATCTATTAGCAGCAACAGAAATTGTTGTGACTGCAAGATGACGGACACAGGAAATCGATGTATAAAAAAAGAAGCAAAGGTGTATCAATGATGCAATCAAATGTCGTTAATCCGAAAAGATCAAGACAAAATCACAACAAAACAATCCACAAATAAAAACACAAAAACTCATTAAATTCTATTTACAGCTAAATGAACTGAATATTTCGCTTGATAATAAGTCTCATTATTCATGTTATTATTTCTCATGTATATACTCTGTTTAATACTATTATCTTAATCTATGTTATTTCATGAATTATGAAACCTAAGGTTAAATCCCTCTATCGCAGGTTTTCCTTAGATTTATCTGACATTGCTGATTTTTCTGATTAAGTCCCCGACCACGAAGTGTCGGAGGACTTATTGTTTTTGCCCAGTTTCTTATTATTATTATTATGTCCCCGACCACGAAGTGTCGTCGGGGACATATTGTTTTTACTCCGTTTCTTATTTTTCTTATTATTAAGTCACCGACCACGAAGTGTCGGAGACTTATTGTTTTTGCACCGTTTCTTATTATTATTATTATTATTTTTTTTTTTTTTTTTTTTTTTTCTCTGACGCAGCTTTGTCCGCAAGATTACGGATAAGTGTCTCAAACGATTCTCATGAAACTTGGAATATATATAGGGTCGCATATGTAGGTGGGCCTCATGGTTTTAAAATTTTCAAAATGGCCGCCATTTTCAAAATGGCCGCCCTCAAATTAGGGTACCGAAAAATTATCTCGGAAACTACTGGATGGATTTCGATGAAATTTGGTATGTAGGTAGAGGGGAGTAAGGGAATTTGAATGATGGATACGAAAAATTCAAGATGGCCGCCATTTTCAAAATGGCCGCCGTAAAAAATTGACCAAAATTTTGTCCGCTAAATTTATCTACCTAAACCTCGATGGATTTGCATGAAATTTTGTATATTAATAGACCATTATATGAAGATGGTTTTTTTACCAAGAAAAAATTTTGCGCGTCGGCCATTTTCAAAATGGCCGCCATCAAAAATTGAAAAATGGGATATTTCTAAAACTACTTGACGGATTGGAACAAAATTTGGTATTTAGGTAGATGGAATTATGGGAAGTTGAATGGCCAATTCGAAAAAATCAAGATGGCCGCCATTTTCAAAATGGCCGCCATTACAAATTTAAAAAAAGGGGGGATCTCGGAAACTATTTGACAGATTTCAACACAATTTTATATGGTGATGCAGTTCAATATGTCGCTTCGAAATACATGCAGTTCAAACGGGAGGTGACTTCTGTGTTGGCATCCCAACACAATCACATCTAGTTATTATACTTTTTTCTTTTTCTTCCGTCAACCTGATGCACGAACTTGTCCGGCTATCTCCTCGGAAATGGGTGGACCGATCGATATGAAACTTGGAGGAGTGATAGGTCCCAAGGTCCTACGGTGTTTTTTGCCGTTTATAATTTCAAAATGGCTGCCATTTCCAAGATGGCCGCCAAAAACCGAAAAACTAATACCTTCATTTTCTCGGTAACCACTCGATGAAATTCAACGAAACTTGGTATACATGTTCAGGAACATGATTGGAAACTTTGTGGCCAAAAATTTTTTTCGCGAGTGGCGGCCATCTTGAAAAATGGCTGAAAAATGCCGAAAAGTGTAAACATTGTCCGATTTCAACGAAACTTGGTATACAGGGTATATGGGTGATGGCGACTCACGGCGCATTGTCGGAATTTCCATATTGGTCACCATTTCCAAGATGGCCGCCGAAAATGGCGAAAAATGTAAACATTGTCCGATTTCAACAAAACTTGGTATACAGGGTATATGGGTGATGGCGACTGACGGCGCATTGTTGGAATTTCTGTAATGGCCGCCATTTTCAAGATGGCCGCCGAAAATCGCGAAAAATGTAAACATTGTCTGATTTCAACGAAACTTGGTATACAGGATATATGGGCGATTGCGACTCACAGCGCATTGTCGGAATTTCCGTAATGGCTGCCATTTTCAAGATGGCCGCCGAAAATCGCGAAAAATATAAACATTGTCCAATTTTAACGAAACTTGGTACACAGGGTATATGGGTGATGGCGACTCACGGCACATTGTCGGAATTCTGTTGAAGAGGACAGACATTATATGAGAACGGGAGGGGACATCCCACGTTTCGGGAAACGTAAATTTTAATTATTATTAAGTCGCCCAAAACGAAGTTTGGGAGACTTATTGTTTTTGCACCGTTTCTTATTATTATTATTATTATTATGTCCCCGAACACGAAGTGTCGGGGACATATTGTTTTTGCTCGGTTTCTTATTATTATTATTATTATTATTATTATTATTATTTTTCTCGGTATTCTGGGCCGTGAACTTGTCCACCTCATTTTTTCGACATCTTTTAAGGTTGGAAGTTGAATCTTCATATATCAAGAGTATGGAATGGGAGATTGTGCTTTTTGTATTTTTCGTCGAAATCGAACGACCCCTTATAGGTCAAAAAAGGGCCTCAAAATGGCTCCTCGAAACCGAAGTTGAATTTTTCCTGGCATTTCTGATCCGGCAGGGGTAGGAAAAATTCCTTTATAGGTAAAGTGTGGATATTTTATACCTTTCATTTAAAAAAAAAATTTTGAAAATCAGACCTACCGTTTTCAAAATTTTGCAAAAAATCGAAATTTAATTTTTTTGTAAGATTGAGTTATCTTCCTTTGTTCAATATATTTTGTAATAGTAATGAAAAAAATTCTCAACTTTGTTATTTCTTAATGAAAATTGGTTTATAAGGTAATAGCGGTATGCCGAATTCATTTTTGGAATCGAATTTTTTTTTGGCGGCCATTTTCAAAATGGCGGCTAAAATGGCTGCCATTTTCCCGCCAAAATTTAAACTTGCTCCGATTTTGATGAAAATTGGTATATATGGTAATAGTGGTACGGTGTGTTGATTTTTGACATCAATTTTTTTTTATCGTCAGCCATTTTCAAAATGGCCGCCGTTTCCCGCCAAAATTAAAATTACTCCGATTTTGATGAAAATTGATAAATAAGGTAATAGTGGTATGGCGAATTGATTTTTGACATGAAATTTTTTTTATCTTCAGCCATTTTCAAAATGGCCGCCATTTTCCCGCCAAAATTTAAGTTAATACGATTTTGATGAAAATTGGTAACTAAGGTAATAGTGGTATGGAGAGTCGATTTTTGACATTGAAATTTATTTATCGGCAGCCATTTTTAAAATGACCGCCGTTACCCGCCAAAATTTAACTTACTCCGATCTTGATGAAAATTGGTATATTAGGTATTTTCAAATGCCCAAACACATCTTGACACAGAGGGGTACGTGAGGGGACATCTTTGTGACTCGCTTGCGATCACAATTAGAACTAGTTATTCTTATTATTATTCTTCTGATTCTTTATCGAGAATTTGTCCTCCCTAATACAAGAAAACGGTTCAAGGAAATTGAATAACACTTTTTGGATTGGATAGTGGGTCACTCAAAGTTGTGTAATGCACTTTTAAAATTTTCAAGATGGCCGCCGTTTCAAAATGGCGGCCGTCGGAAAAAGTGGGCGGAAATTTTTTTTTCATCGGATCGTCTTGAAAATTGTTCATCTGGGTAAAGCGGGTATGCTGAGCTCAAATCTGCGACCGGATTTGAAATCCGACTTACAGTTTTAAAATGGCGGCCATTTTACTACACCCGCCCCCCTGAAAATGTCAACTTAGTCCAATTTCAACGAAATTTGATTTCTAGACTTATTTTGACGCACTGATTTGAATGGAACTCTATCCAAGGCGATTTTGGGCGACTTGTGTGTTGGCATCCCAACACAATTATACCTAGTTATTATTATTCTTATTTCAATTTCCTATTTATAGATCTAAAGTTTGTCCGACATATCTCGTAAAAACGCTTTGGCGAATCAAGATGAAACCTTTTTAGATGGTTAGGGGGTCACTCATAGATGGGCCATCGACTTTTAAAATTTTCAAGATGGCCGCCATTTCAAAATGGCCGCCTGCGGAAAAAAGGGGCGGAAATTTTTTTTTCGTCTGATCGTCTTGAAAATGGGTTATCTGGGTAAAGTGGGTATGCTGATTATCATGGTGCGACCGGATTTTTTCTACGACCTGCCAATTTTTGGCAATTAGCCGCCGAAATCGCCAAAAACTCGACTTTGTCAAATATCCATGAAAATTGTTATACTAGATAAAATGATTATGCTGATCACCATTGGGCAAGCACGGTTCTTCAATAAGTAACAATTTTTTGGCAATCCGCCAAAAAATTGGCAATCTGCCAAAAGTCGCCAAAAATTTAAATTTGTCCAAATTACATAAAAATTTGTATACAATGTAAATTTGATATGCTGATCATCATGAGGCAAGTAAAATGTTTCTATGATTAGCCATGTTTTGGTATTTTGCAATCCGCCAAAATTTGGGGACGGGAGGGGACTTTTATGTGACTTGCTTGCAATCACAATTATAGCTAGTTTCATATGATTTTATGCATTTCCATTTTTTTTATTTCCTTTTATTAGGGTTCAAGTGCTGCTGAAGACGAATAAAATTCCGAAATGGCCATACAGCTCATAAAAATTAAATGAAGTTGGAGTTTAAATATGTGTTATGATCTCATGTTCATATACTGCATATCTTTTTTATAAAATATTTAATTTTATGGTCAATTATGGTATCAACAAACTAACAGAACTGGGATGAAAAGAGAAAAAATGAAGTTGGCGATGGTCCTGAATTGAGACACCCAGAAACAAAACTAATTTAACGAAATCATGTTGCTACAAAATTCATCTGCCTTATCCACCAGATCGTTATTCTTTGAACAGTATGTTAAAAGGGAACTTAGGAGAAATGTTTCTAAACTCATTACAATACTTGTATTTATTACATAATATTCTTTTTGTGTGTAGTTTAATGCATCATGCATCTTTGTTCCAAAATGTTTATATCTTCATAAAGGTAACAAAAAACTGAAATGTCCAAGAGAAAATACAAAACAAGAAAGACATACAGGAGAAATTGAAGATCGCAATGGTCTTGACTTGGTACTTGGGGCTTCCAAAGAAATTGTGGGCTTAATCAGGTTTTATGGCCCCTTATCTCCCGCTTCCATTGTGATCTAAGGGTCCGATAGAAGTACAAAACACAACAAGATTGTGAAACATTATATGAAAATAACATTTTCATGTGTAGATTCGTTCAGTCATTTATAATCAAATTTCCATGTAATGATATGGGACATGAACACCTGTTTGAGGCACATAAGTCCTGGCTAATGGATTGACAATAAAGAAAATCAAAATCACCTATTTAACAACATTTCTATATTGATCATAGAGCATGCACTTCATCAAAAATATCTGTTTGCCCCTACCATTGTATGTACTGTCTAATCTATAGTGAGTTCAGCGTCTGGTGATCAACAACGTATCCCGGCGGGTGTCTGGCTAGTAACTCACAGTGGCAGTGTGTTTGTTAACAACCCCAGTCTAGTTTCATAGTGTTTCAATGACATTTTGTGTCGAACTATAGAAAAACCAAGCAGATGAATTTCAAGAAAAAAAATGACAAAAGACAAATAGACATACACCAGTTTATCATTAGACTGTTGTCAACCATTTTCCGTTTCTTTGTTAAAACTCATTCACCATATGCGTTTTAGTTTTTCTAAAGGGTTAATGACTTTCTTTAGATTTCCAACGATAGATGTAAATAGGACCAGTCGATGATAACAAAATGTTTATAGTTTATGCATTATTTATTCGTACATGACTTAAAAACAGTTATTACAAAAGTAAAAATCAAAGTATTGTATTTTAAATAAAACATTAAAGCAAAATAATATTGTAAAGAAAAAATGAAAAATATATATAAATAGCGAGATATAGTACAACAGTCGTTGCATTATGTTAATAATGCATATTGGGTAATTTTCAGCTTGCAATAACAAAGTCGACAACCGACATCATTTTTTTTAGAGTTTTAATCATGCAAATTAATTGAAAAGTATTTTAACTCAGACGCCCCCTTTTTTTAACTAAAACCCTAGGTCCGCCCGTGGATGTTTGGTTTTTGCATCTTTTGGTTCGTTTTGCAGCGTTCCATTCGCAAAACAGCTTAGTATTCTATCACTTGTGAAAGATCAGCCGGTCTTTTCTAAGACCTTATGTAAGAAGCTGAAACGTGTGTAAAGCATGTGCCCAAAGGCAGCCATGAGTGTCTTATAGATAAATCAAAATTAAATAATTAGACATGTTTTAAACTCTAAAATGGCAAAGGTTATCTAGTTTGAACAACACCAGTCCCTATTCATGATATAACAAAAAATGTTGATTGATTAATTGATTGATTGATTGATTGTTTATTGAATTTTATATTTCTTAATGTCCTGTCGGTGATGTTGTAACCATAAGCAGAGACAGGACATAAACCAAGTATAAATGTAAAAAGGTTTTGGCTTTCACAAAGAAAACAATGATGATTCTTAATTTGAAGCAAACACAGATCTTAGATTTAAATATTCAAATCCAACTGTTCCATATTTCTTTCTGTATGTTCTACCACAGTTGGCCGTTTCTTCTTCCGTATTCTCTTCGTTCATAACCTTAGCATCTTCTTTATCAATACTCCTTCCCCACTTCGTCTCTTCAACTACCGTCACCTCTTTTGATCTCAGCAATCCCCTCCACCCCCTCCCGAATCGCCTCCGCCCCCTCCTCTACTCCCATCACCACCACCCCCTCCATTTCCTCCCGACCCGCAATGTAGGCCATCTCCTTTACTTGAACATGGTCCAAAACAGCAAAACCAAAAGAATACCACACCCAAAACAAATCCAACCACTCCTATAACCACCCATACGACCCATGGTTTGTCGTCACCACAGGTTTCGTCCTCTAAAGCTTTCCTGTAATAAAGTTAGAAAACAATCATGCTCCGACTAAGATTCTTCTCATGTACTGCACGTGCATGGTCGTTATCATTGGTGCTGGATTTGGCTTCATTTCTAAACGTTTTTGGTATGGTTTTTTTCTTTTTAAATAAGGAACGACTGTCATAATTTTTTTTTTCATTAGGGTATGAAAAAAGATCAGCCGGTCTTTTCTAAGACCTTATGTAAGAAGCATTGTATAATCCGCACCTTGTATAATAAGCACATTGTATAATCCGCGTAGCGAATTGCGAATTATACTTAATGTGCAAAACATCTTTTTTTTTCTTATCCTCAATGAAACAAAAAAAAATATTACAGTCGTTCCCTATAAATAAATTTTCAAAAGCGATTATCAACATAGTAGGCGTTTTCCCAATTTTTTTTCATTGGAATATTTAAATAAAATCATCCAATCAAATTGCAGTATTTCAATAAAAATTTTATTCATAACATTTTTGTGCTAGACTTTCAAATGTTTTTTTTTTATTATTATTAGAATGCTGCTGATGTGAGGTTATTATTGAAGTGATATAATAGTCGCTTTTAGAAATTTGCTTTTTAAGATTCTCTGATTTAAGATTCCATAAATGCTATATATTTAAAAGAAAGAGAGGCATGAGAATCGCCCAATTAGGTTATTGAAACTATAGCAATATATATCATTTCTTTTTTAATGTCGGAACAGAGCTTTGCAATTTAAAAAAAAATGCTTTTTTTGTGAAATTTGAGGCTTTTTTTACCTCACTATCCATTATTGTTTTGTTACTACTGGACCCTAAATCGAAGGTTTAGCGCCATAAAACCTGGTTTAATCCACTATTTTAAATGCCTTTACCAAGTCAGAATATTGCAATATTCGATGTCTTTCGCCTTATTTTTGTATTTCTTCTTCGACATATGAGATTAGTTATCCCATTTTTCTAGTTAAGTTATTACCTTTATTACCTTAATATGTGCACATGTTATCAAAACGTACTTGTATTGTTGTATCATGTACAGTATGCCCTCTCCGAATTGGTCCTTTTTCATATAATTGTCCCTGGCATCCTCATATATCTCTTGTATACAATCAGATGTTAAAATCTTGTTTGCTGCTGGACCCACGGACGTGTAGATCTATTAATGATACCAACAAAACAAAGTAAGTCAAGATTTGAAAGGCATATAAAGGAAATTTAGAATTTATTTGGACATCATCTTTTAGATTTGTTTACCAAATAAAAAAAAACAAGATTATTTTTAATTGTTATTTTCAAAGATTTGTTTATCATGTTTTAGCTGAGCAGGGTACAAAAATTAAGCACTACAAATAATTTTAAGAAAAAAATAAACGCCTAGGTGTATTTCCATGTGTTGCACATAGTCGATAAATTCGTTGAAAGATAAAGAGACTTTTTTTGCTTTAAGGAGCGACAATTTGATTTTTATGGGGGGAAGCTATGGTTAAATTTGAAATAAAAAGGCAGTATGGAAAAAAATCCAAAAATAAAAAGCTTGACAGTACTTTGAATTAAAAAAAAACATGTGGCTGAAAAATTAACTTTAGCTTTAAAAATAGAAAATTAAATGCGCACATTAGCGCGCGAAAAAAAATCCATGCTTGTTTTTTTTTTCTCGAAAATAAACAGGCAAGACAAAGCAAATATTCATAGCCCAAATCATATGGCTGCTCCTTAACTATGAATAATTCTCTTTCTGTACTTTTGGTTGTCTTCTTTCCAGCAATTTTTATTCAAAATGTTGATGAATAAATGTTGCTTCTCGAGATATATACATATACCCTGCATAATCAAACTATCTATTTCTTAACACCACTTTAGAGCACATCGTGTAAATGAAAGACAAGTAAAATGTGTGAACCTGCTCACCGTTGATACCCCCGCTTTCACAACAAATGTAGAAAACCAACACAAGTAGAACAGTAAAACCCTCTTTTCTTCGAGGCGGGCGTACATGTATAGTTTATTTTCAATTACCTTTCTATCTTCCCTTGAGAAAAATATAGCCACGGTGTTGCCACACTCGTACCCGGCTAAAGTATCCAGTCTCATTCTTAAAGTTTCAGCAAATGTTCTAGCATTGGAAGTGAAAGACCTGAAAGGAGGATTTACAGGATGTTGTTTTAGTTATCGATTTATCCTTGACTGGAAAATAAGCCTGGTGCTGATGTGAATCCCTATCAAGTTTGCAGTTTTCGAATTTACTGTCCCCATTGAGCCTAACCTTATCGATCTGTGCAAAGGGACCTTTAACGTGCATTCTTCGATTACATTAAACGTAAATCGCAAAATTTTGGTTGCGACTTTCGAGTTTCCCAGGCGTGGTCGTTGTTGTTGACTTTTTGAAATGTTGTGATGTTTTGTGATTATCATTTTCTTATCTTTTTGTAGTTTTATCTACAGGGCGAGTATTAGTCTAATACACACATGGGCCATACAGGGCGGTCAACCGTGAAGCGCTGACATTGTGCTCAGATAAGAAAAACGTAGTATCTCACAGCTTATACTTCCTACATTAAAGAACGAAACCATTTGGAACGCCAAAGCTGCCTTATGATGATGCTTTTCATTAAATGATGGACCTGTTGCATTATAGCACGACAACCCTGGATTTCAAGATGACACGGCTTCCCCTTCAAAATCCCAGGGTACACAGCCCAGTCGCTCTGTGGGCAACATGGCCTGACCCGACGTTAGCAAGGTTCTGGGCGCTTTTCAGTGGGCTTTTACTGACAAGCTTAGGGCTGCTGCGGGCTTATTTGTCATCGTCGCCCGAACGAGGTTGTAAATACAACTCAAACTTTCACCCCAGAAGTACATTTTAATATAACATACCCTGCTTCCATTCTGTTTACTATATTAACAGTCATTAACGCCAAAGCTGTCCGTTCAATCTTTGTCCTAATACAAGTCTGCTCAATAGTGGGGATAGAGGCAATATTTTTATCTAATAGATCCGCTAAAAATACATTAATGTTTCTAAGCAAAAAGAATAGTAAGAGTTTTACATATAAAAAAAATATTATAATAGCTTAAATTAACATAGACCGAGATGAAAAAAGACGAACACAAAAAAGACATTACCATGAGGAAGCCAGGTTTTGAGGAGGAGGTTCTTGTGCTGGAACCCTGCTTCGGTGGAACATTTAATGAGTATTTTTGAGCGCAGATTATCTGCAAATTTTGTCCGGAACCCCTCCCCCTGTTTGTTTTCATTACACTGAAGGTGGAACTGCCCTTTTAAAACAATTCTGGATCCGCCTCTGAATTGTCTAAGATTTAATGAAATGTACGAAGGTAGTATGAAAACAATAACATACCCGTCTCGTTACTCAGCACGTGGCACGGGTCACACACCCAAGTGTTTGTACAATTACGTCCACATAACCCGCTCTCAGATCTCGCGTCAGGGTACTCCTTTGGCGTCCATGATGGTTTACAAACGGGCGTCGGACAGTCATTACTAATAGCAAAATTAATATTAAACACTAAAACCCCTAGTAAAATGGTCAACATCTCATTATCTGACGAAACGAACTAAAATGTCTTGAAATTGTATTATCGTTTTAAAATTGATAACAATGATTTTGGTAACTGATTTCCAAATTACATACCGGTACATGATCTTTTTCACGTTTGATGTTGTTTTTAAATAAATATATAACCTTGAATTTTTGCGTAACTACTTTTTTACCTATACGTATATTGATTGTACTATCGAACATGCAAATCATATGCAAGTAGCGTAAAACTGACTGTTGGTGTATAAGAATTACATTTTCTTCCGTTTTTGTTTATTTTCTATGACAGACAGTCCATGACAGACAGGATCATGTGACCGTTTCTCTCATAGAGAAAACAACCAACCTTTAAAAAAAAGTAGTTCGTAAAAGTTGAAAGGTCAATGAATAAATTAATTATATGTCGTCTGTTTGTTTAACTCAATATAGGCAAATTTAATTTTTGCGCATTAATTCAATATATGCAAATTGGATTTTGACCTCGATATATTCATTCATGAAATTATTTTTTTCACTGTTAAAAACGGAAGAAATATGTTTTTACACTCGTTATTTATAGAAGATCGGGAATTTCTTCCACTTGTGTAAGAAATTCTTCGTCTTTTCACTCGTTCCGCTGCGCTCCACTCGTGAAACGACGGAATTTCTTACACTCATGGAAGAAATCCCTGATCTTCAATAAAGACTCGTGTAAGAACCTATTAAGCTTCTTTTTTTATTTTAGACTTATTTATTAACCTTAATGTTCGAATCATGAATTTTAGATTTTATACCCCCACTCGTAAGAGAGGGGGCTATATTGCAATCACCTTGTCCGTCCGTCCGTCCGTCCGTCTGTCCGTCCGGTTCAATTTCTCTGCTTCTACTGGATGGATTGGTTTCAAATTTGGTACACAGCTTCAGCATGATGAGTTATAATATGCCTACCATTTCCAGGTCAGTCCATCATCTACTTCCTGTTTTCCAAGCCGACTTAGACTTTTTTAGGGAAAAAAAATTGAAATGTGAAAATTTTCGTAACAGATTTCTCGGCTTCTACTGGATAGATTGGTTTCAAATTTGGTACACAGCTTCAGCGTGATGAGTTATACCGTGCCTCTCCTTTCCAGGTCAGTCCATCATCTACTTCCTGTTTTTCGAGCCGACTAGACTTTTTAGGGTAAAAAATTTGAAAAGTGAAATTTTTCGTAACAGATTTCATGGCTTCTACTGGATGGATTGGTTTCAAATTTGGTACACAGCTTCAGCATGATTAGTTATACCGTGCCTCCCCTTTCCAGGTCAGTCCATCATCTACTTCCTGTTTTCTGAGCTGACTTAGACTTTTTATGGGTCAAAAATAGACAATTTTTCGTAACAGATTTCTCAGATTCTAGAGAAGGGAATGATTTCAAATTTGGTACACAGCTTCAGCATGATAATTTATACCGTGCATCCCCTTTCCAGGTCAGTCCATCATCTACTTCCTGTTTTCTGAGCTGACTTAGACTTTTTATGGGTCAAAAATAGACAATTTTTCGTAACAGATTTCTCGGATTCTAGAGAAGGGATAGATTTCAAATTTGGTATACAGCTTAAGCATGATGAGTTGTATCGTGCCTCCCCTTTCCAGGTCAGTCGGTCATCTACTTCCTGTTTTCTGAATGGCCGAGTGGGGGTATTCTTAGCACGACTTAGTGCAACCCCTTGTTGTTCCTGAAAGTTGATATTTCGCATGTAGCTTCAGTCTATAATACTATATACATGTAGTGAAAAGCGATCTTATAGCCGTAACTCATCTATACTTCCTGTTTAACGAATATTTAAAGACGCAGGCGACACATACGTCTTCAATGGAAGACCGCCATTCTGATTTTAAACTGCTGCTTGTTATGTGAGCTGTGTCGCGTACACTTATTCCACATCTCATTATTTTCTATGAGAACCAGTATTATTTAAAACCGTAAGCCAAATTATTGACACTATTGCAAAATTATTTTTTGTACTTTATCCAACAATGGATGTTTTGCCTAGGGTTGTTGATTTTGTTATGCAATCATTTGAGTTGTGACAATGATATCCACGTTGGCCAAATGCACACATATTTGTTAATACTACTGTCATACTTTGGCTGTATTTGTACTATGTGTAGCTAGACCTATAATTATATGTTCATTGTTTTTGTTTGTTGGTGTTTGCTTACCCTTTTGGGGTCTTTATACAATAAAGTTATGAATATGTTAAAAATATTTCAAAGTCATGAATTTTACAAACAGAGTAAAATTTGTTAATTAATGCTACATACAGTACATACATGACAAATGAAGCCTTTTGCGTTAAATGATTAGGCCTATCTATTGCTTTTTTCTTTGATGGTTTTGTAGATATAACGGTTTGACATTGATATGCAAATTATTGATTTTGGGGGGTGGGTACTGATAAGGGCAAAGGTTTTTTTTTATTTTTTATTTTTACATATAATTTAGATTAAAAGAAATGCAAAATCCTTCAAAGCTTTCTTTTCATCCGATGATAGAAAAGTGACCGTGAATAATAAGCGCAACTGGGCAAACAAAAATCTGGAAATATTTGGGCATTCAGAAATAGTTATCTTTCGTCGTGTTGACCAAAAATGTCTCGAAACGGGAGAAACTTTTATTCTAAAGTGTAGTCTACATGAAATAATCATTGTAACAAGAACAGGATTCCTGGGTGTCCCGCCGAGTGACAAATTTTAAGTCAGCTCGCTCAACAGGAAGTTGATAAGCTACACACTTGAAAACGCATCCGACCATATAAGACCCCTACATTAAGCTGCATACCAGATATCAAAAGCCTACGAAGAGTAATATCTAAGAAATCTGTAAATCTGTTATGATTTTTTTTTATGATCATTTTAGACCCTTAAAAACTTCTAAGTTGGCTCGTTAAACAGGACGCATGCAAGTGAAAGACCTGGAAACGCATCCCACCATATGGGCCCCCTACCTGAAGCTGCATACCAACACCATTTCAAAAGCTTACGAATAGTAATTATTATAGCTGAGAAATCTGTTGAGAAAAAAGTGTGACGGACGGACAGACGGACGTGCGGATGGACACACTGACGGACACTTGCATTTCTATGTCCCGGCTCCGCGTTCCGTCAGGGGACAATAGATAACGCTTTTTTATTTGGTTATTATAGTAATATAAAAATGCGAACTTTCCTTTTTCTGTGCAATAAAATCTAGACATTTGTTAAATTTAACTTTTTTACTTTTTCCTTAATAATAGTTTTTTGTTTGTTTTGTTTTCGAGGATAACGGTACATTTTGTGGCTCCCACAGGGTTAAAAACGACCTGCGACCTGAGGGCTTTTTAAGTGCGACTTCCGACCTACACTTCATAAAATCGACCTATGCCAAAAAACGGGTGTATGTAATCATCGAGTTCGAGTTCGAGTCAGAGTTCGAGTTACGACTCGAGTTCGAGTTAAAGTTCGAGTTACGACTCGAGTTCGAGTTTCAAAACGAGTTGTATATTTATTTATTTTTTGCACACTTTCTTTATCATTTATATTTGCAACTCTGCTGCATGTAACCAGCAATCTACTTTGAGAAACTAATTTAGTAAGGTACTGATTCATATTTATAATGCGGTTACAGATAAAATCGACTACAATGAAAATATATTTACATCGGATGTTTATTTTTCTTCTTAAACAGATCTATTTAAATGCTTCTGACGCAAAAATTCTAATACAGTGTTATGTTAGGGAGCAACCATTTGATTTTATTGGGGGGACGGAAGGGGGGATGGGCTATGATGAATTTGAAATAAAAGGCAGGATGCCAAAAAGCAGGAAATTAAAAGCTGGACGGTTCTCTGAATTCAAAGAGGGCAGGATGGTGTTTCTGTCTGAAAAAGATTATGTTCAGCTTAGAAATAAGAATAAGAAAATGTGCGCAAAACAAAAATTGTAGGCTTTGATTTTCCAAAAATAAAAAGGCGGGACGAAGAAAATATTCATAACACCCCCCCCCCCCCCTCATAAAAATCTAATGGTCGTTCCCTTACTGTTCGATTGTGTTTGTCTTCATTCAAGAAACTTGATAGAAAACAAGTAAATCTTTGAGATATTGCTTACAAGTGATACGCCCGCTCTCAAAATAATGTCTTGCGTTAAAAAGTATCCGGTAAAGTATAACAGGAGGTATACATAGGATGGATAAAATTATATAATAAACGGTCATTTACGTCTTACAGTTGCTTAGAAAATTACGGAAGGACGAACGAAAAAACGGACGGGTGGACAAGGTTAAAACAGAAAACCCCCTCTTCTTCGACGCGATGCCTGACTGACCTGGAAAGGTGAGGCACGTTACATCTCATGATAAAGCTGTGTACCAAATTTGAAATCAATTCCTTCAGCAGATACAGTGAAATCTGTTACGACAAATTGTCCTTTTTTTACACTTAAAATGTCTAAGTTCGCTAAGAAAACAGAGAGCAGATGCGCGACTGTCCTAAAAAGGGGGCACGGTACAACTCACGGACAGACGGACGGACGGACGGACAGACAGACGGACAAGGTGACTGCAATATAGACCCTCTCTTACGAGTGGGGTATAATATTTTTAGATATTCAAAGACAAAAGACGGGGATTCCACCGTGTTGGTCCAGTACCGGAGAATATGTATACCAAGTTTTTATTTATACCCCCACTTGTAAATTGGGCGAGAGATTGCCACATTGTTACATATTTGCTTATTGTCCACAGTCTGTGACATTACGTAAAAATGTACATTTATTGTTTTTTTTTTAATTTAATCTACACATATATGTATAAATGAGAATATTGCAAGGCGACAACCTTAAACAGTTTAAAAGAAGCAGAGGTAACAATGGGGTATCCGAATGTAAACAGTTCGAACGGGCAGAGACAAAACCAGTAAACACCAACAAGAGTTATGTTTGACAACATTCATGTAATTGCGCTAAAGAAAATATCCAACTCGAATTCTAACTCGATCTGTAACTCGAACTCCAACTTGAACTCGAGTAGTAACTCGATTATTGCCATAAAAATCACTGTTTCGAGTTAGCTCAAATTTCAACTCGAACTCGAAAAATAACTCTAACTCTGACTTGAACTCGAACTCGATGATTACCTACACCCCAAAAAACGACCTGCGACCTCCACCAAAATATGCATTTTAAAAGCGACCTTGCGACCTCAGGTCCCTTTTCAAAGCGACCTTGCAACCTGAGGGGGGTACCCTGCGGGAGCCCCAATTTTGAGGATAGCTGTATTTCGAAGATGACCATGTAACATACGTGGTATAAACTGATATGGGGATAAGCAGATGGCAAAAGTTTACTCTCTTTAATGTTGAAGTTCAATGAACTCTTCTCTTACCTATGTCAGCTTCTTGCCCTTTTAATGCCCTTTTAATGTCATTATTTTTTTTTACTTCAGACTAAACAATCCGACATTGACGTTAGGTGAGGAATTCAGACTCATGGGAGCCTGTTGTTGTACCTTTTGAATGCTCAGATTTGTGTCCGAGTTAAGGCAACCAAGTCAGAAATATCTCTTTAACCATCTTTTAACCATCTTTACGAGATCCAAATTATGAGTCAAATTAGAAGTGACTGAACGCTGCAAAACCTGCACTTTGAGATTACATTATTCACTTGTCAAATTAATTCCTAGTATCTAAGTGATCACTTTTTTATCTTCTTTCAATGTAGAAAGTAAAACCATCTTTTCCATTTCGAAATAAGATCCGTGCTTTTTTAAGAAATAACCATCAAATGTTTTTTTTCAAAAACTGATTTTGTAGTTAGTTATATCGATCAGGACAACAAAAATGTATATAAATTAGGGAATAACTGTATTGTATTTCAAGCTTTGGCGGCGTAAAACGTAGATTTCACTGTCGCGTACTGGAGACAATACGATTATTTCAATTCTAATGCAATCGATCAGAAAAATTGATAAAAATTAGTATTTTGGAAAAAAAGCTGTTTATTAGAAATTCCGCGAAAAAGAATGTCCCCTTTTTGTAAAAAACAATTCGTGACTATGGGCAAGATCCACCTGAAATCTGAAATTCCAGACGTTTTTGAGAAAACTGTATGCCTCAATTCCTAATAAATGTTTCACATACAGATCTGGTATACATTTTGACCCTTTCTCCAGTTATTCTTCTTCTCGAAATATGGCGACTTTGTGGGTTTTACGCAGGTCGTCGTCCAATGAAAAAGCGTCTTACAAAAATAATGCATTGCAATATAATATTTTATTCGTAAAAATCAGTAAATACAAAAGTCGAAAAAGCAAAATATAACAAACAAAAAACCATAAAAAAGTATATACGAAAAAATATATAAACATGATAAATAGATAAAGTGAATCATTCATGTCATAGCACAATAGTCAATGGTTGGTTATGGGTTATTTAATGTTGCAGTACTGTGATAATATTTGCTTTGGTGTGTTAGAATTACGGAAAACATATGTCATTTCAGAGCGTGAATCAAGCTGAATGAGAAAAAAGTATAAAATCTCAATGCTTACAATTTTTCAAATAATTAACTGACGTTTTATTTTAAAAGCAACCAACTCTAAAAGCAATATTGTTTTTGTAAATGATTGGAAGCTTATTACTTGAATTAGTTGTTCTGTGTCGCCATTCTGTGAATTAGTCACGTATTAATAACATATATATGAAGATAAGATATAGGGCAAACAAGAGAAGGAATCAAAAGTTAACAAAGCTGCGCCTAGGGTGAGTTCCATCTTCTTTAATATTAAACAATTCATACTGTAATTGAGCTTATGGATGGATATCTCAACGTTTTTTTTTCAAAAAAGAAAAAAAGAAAAAACATGATAGAAAGTTTTTGGACTAGCGCTATTATATTATAAGCGCTACACGCTCCATTTCGTGAGTACTTTTTCGCGCACCATCCAATCATCTCTTCTTAATGATATCCGAGAGCAATGATTTTTTTTTTCATGTATCATCTCTGTATGATATTTTCCCATCTTTTGAAATTTCATCAAACGCGGCATTGTATAATATATAATAGTTTGGAATGCTCCTAACTCTTCAAAATGACGACATATTGTCTAGCTTGAATAAACAAGTCCTTATAAAGCTTTCACAAACCTGGTTAATCGACTGATAGATTTTTGTTTGTGTTATGAGCGGCCAGTATAAATAATGCATCATTATTCAGGACAAGAACAGTTTTGTACATACTAGTAATACTAGTTTGGCTGTTAAAAATCCTTCTTAATAAATTAAACTATACTTTTATGCAAAGACAAATGTCAGATTTGAGTATTCTAACATAAATCTTCTTTTTCTATATTTCCCTCTTGTCTATCTGTTCTGTCGCAATCGGTTGTTTCCTCTCATCTTCCGTGCCCATTCCTCGACAATTCTCATCTCCTCCCCCTTTGTCTCTCCTACCACCGTCATCTTTATCTTAGCAACCCCCTCCACCTCCACCTCCACCCCCTCCTCCTCCTCCCCCTCCGCCTCCGCCCCCGTCGCCTCCACCTCCACCACCTCCCGGTCCCCAATGTAAACCACCTCCTTTACCTGAACATGGTCCACAACAACAAAAAACAAAGAATGCCACACCAAAAACAAATCCCACCACTCCTAGAACCACCCATACGACCCATGGTTTGTCGTCACCACAGGTTTCGTCCTCTAAAGCCTGCCTGTAATAAGAATTAAAAACCAACATGAAAATAATTTCAAAAGCAGCGCGACGGCAGTTTGACGGGTGTACTATAGCAGGCAGGAACTGCTTTCTCTTCCAGAGCACCTGAGTTCACTCTCATTACGACTAGAGTTCGCGTTGTTAATTGATATTCAGTAGTTTTTGTATTTCCGTGTTTTATATGTTGTCTGGTTTTTTTTAATTGTCCTCTCCGTGTTTGTATTTACTGCTTTTGTCTCTGACCTTTCAGACTTTGACATTTTGATGCCCCATTGGTACCTTTGCTCTCTAAGAAGAAAACATGCGATGTGAAATAAAAGTTTGCGACACCAACCACATAAATCAGAGGCTGTGGGTAAACAACTCCACAAATGACAACATCCAGCAGCCATCAATGTGTAGTGGTGGCTGCTCGCCCTTTGCAATAAAGTTGCATGTTAAGATTTAATAAATGCTATATGGGTGAAATATAAACAGGACCTAGAGAAGAGAGGCTCCAAGGAGCAAGAATCGCTAACCCGTTGGTCCTTATAAAGTAAAACATTTTATATGACAACGAGAGGCTAAGTCTGCATTTCTCGCCTACTCCGTAAGGGTTTCCTTTACCAGACATACACTATAAAAAACGGCTGTCTGGTGGATTCAGTCAAGAGACATTTGAAGAGCTTTTCAGCTGAGCATTGAAGAAAGCAGTAGGTTTTCTTCTTCTCTATCTACAATAGTTTTCATTCTATAAGAACACAACTTTAAACCTTCCGGAAGTATAAACACTAGAAGGGCTCATCTAACAAATTCGGTCTAATGGACATTCAAGCCAGCAGTTCCATGACGAAAAAGGTGTATATGTATACATAGAAGAAAATGAGATGTGGAATAAGTGTACGCGACACAACCTACAATATAAACGTAAATTTAAAACATCCACAATGGAAAACAGCCAGCAGCCTTCAATGTGACCAGTGGTCGCTGCTCGCTGCTCACATGTACATGTGTCATTATAACGTACTTATATTGCTGAATCATGTAAAGTATGCCCTCTCCGAACTGATCCTTTTTCATATAATTGTCCCTGGCATCCCTGTATATCTCATCTATACAATCAGAAGTTAGAATTTCATTAGCTGCTGGACCCACTGATGTGTATATCTGTGAATTATATATAAAAGCAGGAGAAAGTTAGTTATTTAGGAAATTTCGAAATTTGTGGATATCATTCAGATTAAGAGAAAATTGGATTATAATACATATAACCTTGCTTTATTAATGTTCCGGACCATATGAATATCTAGACCATACGTGTATACTCATGGCCATATGAGTATACTCATGGTCGGAACATACGCGTTTGGTCGGGGCTAAATAGAAATGCCGATATTTGATTAATTGATAAAAACGAAAATACTTCCGTTATCACATTAGACACAAAATGTTTTAGAAAAAAAATATAATTGAAATCATTTGGATAGTTTGTCAGGAATATAGACTTTTTTACCCATGGTGTCAGCTAGAAAAAAATTATTTATTCAAACAAAGATATGAAAAAAGATTAATAAAGATTTAAAGAAACTGATAGACAATTTCAATGGCATTTTTTTACCCAAAAAAACGTCATATATTCATATATTTCCGTTCTGTCCCTTACCAAACGATGTCCTGTTTTAAATTTACGAAATATGGACTGTTCTCTCTTAATTGAGACGATTTATGTGTGTTTAAAAATTATATTATCCAATATTTCGAGAAAAAAAAATGTAACGTAAATTATTTTAGGTTTCTTATTTTATTCAACTTAGTTCTGTTTTATTTAGTCGATAATTACTCATATGGTCCGAATACATATGTGGTCTGGCCCGTCATAGCCGTACATGTATATACTCATATGGTCCGACATACGTGTACGGCCCGACTATAAGAGTATACCAATAAGGTCATGACCATACGCGTACGGTCAAAATACTTTTATGGTCCGGTACATTTACACATTTTCAAAAGGACCTTTATGTTACTGCGACTAGATATGGGCTAGTTATCTAAATAGTATTAAAATTATATAAACTAGAAAAAAAATAATGTTCGAGCTGTAATTTCAAGTTACAATGTAATACTTTTTAAGGACAAGACTAGATACATTTTGTAAATTCTAAATTTTCTCAGCTTTGATGTACTAGGTGGCAACTTCAAATCGCTGCTGAAAAAAACCCCAGAGGTTCCAGAAAGTAGTCTTCACTTGCTTGGCTCGAATTTTGCCAATAAGTTGTTTCAAAACAGTCAGGTTTCTTTCCGTGTGTTGAACATATTCGAATCAAACGCTTAAAAATTTGGTGATTCTATAACTTTACTAAGACTTATTCTCTTTTTCTTCGTTCATGATATGATTTAAAAGCTGCTGGCAAATAGTCGCTTGTAGAAATCAGTAGCAGAGCCAGAAATTCTGAAAAGAGGGGGCCCACTGACTGGCCTAAGAGGGGGTCCGCTTTGGTCACGCTACAATGATTTCCTATATATGTATTCAACCAATTTTTTTCCGCCAAAAGGGGGAGGCGGGTCCCCCAGTCCCCCCCCCCCCCCATGATCCGCCTTTGGAAATATCGATAGCCACCGTAACTTAAGTTGGTTTTTGTCTCGCCTGCGACGAATGTCGCAAAAAGCGAGACTTAGGTATGGTGATTCCGGCGGCGACGGCGGCGGCGGCGGCGGCGGCGGCGGCGTCCACAATTGGTTAAAGTTTTTGCTTAAGTCTGTTTTATGTGAACTAGTTATGTTACACCATTGATATTTGGTATGCAGTTGCATCAGCATCAGTACAGATCAGTTTTAAAAGGATTTCACCTGTATGCTCCTGCAGTCACGGTCTACTGACTTTGAAATTTTACACTGATATGGCCGAGGTTAACCTTATTTCTTAAGTCTGTTTAACATGAAGCAGTTATGTTACACCATTGATATTTGGTATGCAGTTGCATCAGCATCAGTACAGATCAGTTATAAAAGGATTTCACCTGTATGCTCCAGCAGTCACGGTCTACTGACTTTGAAATTGTACACCGATTTGGCCGAGGTTAACCTTTTTTCTTAAGTCTGTTTAACATGAAGCAGTTATGTTACACCATTGATATTTGGTATGCAGTTGCATCAGCATCAGTACAGATCAGTTTTCAAAGGATTTCACCTGTATGCTCCTGCAGTCACGGTCTACTGACTTTGAAATTTTACACTGATTTGGCCGAGGTTAACCTTTTTTCTTAAGTCTGTTTAACATGAAGCAGTTATGGTACATCATTGATATTGGGTATGCAATTGCATTAGCATCAGTACAGATCAATTTCAAAAGTATTTTGTCTGTATGATCCTGCAGTCACAGTCTACTGACTTTGAAATTTTACACTTTTTAACTTTTTACTTATGTCACAATGTTTTTTATAAAGCAGTTATGGTTCACCATTTATATTTGGTATGCAGCTGCTTAAGCATTAGTTAAGATCAGTTTAAGGAGGATTATTACTTCATTTTATACTGTGTCCAGTTGCGACAGGCGAGACATGTCTCTGTGTTAACAGTTTATTATATTAAGGCAACGCTGGAGCTCATCTGGTAAATGACTTTTGAAAATAACAAAACTACTGCATATGGCGAATCTCATATTTCCAAGATGAAAGGAAAAAACAAGGCAATAACACACCGAAGAAATGTGAGATTTCAATGGTCCTGACTTGGTACGGGCGTTTCAAAAGATGTGGTGGGTAAAAAAAGTTTTATGGCACCGAACTTTCATCTTTCAATGTGATCTTACACACCCGATGGTGGGATAAACTTTTAATTACCTGTCTATCTTCCCTCGAAAAAAATATAGCCACGGTGTTGCCACACTCGTGTCCAACTATAGAATCCAATTTCCTCCTTAAAGTTTCAGCAAATGTTCTAGCATTGGACGTGAAAGATCTGAAAGATAAATCCATTTATGAAGTTTAAGCTTTATTTAAGGTACATTTGAAGAAACATTTCCTTCTCTCACATTGTTCTCAATTTCCATCTCCGCCTTACAAAATTTGGTATGTCATTCTTAGAGAGGAAAAATAAAATAGAGATATTTCCATGTGCAAGAACGAATTGTTTTTTCATTGTGAGTGTGTGTTTTTTTGTTTTTTGGGTTTTTTTTTTTTTTTTTGGTGGGTGAGGGTAACTTAAATATGTTGTCAGAGCACAGCGCTTGTCAAGTAGTGCTCGCTAGACAATATTGCCAACCCTATGGACAAAGACTTGGGTTGATCATTGTCTAGCGAGCAAAGTTTTTTATTGTCAATTTATTATCATTATTTTCTTGAAAGTCTTTTTTGGGGGGGGGGGGGTAAGGGGGTACAAAGATGGATTCGAACTTTCATCTAAGATGTAAATCTTAATTAGACTTACCCATCCTTCATTTTGTTGACTATATTTACAGTCATTAGAGCTGAAGCCGTTCGTTCAATCCTGTTACATGTCTGTTCAAAGGTGGGGATAGAGGCTAAACTATTGTCTAACAGATCCGCTAAAATGAAGATTGATATGTATATTAATACATGTAATTAAAATTTTACCTAATGATAAAACAGTTAATCGAGTTTAAGAAACAATGTAAGTCTAATTTTAACAGAGCAAGGTGAAAACAAAAATGGCATTACCTAATAAGTAACGGTAAGAGTAGAGAGGTTCTGAGAGTCAGAACATCCCCCCCTTTCACTTTCCTCGGAAAATTTTAAATTTTAGTATATATTTTATGCATGCAAACTTGGTCTGGACCATCCTTTGAACTTAGTTTATCCTACAGCTGAACGTCCCCCTCCCCCTTTTTAAAGAATTTCTGGATCCGCCACTGACCTTTACCTATAATTGGAATGTTAAAAGGTAGTATTTGGAAACAATAACAAAATAACCTACCAGTCTCATTACTCAGCACATGGCACGGATCACACACCCATGTGTTATTGCAGTATCGTCCACATAACCCGCTCTCAGATCTGGCGTCAGGGTACTCCGAGGGTGCCCATGATGGTTTACAAACGGGCGTCGGACAGTCATTACTGAGAGCTAAATTAAACACCAGTAAAACTATTAAAATGAATAGCATTAGTTTATTCGCATACAATTCCAAAATAGCCCCAAAATGGCTGATACCGGATATTTTAATATATAAATATATTGCGTTTTAAAAACTGATAAGAATGTTTTCGTATTTTACATGACGCATCTTTATATAAATTATGTTGTTTAAAAGTAAACATATTTTCTGCGTTACTATATATAGACTTGATAAACTATGGAGCGTACATTCACATATAGGAGTAGTTTAAACTTATTTATATTGCATTGATCTTTATTGGGAAACACGTCATAGTTAACCTGGTGTTATTATATTTATGCATTTTTTGACCTACAAAAAGTTGCCTTCTTTTACCCTAGACAACATTTTTTGTCCCCTCTAAGGACTAGTACCCCTCAGTCCTTGCCCATGGGGTCAAGTGAGAGTAGAAAAATCTATAATTTTCAGCCAACGACGAACTTATGCGTTAGTTAACCACTTCACCACCGACGTCCACCGACCAAGTACATAAAAAGACTGTTAATTACATCACGGAGTTTCGTTATATCTGGATATATTTCTCTTTGTACATGACACATCTTTGGAAATCCATAAATATGGCAATTAGAATTCCACACTACCTAAAACATTCAATAATTTGATCATATCCTGTTTATTCTGTCATGGATTTCAGCAGCAAAATAGCACTAATGTTTATCCTATGAAAAAGTCAGAGAAAGCCAAAATTTTAAAGTATTAAAAACGAGGTCGCGAACCTTTCATTTCTTTTTTTACTTCTAACATTAGTGTTATTTTGCTGCTGAAAACCATGACAGAATAAATAATATTTTCTTTTTACTGGAGGGTTTATAAAATATTTTCATACATACAAGATTCTTTTTGAAATATGTGTGTGGTCCTTAAAAGGACCGGTTTTTTGACAATTTATTTGTCATTCTGCTCTGCTCTGCTCTGTTGCTGTCAAACTTGGATCAAAATGTTGACGTCAGACATCACCGACGGGCCATGGATCGCCGGAGTCTAAAAGGCTGGTACTAAGATCGTCCAGTTTAGCTTCAATACGTATCATCTCCGCTATCCTCGCTGAGATCTTCGTCGCTTGTTTCGTCTCCCTCAATGACAACTTCGACGCCGTACATCTTTCCCTTAATTTCAGCTACCTTTCTTGCTTCTCTCAGCGCATACTCGTAATACATGTTTAATACGGACACCGTCAACTGCAGCTATTTTGAGTCTCAGAGGATAGCGGAAACTGTGTCTGTCTTCTTCCTTGGCTTTGTCATACCGGACTTGGAGGTCGTCTAGCTTGACATTCAGTTGAACAATCTGCTCACAAGCCCGCTTGAACTTCTTCTCGGTCATCTCAAGCTCGGTCTCGGTGTATTCAAAAGGTCTCTTCGGCATGGTTATCATAGCAAGGATACTGAACGAATGATACATCGACTGGGAACGTTCCCCTATTTATGCCAACTTATTTGCATATTCAAATGAGCCACGTGTACGATATGACATTGATATGTTTACGGTATCAATTAGGTATTCATTATCACCTTTGATGTGAGATTTCCCGTGACGCCATCTGGCCATGTTGTCTCGATCATGTTTCATCACATGTCACAATAACGCGAATTATTTTTGATTATTTTTGTATTTAAATATTTTATTATTTTTTTTTAAATACAGTTTTATTATCCACTCTTTAGAATTTACTTTAAAAAATATTATAATACCATTTTAACAAGTTAAGAAAAATTTGCAAAATTACATTTTATGGAATAAAATATATAAAAATATGAAATTATATACATAAATAAAAGATTTTCTAACCACTTTAACATTTTTTAATTCGATATTCAGGATTTGTATAAAATCTACAACCTGCTTAAAAGTGCTAGCTTGTACTTTTCAAGGATATGCCAAAAAACATGTACTTCTCTACATATACGTTTTTCCTGTTAGGATGTCAAAACAACTTAAACCCTTACAAATCGACATGCCATTGAAGATAGAACAACAAAAAAATCATTATATATATTAAGTACTGCACAATGGTCAGTGGGTCTGTAACACAGCTTGAAGCAAAGTAAATTTAAGAAGATTTTATAAAAAAAAATTAACTGTTATAAACACTCCCAATCATTTGAGGAATGAGCCCCCCCCCCTTCTAAGAGTTCAAACTGTATATGTAGCGCATGTCGATGTTCTTCGAATACAATGTACATTCTTGAAATTACAAATTTTCAAGACAACATTTTGAAAATTGAAATGAATAAAATAATCAGGACTAAAAAATAATTTACAATGCTTCGGTGATCAAAACGAAGCCGATTCTACTAATCTCAGTAATTGGTCCGTACATACATGTAATAAGATATGGTTTCTTTGAGGGTTTCTCAATACAAAGAAACCATATGTCCCGGGAAGTTCTACGTGGCCTGCTCATACAAAGAAATCATATGCATGGTCAGTCAAAATTCTACGATTAGGTCGCTATCTTTGTTTTTAGATAATTATCTCCTTTGATGTTAATTATTATTATTATTTACGATAAATAAATACGATAATAGGAAACTAATTATGCCGAAACTGATATAGTGGATTATTTGGCTTTAAAAGTGGAAATAAATGCCAGAAAAAAAGACCAGTTTGTCCTAATAAAAAAGGAAAAATGCTTTAAAAATCTTTAATAATAGTCATGACATTACAAAATAAAAAAAGAATTCGTCATTGTCTTGCTGATAGCGTACTTGTCCTTTATTTTGACCCTTGAATGACAGATTTATTGATAGAAAATATTTAATTATATTTGATAAGACGCAGTATAAATGAATAATATTAAAAATATTAAAACAAATTTATGTAGCTGGAGCAGTGTTCTCGAAAGTATCCTAAAATTTGTCTAAAGACGCGTCTTAAGTCAAATTTTGAGACCTAGTTTGAACCATCTTTAGACCATCCTAATCTGTTTCTCGAAACTATCTTAGACGCGTCTTCTGTAAGGACGTCTCAATATAGATTTAATACAAATTTTATTCAAACAAAATTTTATAATTTACTTTTTTAAAGAATATATTCCATGTATGTACACCAAAAGGGCTACGATTTGAATGCTAAAGCTAAAAGTCAACACTTTATGAGCTACAGTTTTTATTTTAAATTCATAACCACGTTGTCCTAAAATAATTAAAACAACATACAGGGTCATCGAAGTATGTGAAAATAAGTTCAAAGTTTAAAATCATGCATGATGCCTTAAATACAAGTTAATCAATGATTAAATGTCATTAGGTGAACACCTGGACAAAATATAGTGAGTTATAGTGTATAAAATAAGTAAAATTTAAGATTGGATGGTCTAAAGACATCAAATTTGGTGTCTTAGTTTTTATCCTAAAATAAGACAAGAGCTGAGAATAGGACTGCTTCGAGAACACGACTTAAGACTATGACGAGTCTTTAGATGGTCTATAGACACGTCTTAGTCCTAAGATAGCTTCGAGAACACCGCCCCAGATTTCTTAAAAGTATTTTTAATGGGAAATAAACCAATTATCTGTTTGAATTTTATTTAAATAGATAATGGGTTTTTTTTGTTTGTTTGTTTGTTTTTTTTTTTTTTTTAGAGGGGCTATTTTTTTTTCTTTCAAGGGGGAGGGATGTATTATTATTTTAAGATGGAAATGATGACAAATGTCAGAAATTCTCACTGGCAGATACTAATTAATATAATAAACTTTTTAATTGATGACCAATATATGGCACATGTCCCTATGGGAGGTCAGGGAATAGTGTGAAAATTTTAACGGGCAGTGTCAACAAGTTTATGCTAACATTTGGACAACATTATTAGCACCTAATTGAAAAAAATAAACTATGCACCATTTTATGACATATTTGATTGATTGATATCATCTGGGACAATAATTAAACGATATGATTTTCTCAGATATCATTTAATATATTGTTCATAAAATTGTTTTATTTTTTCTGTTTACTTTTATCAAGGAATTATGGTTGATATCTGATTAATTTGTTTTTCTTTTCTTTTTTGGTTTCCTAGTTTTGTTGTTTTTGTTTGTTTTGTTTTTTTTTTGTTAATATGTGTGGTTTTTTTTTACATGTAATTGATTTCTTTAAAATTTAGCGAATAGAGAAAAAAATGTTTTTTTTACAAAGACGAGTAAAACCGGTCAATGCAACAAATGTATCGAGTATCTGTTTCTAAAAAAAATGAATGACTAGATCTTATTTGTGTTTTGAAAACAAAATAGCTAATCGTCTGTTTTAGTTAATTCTTAATGTAGACCTGCATAATAAACTTTATGTTTTTAAAATATATATATTTACAAAAAAATAATTAAAAATAAATGGCGTTTACTTGTAATTATTACATTTGCAATATGATCGAGACAACATGGCCCGATTATCTGACAAGGACGCCACGTGCACGGGAAATCTCACATCAAAGGTGATAATGAATACCTAATTGATACCGTAAACATATCAATGTCATATCTTACACGTGGCTAATTTGAATATGCAAATTAGTCGGCATAAATAGGGGAATGTTCCTAGTCGATGTATCATTCGTTCAGTGTCCTTGCTATGATAACCATGCCGAAGAGACCTTTTGAATACACCGAGACCGAACTAGAGATGACCGAGAAGAAGTTCAAGCGGGCCTGTGAGCAGATTGTCCAACTGAATGTCAAGCTAGACGACCTCCAAGTCCGTTATGACAAAGCCAAGAAAGAAGACAGACGCAGTTTCCGGTATCCTCTGAGACTCAAAATAGCTGCCGTTGACGGTGTCCGTAACATGTATTACGAGTATGCACTGAGAGAAGCCAGAAAGGTAGCTGAAATTAAGGGGAAGCTGTACGGCATTGAAGTTGTCATCGAGGGAGACGAAACAAGCGAAGACGGTTTCAGCGATGAAAGCGGAGATGATGCATATTGAAGCTGATCTATCGGTGAACTCGGTAGCAGCCTTGTGAACTCCGGTGAAAGACCACCTACCAAAGATGATCATTTCAAAGCTTTGATGCAAGATCGACAGTTACAGACTATAGACGACAGAGTAGAATGACTTATTGTCAAAACGGTCCTTTTAAGGACCAAACAAATATTTCAAAAAGAATCTTATGTATATTTTTTAAAGACTTAACAAAGTTTCCACTGAAAAGAAAAATTATTTTGTTAATAAATACAGAGTAATAGTAACTTTACTTCAGAAATTAGTAATATGACTTCCGTTGCGATTTTTGTTACTCATTTGAAATGTGCTTTCTGCAATTTCAACAAGTACACTCACTTGCGACTGGAATCTTCATTATGTTTTGCCTTTTTTTATGTTCATTGTACTGACCCTTTAAAACAGTGTAATATGTGTAAGTTTTTCAAAAAATATTATTATAACTTGCGGAAAACAGATTTTGGTCCTAAAATGTACCAAGAACACGGATCTCTTACCACTAAATATCCCAATTTTGAACCGAAAAAGGGGGGGGGTGGTTATGAAAATATGAATAATGAAAATTTGACCCAGTGTCTAAGAGAAAGTATAAGATGTACTTTATGGAAAAACCATGGTAGGTACATGCCTATCTAAAGCCAGAAATTTTCTTAAAAGCTTATTAATTTATTTCGTGTCTTATCTAAACTGTTCTAGATCCAGAAGACAGTATGTCGTTGTTTATATCACTTATGACGGGAGCATTGGGTTTAAGATTTTTATCATATTCGAAAGACTAACATAGTTTCTTTAAACCATTTTTAATGACGGTCAAGAGTCTGAAAATTGGTTCATGAAATTTTCACCCCTGACCACGGACCTTTGTGTTAGTATCCACTTAAACATCGGCTCGTTTAACCTGTTAACGGTGTTATCACATATTAATTAATATTATGCTTCATATGCATAATCCATATAATCGTTGGTTTTAAGCAGCATTTATATTTAAGTAGAAATCAAAACCTACATCAAAAAGAAAATTAATCGTTTAAATACCAATGCATGTCCAATGCATGATATCCAGCACCAAAAGATATCGACCAAGTGTTCTATTCTAAACCGTTACGGTTTTGAATTCAAATTCAACAAATTTCAATCACATTTTTTGTTATATTTCGTGTCAGACAAGTTTAATATTTGAGTTGGCTAATTCATTCAGGTATTTACTTAGCCAATGTATAAAATACTTCGATTGAAAATAGTCTACATACGTGACATATGATTCAACCCTAGTGAAAGACCCTTTTCTTGACAAAAACAAGTACCATAAATTCGACGAAATACAAACATGCAATCAGGAAATATCAAAGCCATGATACATTTGTTATTTGCTCTGTCAAAAATCAAATAAGCAAAGGTGCATCAATGTGGCAATCGAATTTCGTAAATCAAAAAATCAAGATAAAATCGAAAAACCGCACAACAATCAAAAACGCTTTGCAACCAGAAACGTAACCTCACATGCTCTGGAAGGGTAAGGATTTCCGTTATACGCTTAATTCTTGGGTCAAATTCGTAAAGGACCTAAAACACTAACCCTCAATCTGCATACTCAACTGAGAGATAGAAATCTCGTATTTGCGAGCACAAGACGACAATATAAGACTTGCAAAGTTCCATACAATACATTTTGCCATGGATGATGCACGTTTCGACTTCTTAAAAGACTCATCAGAATTAAGCCCTTTTACCAAAGGGTTAAAAATGCAAGAGCTGATATGGATATGATAAGCGTAGTGCAACAAAAACAAAACAAAACCTGTCGAATGTGAACCTCAATACTGACTTATATCTACTTTTAGAAAATAATGAAATGTGGAATAAGTGTATGCGACACATCTCCCATGATAAGCGGTAATTTAGAAAAACCACAATGGACAACCGCCAGCAGCCTTCAACGAGACCATTAGGTTTGCATGGATTAGACTTTTGACTACAAAATGGTTGATCGACATACAGAACATATGCATTGGTCCAATGTTTATCTTGATACGTCGAGTTGTCCTGAAAGATGAACACAAACCGAATGATTCACAGACAAAACATTGTAGATAAAAATCAGAAAATTTCTAAATCATTCCGATCTACAAACGTATCCCCCGGACAATTTTATGTTAAATAATGGAAACGCTATGACCAGGTGTGAGAAACAAAGAAAAAGGATCGGTGGTGTGTTGGGGTGTAATTAAATAAGAAATTCATTTTTGGATAATGCTCCGTGTGCTACTTTTGAGTATTTTTTTAGTTTATACTGGTAAGTTCTTACAACTAATGTTTTTTTCTTTTTTTAAACGCCGATTCATTTGCTTTAATACATGTGAAAGCGAAAAACACTGTAATATATATTGAATTTAAATGTTTAGTTCTTTGGATAAAGATGTGTTTAAGCTAAGATGCTTATCTCTTAGTCTTAAGATAACTTTGAGAATATGGACCGTAGTATAAGGCAAAAGAAGATATACATGCTTTTACAGGCTCCGATTAATAAAAGATGATTGAATCTCCTATAAAAAAAAAACCACGAACAAATTTAAAAAGTGACATTTAGCTCATCAGGATGATTTTTATTTTATTTTTCGTTTGTTTATTATTTCAATTTTAAGCACATTTTCTTTCTAAATGGTTCTATTTTTCATTGGCCTAACAAAAACTTTTGAATGAATAGATTGTTTCGGCTGTCCCTCGGAATGCTGTTGAAAGCGGACAGTACATTAAGACAAAAAGGCCGAATAGGTCGTTTGATTAACATTTTTATGGGGTTGGCTGCTTTCCATGGTAGTGGTTCTATTTATGTCACTTTGCCTTGTCCTGATTACAATGTGCTGCTATGAGTTTTCTGTAACTTCTTGCTCGTTCGGTGCATGGAATATCTAATAAGTTCGGATCGGAGAGAACGTTTATAAAAGGCGACTGTCACCGATCATATAGCTCTACACAGGAAAAATAGTAACGCATGTTTTTCGCATGTTTGAAAAAACATCTGTTTTTCACATGTTTTTCATGTGTTTTACATGCGTTTTGACAAACGCATGGAAAACGCCTGTAGAAAAAATGTGTTTTTCGTATCTAAAACTTAAGAGCCATTCTCCATAAGGACCAAAATGGTTCGGACATGACATTAAGATAATTTGATTTCTAGAAACATGAAAGGTTCAAGATGACTGTACACTTCTTCAAAGGATGATTACCGTATAAGTTGAAATCTGATATAAATATCTTTAATTTCTAATTTACCACATGTTTTTCATGCGTGGTACTATTTCTACGTTTTCCATGTGTTATGATCATACGTTTTACACATGTTTTTCATGCGTTAAACATGCATACGTTACAATTTTTCCTGTGTATAATTACATTTACTGTGCATATAATCAAAATGTAATAATTCCATTGGTCAATTGACCACGTTGAATGGTCTTTCATACCTCGATGAAATGTCACAATGGTTTTACACGCCAATAAAACATCAAAATACAAACATTCAATTCTTAATTATATAGTTCTTTCACCACGTTTCAGCAGATATGTCCTACATTAGAGCGGAAAATTATACTAAAAAGAGCAATGGTCCTCCGCTTAAATGTATAGGATCATTGGAATTTTTACTTTTTTTAACCCGTTTACAAAAATATGATAAGCGTGATAAAAAAATCATGAAATTAGCAACTAAATGAATAGAACAAAAAAAGATAATGAAACAAAATTAAAAGACAGAAGACGGTAAAAAAGGTAAACACACCCAACGGTGAAACAAAACACGTTCTCTTTCTTTTTGACAAAATAATACAAAAATTTAGAGCAATACCTGTTTGGAATTTAACAATGGTAATATTTATACAATAAAAATGCAAATACATAAAACAAGGTGATTTTTAAGCCGAGATAACCAAATCAGTACAACTGTTAGATATTGTCAGCATTACCTAGGGCAATTGTTCATGATAATGTTTTGTTTTCAAATTTGTAATGCCTTATTATAGCTATAGATAAAACATATGTTTACAGAAATATTTTTTAAACGAGAATAGCAAGTTCTTGCAAACTTTAAAAAAGATGGAATGGCCACATCATATTGGTAATACCCTATAATATTGGTCTTGTTTTAAAAACGACTTGGAAAGTACTGAGACAATAATTTAATATTAAATTTCGATATGATTTTCTCAGGAAAATATTAATGTTTTCTTTTGTCATTGTTTCCAATTTGAAATTATAAAAATAAGAATATTTTCAATACCCGTAAAAATGAAAGCATGCCAATAGGAATAGATGAACTTTAAACGGCATTCATAAAAAGACGAAGATCTGAATCTCAAGCCAAAACTATAGCAAAGACAAATCTATAGAAGACTTAATTAGGGCACCGTAACAAAAACACGCCATTGACGACTTTTTTTACTGATAGTGGTTTTAGCAGGAATTGACAATAACAATAAGGAAACACCCCGAAACATTCATCTTCGGAAATTAACCTAGGGGTTTTTTCTCGCTTGTAACTCATTCATCACCCTCGGTCGCGTTACATATGATTTTGTTCGTTTGCGCGTTCTTGATAACTTGATTTTCATAAAAATTAAATATTCGCATAAGAAAAATGTAATCCAACCAATCAAAAGGCTCAAAACAAAACTATCAAAAAATGAGGTATTTCATGTGTAATGTCCCAGGAGTGATGAATGAGTAAGCCAGATAAGAACCCTTAGGTTTCCGAGGATGCGACTGAATATTTTTTGCAAGTTTTTTAACATACCAAATTATTTTTTTATTAAAACCAGGATATCATTCCTTAATTGTGCAACGTATTGGTGTAAATGAACGATTATGGAAGTGTTTCTGTGTTTAAGTAACCAAACTGTTGTTAAAGAATGAGTAAAAGCAATTTCGGGTGGCCCAAATATGGATTTGGTCAAAACAAATAATAAAACAGATAAATTTGGTCGTATCATGATATGAACAATATCAGTATAAAATCTGACTAATAAAATATATCTTGCGGAAATGTTAATCGAGGTCAAATCCAAATAAATATTATAGTCTTTTAGATATAGTATTTCTGAGAAGTACCCCGGGTCATTGTTTATGGTTTGTTATTATCTGATATCGTAATAGATTTTTTTTCAGTTTTGACATCAAATGTCATAAGGCTGCATTGCCAAAACATTGCTAGTGTCAATATTATCAGTGTTTTTTACAATAGAAAATAAAAAGATGTGGAATAAGTGTACGCAACACAGCCAACAATCAAGCGGCAATTCAGAAAAAAACCACAATGGACAACCGCCAGCAGCCTTCAACGAGGCCAGTAGGCGCTGCTCGCGGTTCTGCAATTGGCTCATGGTCTAAATTAAATGCATATAATTCAAATCCAGTCCTGAAATAGTCACAGATAGACTCCCTTCTTAAACAAGAAACAGAAAACATCAAAAAGACAAGTACAAACGAAAGCTTTGTCACAGATTCCTGGCTTAGGACAGGCCATACCGGCACATATAATATGTGGCGGGTTAAACTAGTTTTTGGAGCCCAACCTTCCCCTTATCAATATTCCTAGACAAAGCACAAAAACTAAACACACAATAAAAATCAAATCGATCAAAGTCCAATTCCACTAGAGAGAACCTTAGACAAAAGACAACAAGAACAAACGAAAGGACGGTAAAGGAACTCTCTATAGAACACTCGCTGTTACTGACAGCTAGCCGAGAATCATCAATCGACTGATGTAAAAAAATCAAACATATCCATTTTAAATCCGACACAACACTTCAAACAATAATGATTTGGTGAATTGTCATCACACAAAACCGACATACTTGATCGCTATAATGCTTAAAAATGACAAGACACCAAATAAAAGCCTTAAACAAAACCAATGTTTTCTGTTTCAGATGCGGTCAATACCCTTTCGTATTGTGGTCAGCCTAAAACATGGGTTGATGCCAAAAGACACTGTGAGCAAAAGGGAGGGAGGCTGATGAATAGATCACCGGAAGCGGATGTCACGTTTCTAGAACGCCCGGATATACCTCAGATGACACATATTTGGTTTGGACAATATCGGGGGTTATCTGGATGGATGGAGAAAATCGGTATTACAAAGTTTCGTTTTCTATCTGTCCAAATTAATATCTAAGGTTATTCCCAAAGCCTAATGATTGTCTACCGTCCGTTTTGTCTTTTTTTCCATTGAGGGTCCAGAGGGATGTTCAGTTGTTGGAGCCCTACGGAAATATTGTTATTTACATGCGCATATTTTATGAAATTGGTCTGTAACTCTCATCTCATTCTCAGTTGACTGTTTATAATATCCCCTACTCTTTCAAAATTTACAGATTCGTTTCTACATGTAAACAGAAGAAATGAAGATTTGTGATTTTTTATCAAAAGTTTATACAGAACATAAAATATTGAGTCGAGGCGGCTTTCTGTCTCAATCGGAATAATTTTCGACTACAAGGGAATGTCCCTCTGCAACGACCATTCAGATACGCTCCGTGCCTAGCGTCTTGCCCCAGACACGCCATTACCTGACTAAGCACCCCAGTCGATCCGGTACGATGATTCTTGTTTAACCGAAGACAAGAATCGTCTTTCACCACGCCCACGTGCAGATTCTGGTCGGATTTGAAGTTTCAAAATTTTGTTAGAATAATAAATAAATGCTTAAAAATTTGGATGACTTTTATTATTATTCAAACGAAAAGGTTGTTCAAACACGTATCTGGTTAACATTGTGATTGTTATCAAGTTGATCTAAACCAAAATTATTTTTCAGAAATTTTCAGTTGAACAATGGAAACATCATTTTGTATATATGTGATTCATTTATAGGATTGTTTAGTAATATTTGTGGTCGATATCAATTTTAATACTTTTATTTTTTTTTAAGTGAGCCTTATATAATAAAGTTTTGTAGGAAATCATGCATTTGAAACTTTATTTTAGGGTTCTTTAGAGAGGGATCTCTAGGTATCAGTTAGTATAGTATTGGTACTCAGAGAGACTCGACATAGGGTTTGACAGGAACTAGTCAAACATCTTTTTTGTATCTTTAGGTTGCTTCAGTGAGCAATCTCTTGGTGTAAGTTGGTACAGCATTGGTACAGAGTAACTCGGCAGAGGGTTCGACAGAAACTTATCAAACATTGATTTTTTTTGTATCTTTAGGTTGGTTCAGTGAGCGTTCTCTTGGTGTAAGTTGGTACAGTATTGATACACAGAGTAACTCGGCAGAGGGTTCGACATAAACTTATCAAACATTGATTTTTTTTGTATCTTTAGGTTGCTTCAGTGAGCGGTCTCTTGGTGTTAGTTGGTATAGCATTGATACGCAAAGTAATACAGCAGGAACCTGTCAAACTCTGTGCAGCCAGTCAAGCTATTTTGCACTACAGGTACGTTTTAGATGAAGGTGCGGGGTTTAAAAAGAAGCAGAAATGAGTGAAAAGGCAAAGATGAAAAGAATTCAGAATTGAGATAGCCCTCATCCCCAAACCCAATTCATACGTGTTAAATCCATTCATTAATACAGTTTGTAAACTAGATAAATAAGAAAAGAAATCAGGATCCCCTTTTCTTTAAACCTTTTTTAAATATGGATTGAAAATTTCTTTTTTATGAACTCTTGCATAAAATTCGGTATGAACAGTTTTCATTATAATTTCAAAAAAAGAATTAGATTTTAGTTGATTTTCTGAGCAACATATTCAGACCTTTTTTTTCGCTACTTAAGAAAGTGACACACCTGATGTTAAGATGACAGATCGAAGAGCGGCTAATATCTGATAACCACACTTGTTCATCATGAACTGTTTCAGATTAGTCCTTCACTATATATTAAAGCCGAGTTTGTATATATCTTTTTTGTGCGTTCTATGTTGTAAGTCTATAGTTGGAACGGATACAAAATGTCATTTTTATCTTATTATGCATGCTAGTGTATAAATTTCTTTCCGTTAATTTCAGGGGTCTTCTTGTCTGTGTAGTTATAACAACTACGTGAACATCTCTTGGTTGACACCGGAGACCAACTGTATAAAGGAGTGCCCCGGAAATAGTACGGAGAAATGTGGCGGAGTGGGCAGTATGTCTGTTTACCATAAAGGTATGTGTTTGATGTAGGATATAGCACTGTGATTTATGAATAGTTAAATAAAAGAATTATTTGATAGATATAACCACATTTAAAAGTAAAACTGAAAAAATAAATAAACAGCTAAAAAAAAATGATAAAACAACAAAAATTTTCGGACATACATGTCCTGCTTCGGGGGCTTAACAAATGAAAAGATGTGACTGACGAGAACAGAGTGAAGAGACCTGGCTACCAATGAGACATTCAAATGCCAAAAAGTCTGAAAGACAAAAACAAAATCAGTCTACAAAAATACAATCAACAAAAACTTCAATCAACGATAAACGCAACCAGAGTGAATTCAGTTGCTCAGGAAGACTAAAATTAAAGCAGTTCATATGTTTGAATATTTATTCGTGCTCATTTTATAAAACCTATATGCGACACTATACGTTTACTTGTGTTGTCATAACATTAATATGTTTTACAGCAACCAGCATAAATCGATGTCGCATAGATCGCTGACCTTTATATATATATAATAAAGCTCATAACAGCAAAATGGAACATGGCGTATCACACTTTCTTTCGATCTAAGTTAAAATTGATCAGACCAATATTTTAATTCTCGAAATATACACAACAAAGCTGTGCAAAAGACAGTGGCAAACAACGAAATATACACAACAAAGCTTTTTAAGGAATAATGTGAAAAGGCAGTGACAAACACACAAGCAAGAACATACATAATTAAGAAGAAACATTATGCAAAATAATAACCAAGGAAATACTAGTAATTAATTAACTTTAAAACGACCAAAGTAAAAATACACAAAAAGGCGCATTTCAACAGGTTATAAAGTAACAACTTAATTCATGTAATTGAATTCTGTATATTTTCCAGTACCAAGTGATAAAATAGGATATGAGTTATACCCTCACCTCGAGTGTGCTATGATGTCTTGTAGCAGCAGTACAAACTGGACGTACTGGGAAAGAGACTGTAGGGAGAATTTGACAGCTCTATGTGGTAAGTTTTTGATTTAGTGGGATTTTAAGGAGAATTTTACACTTAACCTATTAACTTGCAACCCAGTAGATTAAATAAAATGACAATTTCGGTCTTTTTAAAATCGAATACGCTTTGGCAAAGCGAATAGCAAGTGATCTGGTTTTAAAGTCACTGGAAACGTTTAACAAAACCACTATGCTTGTAAATTAATTGTATTGCCTTTTGAATGTCAGAACATTATCGTGTTTTGGCGATTGTTTCATGCAATAGCATTTAATTATTACCTAATACAATAAAATTTCCTTTCTATTAACTATTTTTTAATTTCGACCTACGGCTTCGTGCAATAGAACATTGAGCTGATCTGGATACCTCGGGAAAAATATTCTGGTCCATTGCCTGTCTACACATTCAATAACTGTATATTAGCACTTACCAAATTAGCGAAGCAGAAACTATGGACATTAGTCTCTCAACGACGTTTGAAGCTGAGGACTAGATTTACAACAACAAAAGACTTCTACAAGAATGATGTACTAACTAACTATTCTTTTTTTGTATTCAATGACCTGTCTAGTGTTTTCGTCGATGTTGGTAACACAGATCTGTAAGCTTTTTTTCGGGGGAAACCGTGATATCTCGAAGAAGCCATCGACATTGTACAGAATGACGAACAGTTATCTGTTTTATCGTCTGCTGTGTCTTTGCAGGTTCTGGAGTGTTAGTTAACCAACCTGGCACGTGGCACGAGGCGCAAGCGTACTGTAACACTTACAACTCCCTGATTGGGTTGTCGAATATGGTACCAACATGTTCAATTTCTGATGCTGTCAAAAAGGAGTTCTGGATTGGTGTCTATCGATCTAAGGTGGACTATATGCTCAAAGGTACTTTGATCTTTGCAAGTGAAACCACTATCCTTTGATTATGATCAAAAAGTAAAAAAAAAAAAAAGTAAACATATCAAAATATATTAAAAAAAAAAGAAACAAAGCAATGCCAAAAGGGGAAAACAAAAGAACAGCAATATATATATAAAGGTTTTTAAGCATTTTTAACTGTGTTCTTCTCAACTTCATAGCCAAACAGATACTATCTTAGCACAATTTTCATGCAAACAAACTACATTTGCAAGACAAACTTTAACGTACTCATAACGATATTTATTTATGTTTTGTTTGTTTCTTTCAGATCGTAGTGTTCAGAACCCTGTACTAGGTTGTTACTCTATCTACAAACAATCAAAGAAAGCTGACCCGATTGTCCAGTTTTATTCCATCGAAATTTGTGACAAGCAAAACACATATCCGTTTATTTGTGAGCTGCGTAAGTGTTTAATTTACTATTAATCTTTCATTTTTCCCCATTTGAAACATTGTATTCCACTTTCTGTTCTTATTTGCTGACAACCGGTTCCGAACTGTCAAGATATCAGCAGGGTACCAGCCTACTGTTTCGGAGACTTTGGAATGCTCTAGATTTATCGTGAGATATAAAATCTCAAAGTGTGCAATCTCATTCATTTGGTTACTTCAAAAAGTCATCAAAACAGGAAATAGAACGCGAAATGATATGTCTATCATAGTGTAATAATAGGGAATATTAAAATATTTGATTTTAATTAGATTGGGTAAGTTATTTATATTTTTTATTTTTTTTGGGGGGGGGGTTAGTGGGTGGAATTGCGTTATGCGGACCATTAAGAAAAATAAATATCAAAATTGTGTTTCTTTTCAATTTGTAGTTGTAATTTATACGACATAAATGGCTTTTTAAAAAATTGCAAAATAAAAAAAAAATACATATATTCTTATGAGCCTTCAGGAGCGGAGCAGCACCAACATGGCATTCGAATGTCAAAGACAAACTCAGTCAACACAAAGAGGGAACAATACAACGACAACAGTACGACGACAACAATAAGACGGCAAACTAAATCACAACCAACAACTGAACAATAACAAGCAACGCGAAGTTAACACGTAAAAAGATTGAACTCGAGTGCAGCCGCTTGAAAGTTGAAATATCAATCAGCTTTTCTCTTATGCATGAAAATAAAACTCAGTATTAATCACCTAATAGCATTTTTTTTTTGCTTCTTTTATTCTGATGCAGCCCCGGGCAGTGAATCTGTAGACGGTTGCTATCTGCCTCCGACCACGCCCTCGCCCGCTACAACATCGACAGCGGGACCTTTACCTTTAACACAAGATGACGACGACGGTCTTGAAATAGGTAAGTATGGAATGCATGACTATTTCCAACTATCGCTGTTGTGTTGCAGGGACAACTCGGTAGACAAATCCTACCTGAAAATTAAGTGTTATTAGAAAATAATGAGATGTGGAAAAAGTGTACACGACACAGCCCACAATCAAGCGGCAGCTAAGAAAAACCACAATGGAGAACCGCCAGCAGCCTTCAACGAGGCCAGTAGGCGCTACTCGCGGTTCTGTAATTGGCCCATAAATAAAATGCATACAACTCTCTTAATTAACTCTCTTTTTAGCTTGTTTAGAATACAAACAATTACATTATGACATGCATCTTCTTTAACTTGGCTAATTTGAATCTATTTTTCAAACCCCTGCAATCAACCATATATTACGTTAATTGTATTTTTTACCTTGTATTGGTGTGCATTTTTTTTTTTTTGTTCAACTTTATTCCATAATACTTGTTTTCTAATCTGCTTCAATTGTGTGCTAGCTTGAGTTGCGGTATATCAGAAATATATTTTTTCTTTTCAGGCCTGTATACTGCACTGTGTGTTGTTCTATTGGTTGCTATTATCATAATTTTGGTTTTGATAGCCAGAAAATTGTAAGTATCACCTTATCATTCAGAGGTGGTCTGGTCTGTTTTGAAATAAGGCCGTCGCTAAAGAGTACTAAGAATGAAAAGGGATTTCAGGTCATTTTTCGCAAATCTGCATAATAAAACAATATAAGCAATGAAAAGAGGGGGCTCCAACTACCGGAACCCCTTTCCCATCTGGACCTGCTACTGGCAGCTAGAATAAAACCATCTCTGTATGAATCGTTTTAAGATTTTATGGTAGAAGTTTGTTGAATCTGTTCATTTTATAACAGTACTAAATATGTTCGGACGGAATTAATTGACAATCACCAATATGAATCATGACTTCTCGAAGTTCATTCTTCAGTATAAACTTGCAAATTTAAAACAAAAATATAAACAAAACAGCATGGTATTGCCTCAAATCCTTGGCAGAGAACAGAACTTTACGTGATGAAAAAACCATTTCAAAATATCTTTCCTTTTGTTTCTGCTTATACACATGTAGCTTGGGAAATGATTTCATAATTAAATTGTGTTCAAAATATAACATTTTGAATTCTTTATAGATCGAATCCTCAGCGATTAGGTCGAGGAGATATAATGGCTGCCGTTTTATCAAATATAAGAAAACGAAAAAAGGAGGAAGAAGTCCAACCTCCTAGTGATCAAAATGGCCAAGAACCACAAATGGTTCAAACCGAAGACACTAAACCGGAGTACGCCGTAGTGAACAAACCAAAACCCTCCAGGAGAGCCTCCGCTCCGGCTCCAAGCTACCGGGCGTACGATAGTCCGGTTACGGCTCTTGAAATAACAATGGAAAACGCCAATAGTGGAAATGGAGTTTCGAATGGAAGCTATGACACATTGGACAAAAGTTATGTTCAATATCGGAGCGAAAGTCCAAATCCAAAACCAGAAAAACCACCGAAGCCCTCCATTTTGAAAAAAAGTGAAAGCAACCATTCTCTTGGCGGCGAACCCTCATCTCGTCACGTGACAATTGATGAAGGAAATGAAGAAAATTGCGACACTTTGAAAAAGAATTCGAGAACTCTTAGTGTTCCTAAAAAGGTTATTCCGGTACCTCCGCCAGTTGTGAAATACCCACTAGAACAAAATGGGAAACATTATGAGCAAATTGGTACAACATTGTTGTAAATGCTGTGTTTAACTTTCTTAGATACTCGCTTTGAAATCCATTTTTGTTACAGGTGTGTTAAATTGTACTGTAAATCATCCAAAAATGGCGGGAAAAGGAACCGGAAACTGCAAATACCATTATAGGGAATTTTGTTATTAAAAATTTTGCCGACAGATCCGTTTTATATGTATTGCTATGGTTATAAATTTCATAACACAACTAATTTTTAGTAGATTGTCTAAATAAATACAATTGTAAACTACATGTAGATGGTTTTATAATAGCTTTCATTTATAGTATGAACATGATGAAAGTATTAAAATTTTGGGAACAAAACTTTAGTGGTTTTATTTGATCAGGCAAACCACGAAATTTAATACCCGTAGCACATTGAATTCTATGCTGAAAACACCAATACCACCGGAAGTGGCACCTGTTTCAGTGCTTATGCAGGTAATACTGCAATGTCTAAAAGTTACGTGTGCAACAATGTGGTAACAACCGTGAACTAGGAAAAACTGTTATAGCACACTAAAACGGATGTCTCCCCGTCTAATAAGGCCAAAGTAACACAAGTTCAACCTTGAGATCAAAAGGTCAAAGTCACAATGACATGATTGTACGACAAATTGTTAAATAATGATACATCTACAATCTTAATATCAAAGGCCTATGTCAAAGAGGAAAAGGGTTATTTCTTGAAGTCACAGGTCAAGATTAAGATTGATGACACATCGTCATGTCAAATACCAAAGCCCTATGTTAAAGGATAAAAAAATGTGTATAGCCCAGACATGTTTCCATGAAAAATTATCATTAATGTGACCTTAAGGTCAAAGGTCAAATGAAGGTCATTCTGGTACGCGACCCATCGTCTCATGGTGAGACATCTACATGTCAAATATCAAAGCCCTATGTCAAGGAATAAAAAAGTTATGGCCTGGACACACTTTGTATGTACAATTAGTACAAATTTGACCTTGAGGTCGAAGGTCAATGTCATATGAAGAATATTCAGTTAAGCGACACATCATCGCATGGTGATACATCTGCAACTGAAACAGCAAAGCCCTATGTCAAGAATAAACAAGTTCTAGCCTGGACACAGTTCGCATGTTAAATATTAAAGCATCAATTTGACCTTGATTACAAGAGTCAAATGAAGGCCATTTAGGATCGCGACACATCATCTCATAGTGATACATCTACATGTCAAATATAAAAGCCCTATGTCAAAGAAAGGACACACTTTGTATGTAAAATTAGCATTAATTTGACTTTAAGGTCAAAGGTTAAGGTCACATGAAGGCCATTCTGGTACGCGACACATCACCTTATGATGATACATCCACATGCCAAATATCAAAGCCTTATATAAAAGGATAAAAAAAGTCATGGCCTGGACACGCTTTGTATGTACAATTAGTACAAATTTGACCTTGAGGTCGAAGGTCAAGGTCATATGAAGAATATTCAGTTAAGCGACACATCATCGCATGGTGATACATCTGCAACTGAAACAGCAAAGCCCTATGTCAAGAATAAACAAGTTCTAGCCTGGACACAGTTCGCATGTTAAATATTAAAGCATCAGTTTGACCTTGATTACAAGAGTCAAATGAAGGCCATTTAGGATCGCGACACATCATCTCATAGTGATACATCTACATGTCAAATATAAAAGCCCTATGTCAAAGAAAGGACACACTTTGTATGTAAAATTAGCATTAATTTGACCTTAAGGTCAAAGGTTAAGGTCACATGAAGGCCATTCTGGTACGCGACACATCACCTTATGATGATACATCCACATGGGATGCCAAATATCAAAGCCTTATATAAAAGGATAAAAAAGTCATGGCCTGGACACGCTTTGTATGAGAAGAAGAAGACGAAAAAGAAGAAGAACTGACACAAAAACAACACGGGGAGACCTATTTGAATATCTAAATGATAAAGCATTTATTATCAATCCTACTAATCTTACCCAACAACAAACGCTTAATATGGGTGTTTCATCCGATAAATCCAATAGGAGTAAACGTTCTTTGGTCGGATTTCACGGAGTAAAAAATCTGGGTTATATAATGGTGAATGTCGGGCGGCGGGCGGGCGTTCGATTATCATACGGGGAAGAAATTTTCGTGACAGTTTTCTCATCAACTCCACTTGATATTTGGTAAACAAAATCAAGGTGGGGTCTCATAAAGTGGGATTCGATTTCGGGTATTTCGCTCATCTACTTCCTGTTTTACGAAATCCGGTCATTTTTTACTTTGACAGATTTTTAAAGTGATACCGTTGTTCTGTAGTAGTTAAAATCGCCTGTATTTTAATATCATAATATACGAATTGCGTTTCTATTCATTTAATATTGAAATTTAAAGTTTAATTTTGCAGAATTTTGCAGAATTAAACTTTCATAAGTTAACATTGAAAAGGTTCACTTCGGTCTTTAGCAACCTAATAATTTTTCAACTGACAAGCGTCGTGCTCTGTTGTGACCGATAGGAAACCAATAGCGAAGATAATGTATTGCGTTGATATTTCTTTTAAGTTGAATGTTTTTAATATGGTCAAATATGTGTTCGTACTTAAAAAAATCGAAGATTTAATGATTAGTCATTGTTCAATAGTGCAGATAAGGTGATTTATTGACAAATTTGAATATCTTTTAAAGCGACAATAGCCTGATTTGGAACGAACCCGGCCATGTAAAAGCAAGGTAGGCGAATAAATATAAGCGTGGTTACTATAACACTGGATATTACCTATTATCGTGGTTAACAATCTGAAAATCCGAAGACAGTAAAAAATACATGTGAATGACTTTTAACAAAGAAACTAACAACAGGAGAAAGTGGTAGACAACAGCCTAATCCTTAACTGTTTATTGTCTCCTTCATTGTCTAAAGTCATACACCGCTAATGTGTTTGGACTGTCTTCATATTTTCAATGGTAAACGATAGCTGGTAAACGATGTGCATTTGTCACTTCATTTGTTTAAGAAATCATACACCGTTAATTTTCTTTGTTTTCAGATTCCGAGCAATAAATTATATCCGGTAATACTACTGCTTTTTGCTTCCGGGTGAGGATTTTTAAATGGATAAAAAAATATTCAGCAAAGTAAAGACCCCAACAAACTACTTCCTCATCATTTCTTAGCTCTTCCCGAAGGGTCTTGTGAAATATTTGATAAATTGGCGTCCGTTCTCCGTCTGTTAACAAAATTCTTCACCCATTGAAGGGATTGATTTTAAACGAGTTTCAATTCTCGTTATTACGAGTTTCATTTCTCGTTATTACGACTTGTTTCTCGTTATTACCACTTGTTTCTCGTTATAACGACTTTTACTTCTCGTTATCACGACTTTCATTTCTCGTTATTACGACTTGTTTCTCGTTATTTCGATTTTTATTTCTCGTTCTTACGACTTGTTTCTCGTTATTACGAGTTTCATTTCTCGTTATTACGACTTGTTTCTCGTTATTACGACTTTCAGTTCTCGTTATTACGACTATTTTCTCGTTATTACGAGGAATAAAAAATGTTCTTACAACGAAATTGGTCTCAATAGGCTTTCGTACTATTGAGACCAATTTAGGTGTAGATAATTATAGTATAACTAACGAATGATTCCGAATATGAGGAAATATTTAACGAGTGACCGAACAACCCAATAAATCACGAGTGCGCCAGGCGCACGAGTGAATTATAAAGGTTGTTCGGTCACAAGTTGAATATTACCCATATTCGGAATCTTGAGTTTGTTATACTATTTATTACATATATAAACGTTCAATGAAGGCTTTATTTATGGTTGAATTACGAACATTTTCGGTAAATGTTCCCGCGTTTTTAGTTATTTCACTCAGTGAGATACATAGCTTCTACAACGCGATCGAGTTGATTATGGAATTTCTAACATCGAGAGAAATAAATTTGTTTATTTTAATGGCGAGGCTTGCCGAGCGATTAAAATATCAAATCTATTTCTCGAGATGTTAGAAATTCCATAATCATCGAGAATAAAGTTGTAGAAGGTTTTTCTCTAATGTTTACAGGTAAGAAATTCCAAAAGGTCGCTCATCAATTGCACAAGCAATTACGCTGAGAACAAATTTCTCTCTAGAGCTGAGAAATATTTTTTCACAACTGGTTGAGAGGTTGATAAATTGGATGAAAATTAGAGAAAAACGATTTCTGTTCACTCGGAAATCTCGATATTTCACTGCTATCTATGTAATAATTATTCATTTTTAAAAAGCTTGATTAACTCAAACATTTTCAAATAAATGTTAAGCAGATTTCTTCCATGAAGAAAAAATGGTCGTTTAAAGCGATTAAACTGCATATCAATGTATTTGAAAAGGTCATGTTAACCCTCTATCATTTTGTTCGCTAGAGAATGTAAGTGTCCTACCTTGTTCCAGTCTTTTATCGGCAAAGTAACCGTTGCTTTCTCGTATTTATTGTAGTAACAAAGAACGTGCAGTTGCAGTTATGAAAAACAGTCTGTATAGGCACCGTGTAATGTGAAATCAAGTTGACACTCAAATAAAAAAATCGTAATACATACATATGCAAATGTGGCCGATCGATATAACTGTGGGATGTAAGGACCAACAAAATAAAGCCTGAAGTATCAAAATATAAAACGAGGACTAACCTATGAATTGAAGTAAAATGATAGGGTTTGAATGACTCATGGATTAAGAATTTTCAAATAAAATTTTTTACCTTTATAAACATGTATCTCCAAACCAAAACATAAGTTTAATGCAAAAGAAAACTGTGCTCTTTGTTCCAATAAAATTAAAATTAGGAGATTTTGAAGACATGACTTAAACAACTTATATTTTACAGATTTAAAGTCAAACCACAACTGTCTTATGTATACAAAATGGGCATCAGAGGACTAATGTCGTTCCTAAAGAGAAAAAGAACATTTGAAAAGTATGAACTCAGCGAGACCCGTTTAGTGATTGATGGGAAGGCACTTTCTCATTCCCTCATGAAGAAAGACGACAAAAAATATGGCGGGAATTATGACACGTTTTCCGTGCGAGTGGAACAGTTCTTCTGCTTATTGAAACAATGCAATGTGATGCCGTTTGTTGTTATTGATGGTGGTATGGATGCAGACGATAAGAAAATTCAATGTTTACTGAAAAGATGTAAAGAAAAAATAGATAAGGTATCCAAAGGTAAAGACGGCTCTCCTGTCTTGGGTAGTTGGTCATTTAGGACAACACTTAAGCGAATGGGTGTCCCAATCGTTACCTGCCCATATGAGGCCGATCGTGAAATAGCCGTCTTGGCGAAATTGTGGCAATGCCCTATTTTATCAGACGATAGCGATTTCTGTGTTTTTGATTTGCCAGGCGGCGTAATTCGAATCTCAGACATTCGGCTAGACATCTACTTGAATGACACTACTTGCACTAGCATCAATACTTATATTTACTTTTGTTCAAACGCGTGCAATGTTCTCGGAATTCAGCCGCCCATGCTTTCATTGCTAGCTGTATTGATGCCCGGGGACTATTTAACACTAAGGTACCAAGTGAGGCAACGGTTTGCGTCACGTATTTTGAAAACTTCACCAGAAAATTTGCAGAGGATGTTCGAATCTGTGTTTCATGCCATCGTAGAGGCCTTAAAACAAGTTAAAACATTGTCTAACGGACAAGAGCTCTTAAGAGACTGTGTTTGGTCCGAAGAAAGTATGACCTTCGAAGAGAAACAAACAGCATTGAAGTGTGTTAATATGGTCTTAGAGTATTTCGATATTCAAAAGAATATTCCTGAATACACTGTTGCAGATGATAGATTCGTCGATGAGGAACTGAGCCACAAACTTCCCGGTTGGGTAGGAAAAAGTATCAGACATTGCATTATTTCGTCTTTTATAATCAATGCTGTGAATGGTAGAGTAATACTGAAGGCAAAATGTGAAGATTTGGGACAGCCCTACGTTCAAAGCATCGCCTCAGGTTTGCGTCAGATTGTTTACAAAATGGTCATTGATTCGACACCGAGTAGGCAGTATGTAACCGAATACCACAGAGTTAACCTTGTCATGAGCGAAACGAGGGTGTTTCCGGAAGTAAAATTACCAAACCTGTATTCTTTTCAGGAAATAGAAGAAATGGACTTAAAATCGCGATTTGAATACCTGTGTTCAATTTTTGAATTTCCACCTGTAAAGATGGCGACCATTCCAGAGGTATCGAGATTATTCGTTCTGTGTTTTAACTATTTCACGCGGAATACATATCTCCAAGAATCAAGAAAAGGGCAGAAATGTCTACTTTTTAGTCACATGCTCCTTTTATGGAAATCCTCTGGATCTCTGTATGGTCAGCCTTTGGACAGGGACACCGTCGAACAAGTATTTGACTTCTGTAAAGATGACAGTAATTTGGAATTCGATATTCAGCTTATTCATGAGCTCCAACGGTTTCAAGTTCTGGTATCGTTTATGTATAATATGAACGGCTTACTTAGATGTCCGATGTCTGTTGCCAGTCCGAGCATCATGTACAAAGGAAGTTTGATGTATCCGCTTTTCACGAAAACGAGATCGGATCGAGAATTAGATTCTATTGTCATGAAAGTGTTTAGTGGGAATTCTGTTCTTGAAAAGACATTTAAAGACATACTAGTTTTAATTAGAGAAAATTTGGTTAAAAAATAGATAAAGCTAGTAATAATAGTTCTTGAATAGAGGTACCTATAAAACTTTTACCTTGAAATAAAATGCTTTGAAATTTAAGCAATCGCTCAATTAGAAACCAATGGTCAATGTCAAAATGGAACGGAGCAGTGCTAATAAGATCCTTCGGTACATGTATTTGATTCAAGAAAAGATTCAGGAAACTAGATTAATCATTCTTGAAATATGAGGCTGCAAAAACCCCTTAATTCAAATGTTAAGGACACAATTGGCTCTTTTAATGGTAGACCAGCTTTGCGGGGTTTATTTGTGCTGAACTTTATTTAAAGGTATATTAGTAACATCAGACAAATCAAGGACTTCCAGGAGCCTGATTTTATATGTTTATTACATATATTTATCAGTTTCAAATTTTGCGTTTTCAACCAGTAACGGTATAAACATGAACGATAAATGCACGAAGAAACAGACAGCACGAAAACAACTGAATATTAATCAACAACGCGAACTCAAATCGTAATGAGAATGAACTGTGGTGCTCCGGCAGTTCCTGCTTGCTATAACACACAAAAGCTAAATATTTCAATTAATTAAGTTATGCCAAACATCCTGATATTTACGGCCATTACGCTAATCAGTTTTATACCACTCATGCTTATAATCAACTACTGTTCAGACAATTTTGACTTTTTAATTTAGTTTGTAAATCTCATTGATACGGAAGCGTATTCGGGACATGGTCTTTTACTTTATTAATTGGTTATATCCAATTAGTAATTGGTTATATCCAATTAGTAATTGGTTATATCCAATTAGTAATTGGTTATATCCAATTAATAATTGGTTATATCCAGTTATTAATTGGTAATATTCAGTAACTTATTGGTTATATCCAGTTATTAATTGGTTATATCCAGTTACTACTTGGTTATATCCAGTTATTAATTGGTTATATCCAGTTACTAAGTGGTTATAACCAGTTACTAATTGGTTATATCCAGTTATCAATTCGTTATATCCAGTTACTAACTGGTTATATCCAGTTACTAACTGGTTATATCCAGTTACTAATTGGTTATATCCAGTTATTAATTGGTTATATCCAGTTAGTAATTGGTTATATCCAGTTATTAATTGGTAATATCCAGTTATTAATTGGTTATATCCAGTTAGTCATTGGTTATATCCAGTTATTAATTGGTTATATTCAGTTATTAATTGGTTATATCAAAGTATTTACTATAAATATCAGGTGCACATGACAATTGCACACTTTTTCGACAACATGGACCGATAATACTTGATCGAGTACTATTTTCGAATGCATCTAACATTTGACGATATGATTGATCATTAGGGTGTCCTGTACAAAATTTGTGCTTCGATTTTTGATCGGTCAAAAAACATGCCGCTGGTGTTGGAAAAATAGACCAGTGGGATAAGACGCTGAGTTGACCATTTGCAACGCAACGGGTGTGTTGCAACAGGCAGGGACTTATTCTTCTGGAGCACTTGAGTTCACTCTCATAACGACTTGAGTTCGTGTTGTCAGTTGATGTTTGTATAACTGTTTCTGTGTTTCTTGTTTGTTCGTGCTTGTTCCATTTTGTGTTAACCGGTTTTGCCTTCACTCTTTTGGAATGTCCCATTGGTGCCTCTTTGTTTCTTTTTTGCTTATAAATCAAAAAGTATATTTGTTAAGAAGAGGAAAATAGAGAAAAACCAAGGCAACCTTCCATCTTCAGTATCAAAAGCTCTACAACGCTCTCCATGGGATCAAAGTTGTAAGATGACCCCTTATAGGGGTTATATGGCCTTTTATTGGTAAAAAATAGAATTTTGGCATGTTTTGGATGAAAACTATTGCAGATAGAGAAAGCTTTTCTTTGCTTTAATGTTCAGCACATTTAATTAGCTCTACAGAAGTGTCCTTAGGATCGAAGTTGTCAAATAACCCCTTATTAAAGGGTTATATATAGCCCCTGGCAGGTAACACATCGTTTTTGACTGTAAAATGAAAATCATTGCAGACAGAGAAAAGCTTTTGCTTGCTTGAATATTCAGCTTAATTATTAACAGACAGATTAAGCTCTACAAAAGTCGCCATTATAGAGGCGAGGTTGTCAGATGAATTAATTTTTGTCCTATAGAATGAAAACTATTGCAGATAGTGGAAAGATATTGCTTTCTAATATACTCTACAAAAACTTCAGTTGACTAAATGGTATTTTGCAGATAACACTAGCTTGAAGAGTAGGTGAGCGAATTTGGCTTATGGGAGTCTCTTGCTTGCTTGTTTGTTGACACAATAAATCATTCTACTTTACCAAATTCTCTGACATTTTGCAGTAATGTTTTATATCATAAAAAGAAGGAAAGAAGCAAGAGGCACCAATATGGTATTCAAAATATTTCTGGTTCGATTATGATTTTTTTTTAGGTGTGTTCTTGTCGAGTAGCGGATTTTGTTTCAAAATTTATATAAACTTTCAACAAATCTTTACGACAAACGTGATGACTTCAAACTTTCCACCTTTTTTGTGTAGCAGCATTCCGCCCGCCCGCGCCCCAGCTTATGGGGTTGTCGTATCACAACTTTGCTTACCGATTTGTTTTTTTCATTCATTAATAATTGAGGCAGACTTCTTACAATCACGTCTGGATAAAAAAAATCGAAGACCAGCTTACTATCTGCTATATTGATAATGTACCAAACAATTTTTTACATCTCACATATCAAAGGAACTTGCGATATAAGATGCTCTGTTTTAGAAAGTCTGCCTCATATTTACATCTCGAATAGACATTTAAGGAGCACTTTCGACAAAACTATGACAAACGTGATGACATCAACTTTCCAATCGTCAACTTCCCCTTCTTGTGTAGCAACATTCCGTCCGCTCCAGCTTATGGGGTTAACATATCACAAGTGATTCGTTATTCCAGGGCTTGCAAGGTATACATTGATTTTCGTTGACAGGGCGTCACGCTTGACACAAAAATAGCTAAAGCAAGGTTATGTTGTTCCTTTCCTCGATTGTTGTCATCACTTAAGAGGTTTTATGGAAGATATCATCAGTTAATAGACAGATATGGGGTTACAAAGTTGTCTCTCAGATGAATGCAGATGTGGGTTTGTCATATAGTTTTGTTTCGTGACACGCTTAAGTTATCACTGACAGCGCGACGTGTGTGTTGCAACAGGCAGGAACTGCTTATTTTTTTCCGGAGTACCTGAGTTCACTCTCGTTACAATTGAGATCGCTTGTCAGTTGATGTTAGTTGGTTTGTTGTGTTTTGTTACAAAAGGTAGAACACACTAGAAATGATAAAAAGGTTATCTTGGGGCATAAAAGAGCAAAGGCAAACGTCAATCATGAACGAAAATAACACGAACAAACAGAGAACACAAAAACCGACAGAACAGAAAGTGAACTGCTGACCCTGACCTACAATTTTCACATAAATAACTCCGTTAACCCAAACTGCAATTTCAATGTAATTTTTATGATCATTTCGAAAACTTTTTACTCACTAGAACCCAAAGTTAGGAAATCCACAATTCAAAAACGTGTTGAAGTCCAAATAATAAGCACAAAACTACGATGGGGAGCCAAACCTTAGGTTTTAGTATTAAAAAAAATGCAGAAAACACTGTTCACACGATACATGACCTCATATACAAGATAGTCAGAATCTACCAAAAGAAAGTGACCTTGACCTACATTTTAAAGTTTTATTCATTAAGAACTGACTGTCATGTGCAATTACAGCTTCATTTTTTTTTCAAAAAAAAAAACAATAACGTTTATGATATTACCATGCAATTCAGGTAATTAAAAGAAACATGATATGGTAAAATACATGATCACCATGAGACGATGTGCCGCATATTTTGACATCAAGGTAAAATTACTGCTTATTTTACATGCAATGCCTGTCTTGGCCATAACATTTTACCCTTTGGTAAGCTTTGATACTTGACATGAGAATGTATCACCATGAGCAGATGCGTCGCGTACTACAATGTACTTCATATCATCTTGGCTTTTGACCTCAAGACCAAATTATTGCTGATTTTTCTTGATTTTCCTGTCTGGGTGATAACGTTTAAATTATCACTTGGAATACAGCTTTGACATTTGACATCAGAATATATAGGTCGCATAATAGAATGACCTTCACCTTTGACCTTACTGGTAATTTCACAGGCAATGCCTGTCCAGTCATAACTTTTTATCCTTTGGCATAAAGCTTTGATATTTTACATTAGGGTACATCATGATTCGATGTGTCATGTACAAGAATGACTTTCATACGACCTTAACCTTACCTCAAGATCAAATTATCTCAAATTTCACATCAAACTATGGAATTTGGGTAGGTCACTACCAGGCGGCTTGATTTTTTACCTAGAGATCATTTTTATGAGATTTTGGATTATAAAGTCTTTGCCGGGCAATTACTTTTGCCTATTTGGTCACTACTTGAGGATGTGTCACGTACAACTATGGTTGACTTTGATATTTGACTTCAAGGTCATTTTTGATATTTTGGACCATAAATTTGTCTGTGCCATAACTATCATTGGCCTTAAATATTTGGTACGTAAGTAGGTTGCCACAGGCCAATTTTTTTTGCGTGCCATCTCTGTTGACATTTGATTCAAAGTCCTTTCTAATGTTTTGAACCATTTTCTTTCCCAGGACATAACTGTTTTGGGGAGAGGGATTTATAGAAGCATTAAGCTTGTTTCCCAATCCAGTATAAATAAATATGTTTAAATTAACTGTTTTGTCTTTTGACATAGGCCTTAGATATTTGGTATATTATATCACTACAAGATAGTGTGTCATGGGCCATGACCCTAACCTTGACCTTCAAGGTCGAATTTCCATATTTATTGGTGTTTTAATTGTGGACACTGGCACTTAATACATGTACTACTAGACAATGTATATCATAACTTTAGGTATGACTTTAAATTACCTTTGACTTTGACCTTTAATGTCAAATTTTTATCTTTTTAGTTACCGACATCAAATTAGGACCTACCGATTGAGAATATACGTAAAATAAACATTTTAATAGGAAGGGGAAACATCAGTTTTTGTAAACTAAAGCATTTCTATAGTTTTAATTTGTATTTATAAAGCACTGCATATGTTATAATACTAAATTGCGGATGGCTGGAAGTAAAGATAGGTAAAGTTCCACAGCTTCTTCGGTATCATTAGGGCGTTGAAAAGTTCTTTCTTCCTGTTCCAATTCGCAAAGTCTATACAGGTCATTGTCACATGGGATGTCAAAGTTAGGTGTCGGACACTTCCGGTTACAAACCTCTAACTTCAGGGCATCAACTTCCCACAAAAAGTCCGCCGTGTCGAATAGCTCTGGACAATTGTAGATATTTGCAGGTTTTCCACATGGCGTCCTTCCATGCTTTGTTCGTCGCAAGGTATGGTTGTTCCACGTTTGCATTACTGTTTCTAATTCTTTCTGAAAGTAAAAAAAAAACTAAATATAATGCGATGATTGTACTTTGAAAACAGTATGCAAATATCTGAAAATTATCTTCATCAGGCCTCGAATCTGAAGTCAGCCACATACGGAACATGAAACCTTGATTAAAATATTCCTGTTATTTCACATTGAAAAAAAATCTTTATTTATTACAAATTATTGTCCAGACTAGTACTCTCAGAGTACTAATTTCCATTAGTCTACAATTCAATAATTTGCCGAACTTGCAATTTATATTTCTCAAGGTCGCATATAAGGAAAAAAATATTTCATTCGATTCGCTTCTGATGAGTATAGATCTAGACTGATTTAAATGCAGTTGGTTTTAAGAGAAATAAGAGAATTTGAGATCTTTACCAATTATACAGTTAATATACCAATTTTTTGTATTCTGTTTGTTTGTGCATGTTTCGTTTTGTATTTATCACTTTAGCCATCGCTCAATTGGAATTTTGACCTTGGAATGCCCCGTTAGTGTCTCTTTGCTTCTTTCGAAGAGGGGAGCTGATCATGTAATAGTTTTTTTATAATTAAGAAGATCTAGATGCATACTCAATTGTACTTAACAAAATAATAGCATACCTGTATTAAATCCATGAAACAAAAACGAATCATGTTCAAATTTAAGTAATCTCCGGTAAAGTCCCCCTCATCTTTTAGAGTTTCAAATATATTCATCCAGAACTGTATGCTCTCCTTTCGTAAAATACCCCACCAACTTTCAATGCACTGATTGCATTTACTAGTTCCGTACAAGAAAGCACTATTCTCTTGTGCCTCACAGTCTCTCATAAATATCTGCATTTGTTGTACAATCACATTCTCTGTTCCAAAGTCCACCCTTAATTTCCGTGAAAGGACAACCATCTAGTTCGTTTACAGTATTGATGAAGTACCTAGCAATTACATTTGGATCAGTATTTGTCGAAAAGGCCTCAAGCCACATTACATTCCGCGAAAACCCATCAATACAGCCGGGAATGCAGATTCCATAAGGCTTAAGTTTATCATATCCATCCATGTGCCATAGATAATTTGGTCCTTGATTGTTATATGTCCGTCGTTTCAGTCTCCGACGACTTCTGCATTCAACACCATCAGGGTCTAGACACTTGATTACCAAACGAACTGTTTCTTGATTAACAATTACTCCATTGTCTATGCATTTAGTATACATCCACCTGTACCCATGATTTTGTCCAGATCGGTTTATTTCTTTTGAAATAAACGATGCAACATCAAGAAAATCGGATTTATTTTTCATTCTATATAAACCTTGAGATACGGCTATTCTTTTTATTTGTCGGAAAATATTTTTATTTCATTCTTCTTTTCGAGCATGTTCGCGATATCGTCGAATGTTAGATGCATTCGAAAATAATACTCGATCAAGTATAATCGGTCCATGTTGTCGAAAAAGTGTGCATTTGTCATGTGCACCTGATATTTATAGTAAATACTTTAATATAACCAATTAATAACTGAATATAACCAGTTAATAACTGGATATAACCAATTACTAACTGGATATAACCTATAAATAACTGGATATCACCAGTTATTAACTGGATATAACCAATTACTAACTGGATATAACCAATTAATAACTGGATATAACCAATTAGTAACTGGATATAACCAGTTAGTAACTGGATATGACTAATTAATAACTGGATATAACCAATTATTAATTGGTTATAACCAATTAGTAATTGGATATAACCAATTATTAATTGGATATAACCAATTAATAAAGTAAAAGACCATGTCCCGAATACGCTTCCGTACATTGATCACGTTGTTGATAGAAATTAAATTAAAATGACAACAAAGTTCAAGACAAGAAATTTCGCTACGCCTGACGCGCGTTTCGTCTATTCAAGACTCATCAGAGGCGCTCTACCAAAAATATCGTAAGCCAAAAACTATATGATTATGAAGGAAGCAAAGGTGTACCAAAGAGGTAATCAGTATCATAAAACCGTAAAGACAAAGACAAAACCGGCAGACAAAAAATCATCACAACAAAACAAACCACATAACAACATAAAACACACACACACATAACAACAAAACCGCATTCAGCAACGCAAACTCATGTCGAAACGAGAGTGAACTCAGGTGCTCCGGAAGAGTAAGCAGTTCCTGCTTGCTATAGCACACCCGTCACGTTGCCAAAGATCGATTAAGTGTTGGTCAAATCCGGAAAGGATGACATTACAAAACTTTATGTCAAACCTACATCTGTGCTCATCTGAGAGATAGAAATCCCGTATTTGTATACAAGCACATGACATAGAACAATGAAACAAAAAAAATACCAAAATGGGGAACCAAATTATTACTAAGATGATCAAACTATGTCTGGGGTAGGAAGAACCTTAGGATTTAGACAATTTTAAACGGATAATTTAAAGCTTTGATGTGTTCTCCAACACAAAAGTGTTGGTGCTGGAGCGGGCTAATCTCGGGGAATTAAAACTTCACCAACAGCGCTTACCTTCACGGGTGTTAGAAATTAAAATGAAAACAAAGTTCCAGACAATAAATTTTGCTATGCCTGACGCGCGTTTCGTCTATTCAAGACTCATCAGAGGCGCTCGACCAAAAATATTGAAATGATAAAGGTAACATTAGATTTTGCTGCTAAATTGTACTTTATAGAGCAATTTAAATTACTTTTACTGTGCAATTGGTTTATCCTGGGTTGGTAAACAAGCTAAATGCTCTCATAAACTCCTATCCTGTTTGCAGTTTTCGAGTGTGGCCTTTGTAGAGCTCCATTATCGAACAGTTCCTTTCGTGTGCAAGGTGTATTACTCTCCACATATAGAGAAGAATCTTTTTTCATCCCTTCTGGAGGACTAGTATCGTTTCTTGAGACCATCCTTCTGCGTATTTGAATTGTTGGTAGCGAGCACAGTGGAGATCGAGCTGTACTGACAATTCCCGCGAAAAATTTGCCAAATGCTGATATTAATTTTTCTCGTCCGGATACGCTTCTCAAAGTGTGGTTTGAATTTTTGATAATATTCTTAAAACATATTATGTGTTTTAAAACACAGAAGAATTTTTCTTAACAATAGTGGCCCAGGGGTAAATATTTACTTTCAGTGTATTTTTTTATTTTATTTTTTTGTGCAATTCATTTATTTAAGTACATTCATGTCATTATTGAAATTTGCAGTGAAATGTCACGCGCTCTAAGCGATATTTGGAACAACCACAGGTGTTTGCTCCCCTTTTCAATATTTTAGTCAAGGTGCGGTACCGATAGAGGGGAGCAAGTCCCTGTGGAACAACCACAGAGGTATGGCGTCACTTGCCAATATGAATTTGAAGTATTTGAAAAAAGTTTATGTCAATCAAATGTTCATGGATCCTGAACAATTTGAAAGAACCGGTTGAGATTCTTAACTCTGTTCAGCTTCGTTATGTAACAGCATCAAAACTTTCGATTTCTCTACACTACGCAAGTTCCTCATAAATAACTGAAATCGCGATTGGCACAACTGATAAAACATAGCTTTTTAAAAGAATGGAAAACGCAGATAAAATTATCTGGTAGTAGATTCTATGAACACCTTCTTTGTCATCAATGAGTCTATGAAAAAGAACAAATTTACGGAAGACCAAATAATCGACATGCTAAATTTTTCAACTTTCCAATCGTCAACTTTCCCTTGTGTAGCAACATTCCGCCCAAACCAGCTTATGGAGTTTATTTAGCATTAATTTTATGTTTTCAGTCTTGAAATATTATGTAATCAACCTATTATTTGTTTATTGTATATGTTGTTTTATATTGAAATAGACTTGCATTGGTGACCAGTGCAATAAATTTGTTGCTTTAATAATAGTTAAGATCCACGGCCATAGCATTGCCCTGCAAGTCACAAAGACCGCGTTTACACTTCCCCAAAATGGACCAAGTCGGTAAATGGAAAGTAAATATCCAACAAACAATTTTGGTACTCGCTATATAAAAGAGGGCCTTATACTGAAGTCATATACTAAGTTTCAAGTCCCTGTGATTTGTAGATTCTAAGAAAACTGTTATGACAGTTATGTTGTCGATGAAACAGAGGTAAAAAATTATACACTACACTATAGAAACTATAAGCATTATTGAAAACAATTTGAGTAATAATGGTTGCTGGGAGCCTCTAGTTTTTTGGAGTTTTTTTTTTTCAATCAAAACAACTCATTTTACAACAAGAAGCACTATGCACATGACTTCAATGAAGTTTTACGCTATTACGCAAAGACATAATTGAATAAGTGTTATCTGACAAAATCAATCATTGATTCTATCTGGTAAAGTTTTAAAATTCTTAAAAAAAAGAACCAAAAATTATTGTCGGCACAATTGAAAAAATCTATCATAGTCAAAAATGGACTCATTTTGTTAAACAGGGAGTAGTTGAGCGACAGACCTTAAATTGATCTTACGATCTTGTTATGGTACCCCATACTGATAGTGAAAAGGAGTTGCTAATAAACTGTTATTATATAAATGTTGTTATTAATATTTTCTTTTCATAAACTCCAACCATTCATTTCGGTGTGTCGCTTGCCAAAAGATATACGATACGAGTACTTTCAGCACGATATACATTTAGGGCGGGCGACTTAAGATTGCCATTTACATTTTAATTTATACAAATATGTTTTATAAGCGAAGGTTATAATTATATAGTGTTGGCTAGTTGCTTCTGTGCTGCTGATGACAAAAAGAAAATACAACTTTTGAAGAATATTTAAAATCGGTCTATCGGAAAATGAAACCTAGATGTGATATTTGTTGACTCTTGCTTTAATCTCAAGAATTGCAGTTTCTGCTATATGATCAGGGAGAGAAACACGAAAGAAGTGATGAAATGAGCATGAAATGATGAGCTGGTGACAAGTGGGATAAAAACAATAACCGAGCGTTCTGACGCAAGTCAGCTCATACAACAAGCTTAATATGCAGTTGACAGTCCGGCCAGTTTTTTGCCAAGCATTGAATCCAAGGAAAGGCGTATGTTGTTGCGTACATTCCCCTTAACACTGCCATGACTGCCAAAATTTATAGGGATTTTTGCACAATATCCACGTAAAAGTCACCTAAAAATAGTTCGCAACTCGCTCCGCTCGGCGAAAAAACAATATTTTCGCCGCCGAATACAACTTTGCCTCCGCTTCACTGTAAGTTAGTAACGCCACTAAAGTTTCATGATACCATAATTCCTTCATGATAAAACAAGATTATGTCAAGAGGACTTAATGCCCCATCTCGCAACTTTAATTTTTTCAAACAATTACCAAGCCATAAAATTGTTTCAGGAGTATAGCTTTATGATGATTTTAACAAGTATGCTGGTGTATATGGTCATAAAGTTTCATTGTAAAGTAACTTTAACATGAAGGTAAAGCTGACTTGGGACAAACGGATGGACAGACCCGAACACTATATTATATGCCCTTCTACATTCGTACATTGGGCATAAAAAAGACTAGTTCTACATTTTAAGAACAATATCCACTAAATGCAATCATCGGATTTTTTCAACCAAGTAGTTTTGTAATGCTCTGTTCAGCTCAATTATAATATAAGCCACAAACTCCAAATCGAATAGGAAGCTTCCATTTGTAGATAGAAACCCGATACATGTATTAAATTTCGAAACAATTGGTCAAATTAAATCAACTTATTGAACGGTAATCAAGTGTCCCCAGATTGCTCAAAATTGAAATATCAACTAAGTTTTGGTTCTTATATTCTGATGCAGTATCAGGCAGTGAATCTGTAGATAGTTGCTATCTGCCTCCGACCACGCCCTCGTGTTCTACAACATTATCTAGACCCGGGCGCTACTCAGCTCCCTTTGGCCTTAGTTTTTCTTACCTTGGGATTCAATATGAAGCAGCAGGGGCGGATCCAGAAATTTTCGAAAGGGGGTTCCAAATACTGGGTTCTGTGGGCCAAGGGGGGGGTTGGTTCCAGACCAATTTTGCTGAAAATCTACACAAAATTTTAAAATTTCGGAGGAAAGGGGGGTTCCGAACCCCCCACCCCCCCCCCCCTTGGAACAGTGGTATCATTTCTAGCTTGTTATTGTTTCTGTTGTAGTATTTGAGACTGGAGGGTGAGGCATCTCGCTAGAAAATCGCACCAGCAGGTTTTTCATAAGATATCTGACTGTTAAGTGTTTTAAGTGTGGTTTTCCTAAATTTAAAAGGTTATCAAGAAGCAAAGGTACCAATGGGGTATTCGAATGTCAAAAGTCCGAAAGGGCAGAGACAAAACCAGTAAACACCAACAAGAACGGAATAAAACAAAATCCTCTGCTCCGGCTCCCAGCTCAGCTGTTTCTACGATAGTCAGATCATGACTCTTGAAATGACAATAGAAACTCGGTCTCCAACAGTGAAAATGTGGTATCGAACGAAAGCTATGACGCATTTCAAGATGGAGGGCTTCGGTGGTTTTTCTGGTTTTGTATTGGGACCTTTACTCCGATAATAAACACAATTTTAGTCAAATGTGTCATATATAGCTTTCGTTCGATATCGGAATCTCTAACAAAATGGGATACTTTAAGAAAAATTCGTACAACACTGTTTTGAACGTTGTGTCTGTTTGTCTGTTTGGTTGTTTTTTTTTTTTTGTTTTCTTTTTTTTTGGGGGGGGTTGTTTTTTTCCTGTTGTTATTTTGTATCTTATACAGAATGTAACAATCTAGAACCAGCCAAAAAGGGCAGCCAAAAATTGCTGATAAGGAAACGGAAATGGCAACTCCCATTATAGGGTATTACAAATACCAAAACGCGGGTAGGGAACTTTGTTACAAAACATTGCACATTGCATTTTACATGTTGTACGTTGTTATAATAAAATTTATGAAATCTTTCATAACACCTATACTAACTGTGCACGATTTCTTAAAAAAGTCATAGTATAATATTTCGTAAGATTTCGTAAGAAGTTTACTTTGTTCGAGCAATTTACGAAATTTGAAGCGTATTTTTTTAAAATTTTAATTAAAAATGATGTTTTAAGTCATCTAATTATAAAAAAAAAACGGTTGCCTTTTTTTTTTAAATGTACTTGATTTAGTGTTACTAGCAGTAAAAGTTTTACGGGAAATGAAATGTCTCTGCCTTTTTTAAGATTTTCTTTTACGGTCGTTTTCCTTTCAAAAACTAAATTTTAACTCAATATGTATATGATATACTCATCTGAAATGTTTAGCGAATTATGGATACATGATATAATAAAAAGGCATGGGTTCGAATGAAAAAAAGATAGAGAAAACAGACATTTTCGTTGAAATCTCAAAGGTCCTTCAAAAATGGTAAAGCAACACTTGAAAACCATTCCCATAAATCTTAATCCCATTACCAAATACTTACGGATGTTACACTCGATTAAGACATTTTCAATTTTTATACTAAATTTGTCACTTCTTGTGATTCATTTTGCAAAAGTCATTTACCATTACCTCATTGCTCTTTTCAAAATGAAAGGGGGACTCTTCGAGAATAATTTAGAAACCATTCTATGAAAGTACATAAGGCAATTGATACAATTATAATTAAAGTGTTACTTTGTTACATGTATAATTTATCCTCTTATTCATTTTTTACAATATTTTCCTTGATTATATTTAAAATGTCCGTAAATGTCTTTTCAAGAATGTAATTTCCGCTAAAAACTTTCTCAATGATTAAATCTAACTCTCGCTCTGAAATAGTCTTGGTGAAAAGCGGATACATTAAGCTTCCTTTGTACATGATGCTCGGACTGGCAACATACATCGGGCATCTAAGTAAGCCATTCATATTATACATGAACGATACCAAAACTTGAAATCGTTGGAGTTCGTGTAAAAGCTGAATGTCGAATTCCAAATTACTGTCATCTTTACTGTCTCTGCCTTTTTTAAGATTTTCTTTTACGGTCGTTTTCCTTTCAAAAACTAAATTTTAACTCAATATGTATATGATATACTCATCTGAAATGTTTAGCGAATAATGGGTACATGATATAATAAAATGGCATGGGTTCGAATGAAAAAAAGATAGAGAAAACAGACATTTTCGTTGAAATCTCAAAGGTCCTTCAAAAATGGTAAAGCAACACTTGAAAACCATTCCCATAAATCTTAATCCCATTACCAAATACTTACGGATGTTACACTCGATTAAGACATTTTCAATTTTTATACTAAATTTGTCACTTCTTGTGATTCATTTTGCAAAAGTCATTTACCATTACCTCATTGCTCTTTTCAAAATGAAAGGGGGGACTCTTCGAGAATAATTTAGAAACCATTCTATGAAAGTACATAAGGCAATTGATACAATTATAATTAAAGTGTTATTTTGTTACATGTATAATTTATCCTCTTATTCATTTTTTACAAATTTTTTACAATATTTTCCTTGATTATATTTAAAATGTCCGTAAATGTCTTTTCAAGAATGTAATTTCCGCTAAAAACTTTCTCAATGATTATATCTAACTCTCGCTCTGAAATAGTCTTGGTGAAAAGCGGATACATTAAGCTTCCTTTGTACATGATGCTCGGACTGGCAACATACATCGGGCATCTAAGTAAGCCATTCATATTATAAATGAACGCTACCAGAACTTGAAATCGTTGGAGTTCGTGAATAAGCTGAATATCGAATTCCAAATTGCTGTCATCTTTACAGAAGTCAAATACTTGTTCGACGGTGTCCCTGTACAAAGGCTGACCATACAGAGATCCAGAGGATTTCCATAAAAGGAGCATGTGACTAAAAAGTAGACATTTCTGCCCTTTTCTTGATTCTTGGAGATATGTATTCCGCGTGAAATAGTTAAAACACAGAACGAATAATCTCGATACCTCCGGAATGGTCGCCATCTTTACAGGTGGAAATTCAAAAATTGAACACAGGTATTCAAGTCGCGATTTTAAGTCCATTTCTTCTATTTCCTGAAAAGAATACACGTTTGGTAATTTTACTGCCGGAAACACCCTCGTTTCGCTCATGACAAGGTTAACTCTGTGGTATTCGGTTACATACTGCCTACTCGGTGTCGAATCAATGACCATTTTGTAAATAATCTGACGCAAACCTGAAGCGATGCTTTGAACGTAGGGCTGTCCCAAATCTTCACATTTTGACTTCAGTATTACTCTACCATTCACAGCATTGATTATAAAAGACGAAATAATGCAATGTCTGATACTTTTTACCACCCAACTGGGAAGTTTGTGGTTCAGTTCCTTGTCGGCGAATCTATCATCAGCAACAGTGTATTCAGGGATATTCTTTTGAATATCGAAATACTCTAAAACCATATCTACACATTGCAACGCTGCTTGTTTCTCTTCGGATGTCATACTTTCTTCGGACCAAATGCATTCTCTTAAAAGCCCTTGTCCGTGAGACAATGTTTTAACTTCTTTTAAGGCCTCTATGATGGCATGAAACACGGATTCGAACATCCTCTCCGAATCCTCTGGTGAATTTTTCAAAATACTTGACACAAACCGTTGCCTTACTTGATACCCAAGCGTTAAATAGTCCCCTGGCATTAATGCAGCTAGCAATGAAAGTATGGGCGGTTGAATTCCGAGAATATTGCACGCGGTTGAGCAAAAGTATATATAAGTATTAATACATGTGCAAGTAGTGTCATTCAAGTAGATATTTAGCCGAATGTCAGAGATTCGAATTACGCCGCCTGGCAAATCAAAAACAAAAAAATCGCTATCGTCTGATAAAATAGGGCATTGCCAGTGTTTCGCTAAGACGGCTATTTCACGGTCGGCCTCGTATGGACAGGTTACGACTGGAACGCCGATTCGCTTAAGTGTTTCATTAAATGACCTATGACCTAAGGGTGGAAAACCTTCGGTCTTATCTTTTGATACCTCATCTATTTTTACTTTACATCTTTTCAGTAAACATTGAATTTTCTTATCGTCTGCATCCATACCACCATCCATAACAACATACGGCATCACACTGCATTGCTTTAGTAAGCAGAAGAACTGTTCCACGCGCACGGAAAACGTGTCATAATTTCCGCCATATTTTTTGTCGTCCTTTTTCATGAGCGACTGAGAAAGTGCCTTCCCATCAATAACTAAACGGGTCTCGCCGAGTTCGTACTTTTTAAATGCTCTTTTCCTTTTAAGGAACGACATGAGACCACTGATGCCCATTTTGTATAGACAGTTGTGGTTGAATGACTTCAGATCTGTAAAAAAAAATTAAGTGATTTTATTTTTATTTGTGCGGACTTCAAACTATAAGTTTGCCTTCACTGATGCTTTGTTTTGAAAATACAAACATGTATATTGGTACGGGAATCCTATCTCAGATGAATACAAGATGTTAGTTTGTCATATTTTTTTTTGTTTTGTCCTCCTATTACGGACATGACACACTGAATTGTCCAATAGCTTCACAAATACGTTGATGTGCAATTTTAACGACCATTTTGCTTCGGAGAAACCAGCTGTTTAACGTTGAAAATGTAAAATTTATTCAAACCATCCTTAGTACTTTATGAAATCATCAACCCAAATTATAAAACCACATTCACGTATATTATAGCGTAAATACTTACAGTTTATGTCTACCAACTTATCTGTTCAAAAGAGTAGACGTCATAAAAACGTTACCAACGTTTCAAGAGCAAAGCTAAGCCATTGGTCAATTTCTAAGTGTTCGCCAAAAACAATTTGTTTATTCTGCTAATTTTAAAAGATGGCATTATAGATCATGATACAGAATGTTAATGCTTAACTTTCAAGTTTGATCAGATATCTTGTGCCAATTTTTATTTTAAATTTGAATCTTAACCAAGTCAGGTCCATTGTGATCTAAATTTTCACGGTTTGTCTTTGCCTTGCTTTGTCTTAATTCTTAGCATCTTCGATAGCCAAGGTTAAGGAACCACTATCTCTCATCTTCACTGTGAAGATGAGAAATGGCTGAACGTAACCCTTGGCTAGCGAAGATGATCTATCGGTCCTCCCAATTCGGTGGTTTTTTTTTATATATATATATTACATTTATTTACTAGAAATCAATATCAAACTGCCATTTCCAGCAACCCAGATAAACTTAATCAAAAACATGCGTTAACAATACAGTACACACTAGATGAAAAATTGACACTTCTTGTAAAACTAGTTTTGGTGTATTCGAAGATTCGAATTCGCACTTTCGACTTTTAGGCCCATATTTTTCTTTTCAAAGCGACCGGAATTGCACTCTTTCAATTGATTCTCTTGTAAATAAATAAAAAAAGATAGGAAGATAAAGGAAACCACACCTGGAAGAGTTCACAAGAGATGAGCAAAACTTATTAAGACTCACGTAAAATTAGTTTGGTAAGGCATTTAAAAAGACAATGTTTTGTCCAGAAAATTATTAAGTAAATGTTGGGATTATGTTTTGTATCGGTTTTCTATTTATTTACCAAAACCATTTTTACGTGAACTCACCTCACTAGGTGTGGCTTAACTACGTTAGTTTTGACTGATCCACCCTCTCTTCCATTGTACCATAAAAAAGAACCTTAAAGTTATAAACCTACCGCCGTTGGCATCGATTTGTTGAGTCAGACCGTGAGTCAATACTCATATATTTGTCAATGCAATCATCTTATCTGAGATATTAACTTTGTATTGAACTATGTACCAGGTCCTTGTATTATCACGTTCATTCAATTTTCGTTTTCAATTTCTCAAAACGAAAAACGAAAATACATGCATAACGAGAATGAAAGATTATTGGACACCGTCATGTATGAGACGTCTTTTCTTTTTTATTTTCAATGAAGCGCACATTTTCAACATGAAGCGCTACCGCATTGTCCGTTAGTCTGTCCGTCCGTCCGTCCGTGAGTTGTACCGTGCCCCCCCCCCATTTTTCAAGACAGTCGCGCATCTACTCTCTGTTTTCTTAGCAAACAATTTGTCGTAACAGATTTCACGATACCAGTATCTGCTGAAGGAATTGATTTCAAGTTTAGTTTGGTACACAGCTTTAGTATGATGAGTTGTAATGTGCCTCCTCTTTCCAGGTCAGTCAGGCATCGCTTCGAAGAAGGAATGATTCCTTTTTTATCTTTGTCCACCCATCCGTTCTTACGTTCGTCCTTCCATAATCATTGATAATTTTCTAAGCAACTGTATGACGTAAATTTCTGGTTTTTTTTATAAAACTTTATCCTATGTATACCCCCTGTTATACTTTACCGAATACTTTTTAACGCGGGGCGTTTCGTTTGGAGCGGGCGTATCACTTGTGAGCAATAGCCCACATATTTACTTGTTTTCTATCAAGTTTCTTGAATGAGGAAAACAACAATCGAACAATGCAGGAACGACCATTAGATTTTTAGGGGGGGCTATGGAAATTTTCTTCGCCCCGCCTAATGCCATCACTTGGCGTCCGTCGTCGTCGTCGTCCGTCGTCGTCGTCGTCGTCGTCGTTAACTTTTCTTCAAACTTCTTCTCCTCTGAAACTGCTGCACAGATTGGTGGTACTTTAGGGTATCCCCCACAGAACTGATGTGGGGATTTTTGATTCGTCGAAAAACATGGCCGCCGTTGCTAAAAATAGACCAGGGGGTCAGACTACTGTTTTTGGCTTGTAAATCAAAAAGTATAAGAGATAAATGAAATCTGATGCCACCCTACTGCTTCAGCATCAAAAGTTCTACAAAAGACTCCATTTGGCCCAAGTTGTCAGATGACCCCTTATAGGGGTTACAGCCCCTTAAAGGTGAAAAATAGCGTTTTTTCTTGTTTTTGCCCTATAGTATGAAAACTATTGCAGATAAAGAAAAGTTGTTGCTTGCTTAAATGTTCAGCTCATTTAACTCTACAAAAGTCTTCACAGGGTCAGTTGTCAGATGATTCCTTATAGGGGTTACGGCCCTTTAAAGGTAAAAATAGTGTTTTTGCCTATAGAATGAAAACTATTGCAGATAGAGAAAAGCTGTTGCTTGCTGAAATGTTCAGCTCATTTAGCTCAACAAAAGTCTTCATAGGGTTGAAGTTGTCAGATGACCCCTTATAGGGGTTACAGCCCCTTAAAAGCAAAAAATAGTGTTTTGGAAGAAAACAATTGCAGATAGAGAGAAAAGATGTTGTTTGCTTAAAAGCTCAGCTTAATTAGCTCTACAAAAGTCTTCTCAGGGTTGAAGTTGTCAGATGACCCCTTTATGGGGATGTGGCCCTTTAAAGGTGAAAAATTGTTTTTTTTTGCTTTGGAATGAAAACTATTGCAGACAGAGAAAAGCTTTTTATTGCTGAAACATTCAGCTCATTTAGCTATACAAAAGTCTTCAAAGGGTTGACATCAAGACCAGGTGAGCGATTCAGCCTCCTGGGAGCCTCTTGTTTTCAAAATATCAAATGGTTGCTCCCTAACACATAACATTGTGTTAAAAGTTTTTCGTCAGAAGCATTTTAATAGATGTCCGATTTTGTTTAAGAAGAAAAATAAACTTCCGATTTACATTTATTTGCATTGTAGTCGGGTTTTTATCTGTAACCACATTATTAATATGAATAAGTACCTTACAAGGTTAGTATCTCAAAGTAGATTGCTGGTTAAATGCAGCCGAGTTGCAAATATAAATGATAAAAAAAGTGTGCAAAAAAAATAAATATACAAATCGTTTTGTAACTTAATCTGTAAATCGATCTGTAACTCGAACTCGAGTAGTAACTCGATTATTGCCATAAAAATCACTGTTTCGAGCTAGCTGAAACTCGAACTCGAATAATAACTCGAACTCTAACTCGAACTCGAGTCGTAACTCGAACTTTAACTCGAACTCTAATTCTGACTCGAACTCGAACTCGATGATTACTTACACCCTCCGTCGACACCTCTGAACCAATTAGGGAACGTACATGTATGATGTAAGACGTTGGCAACAAACGGTCCTTTTTTTAGGGAGCGACCATTTGATTTTTATGGTGAAATTTGAAATAAAACGACAGGACAGTGCTTTGAGTAAAAAAAAGAAGGTATTTTTGGCTTAAAATTTATAGTTGCTTTTAGAAAAATAAAAATAAAATAAATAATAAATAAAAAATAAAACATTTTGCCCATATCAAGCTTGTTACCAAACAAGAAGTTGCACTAAATCGGTGCTAGAGATACACGCAATCAATCATTCGTAAAACAGGAAGCGGGTGCCAGACTGACCTGGAAAAGGAGACCCGTTACAAATCAAAATCATAAATCGTACTTGAGCTGTGTACCAAATGTGAAATCAATCCCTTTAGTAGAGGCCAAGAAATCTGTTACAAAAATTGTCTATTTTTGGCTATAAAAAGTCAAAGTTGACTCGGAAAACATGAAGTATATGCGTGACAGACCCGGAAAGGGGAAGCACGGTACAACTCACTATGGTGAAGCTAAGTACCAATTTTGAAATCAATCCCTAAAAGTAGAAGCTGAGAAATCTGTAACGAAACTTTGTACCGAACGGAAAAACGGACGAACAAGGTCATTGCAATATAGCCTCTCTCTTACGAGTTGGGTATTATATTAGCAATTCAGAAATAATAGGTGCCAAGTTATGAACAAATGCAAAGCGGGACGGAATTTAAGTATGGCGGGAAAAAAGTTTTCGGTACACAGGAAGTAGATGTCCGATGGATCCAAAAACGCATCCCAGAATACTTCATATCCATATCATTTGTTTCACCAAATATCAGCAGTTTAAGATTAATAGTGACCAAGTTATAAGCAAATGAATAAACTGTTAACACAGAGACATGTCTCGCCTGTCGCAACTGGACACAGTATAAAATTAAGTAAAAATCCTCCTTAAACTGATCTTAACTGATGCTTAAGCAGCTGCATACTAAATATAAATGGTGAACCATAACTGCTTTATATTAAACACTCATGACATAAGTAAAAAGTTAAAAAGTGTAAAATCTCAAAGTCAGTAGACTGTGACTGCAGAAGTATACAGATGAAATGCTTTTGAAATTGATCTGTACTAATGCTAATGCAAGCGCATACCCAATATCAATGGTGTAACATAACTGCTCCATGTTAAACAGACTTAAGAAAAAAGGTTAACCTCGGCCAAATCAGCGTAAAATTTCAAAGTCAGTAGACCGTGACTGCAGGAGCATACAGGTGAAATCCTTTTAAAACTGATCTGTACTTGTACTGATGCTGATGCAACTGCATACCAAATATGAATGGTCTAACATAACTGCTTCATGTTAAACAGACTTAAGAAAAAAGGTTAACCTCGGCCAAATCAGTGTAAAATTTCAAAGTCAGTAGACCGTGACTGCAGGAGCATACAGGTGAAATCCTTTTAAAACTTATCTGTACTGATGCTAATGCAACTGCATACCAAATACCAATGGTGTAACATAACTAGTTCACACAAAACAGACTTAAGCAAAAACTTTAACCAATTGTGGACGCCGCCGCCGTCGGAATCACCATACCTAAGTCTCGCCTTTTGCGACATTCGTCGCAGGCGAGACAAAAACTGTTAACACAGAGATCTATGTCTCGCCTATTGCAGCTGGACACTGAAAATACCAATATTAAAAGTAACTACAGCAGTGGCAATTACTTATAAATCTGATCTGTATTGGTGCAAATGCAACTGCATGTCATATATCATTGGTGTACCATACTTTGTTCACATAAAACATGAATATTTAGTCAAATCAGTATAAAATTGCAAAGTAGACCAAGACTGCAGGAGCATACAGCTAAAACGTCCATTAATTGATCTGTACTGATGCTAATGCAACCATAGACCGTCTATGATGCAACTGCATACTAAATGAATATCATTATAGTGTACCATAACTGCTTCATGCTAAATAGACTTTAAAAAAGGGGTTTACATTGGCCAAATCAGTATAAAATTGCAAAGTCGGTAGACTGTGACTGCAGATGCATACAGATAAACCTCTTAAGCAAATGTGGCCACAAAAGTATGTCTCGCCTGCCGGCACCATCACTTTATTCAACTACCTGAGCTTTCATTTCTTAATTTAAACACAAAAAGTGTTTGTATACCCAATATCAGATGCCTAGCTATTATATTTTTCAAGCAATTCATTGTCCACACAAGTATTACAAAAAGTTTTCTGCCTGAAAAAAGGACCGGAGTTCACAGAGGCAATGGAGCGTAAATATGGGTCATGATCACATGACATGGTGACATGTGCGTAGACCATAACCTCAATTGACTGTATATCCAACATCAGATGCCTAGCTATTATACTTTTCCAGTGAGTCATCGTCCACAAGTCTTAAAAAAGGTTTTCGGCCTGAAAAAGACCTAAGTTCACAGAGTCACTGGAGCGTGAAAACGGGGTCAGGGTAACACGGCATGGTGACAGTGAGTTGCATAGACCATAACCTCAACTGTCTGTATACCCAATATCAGATGCCTAGCTATTATACTTTTCCAGCAATTCATCGTCCACAAGTTGAAGTCTTACAAAAAAGTTTACGGCCTGAAAAAAAATCTTAGTTCATATAGTCACTGGAGCGGACGTTGCGCTCAGTGTTGGTGTATATTAGCGTAACGTCAAAAAACGTCAAAAAACGTCGCTATGATTGGATTAATCATAGGGCCTTTTAGAGAATAGAAAACTAGTTTTTCAACACTATTTGATGGATTTGGTTGAAATTTGAATTTAGGAATTTCCAGATATTACTAAATAAATGTGCATTATTTCACATCTCAGGTTACTCATATAGTTTTTTAATTGTCTGTATACCAAATATCAGATGCCTAGCTATTATACTTTTTAGGCAATTCATTGTCCACAAAAGTCTTACAAAAAAGTTAACGCCGCCGTCGAAAAGTAATACTCATGTCTCGCCTTCCGCGACTTTTCGTCACAGGCGAGACAAAAACTTATCTGTACTGATGCAACTGCATACAATTATCAAATTACCAATGGTGTACTACAACTGTTCATGTTATACAGACCTAAGGAATAAATTTAACAATTGTGGACGCAAACATCACAGGAATCATAACCATACAAAAGGCGGGATGGAATTGAAGTGAAACAGGAAATTCAAGTTTTCGGTAAACAGGAAGTAGATATCTAAAGGATCTAAAAACATATCCCACTATGCATCATGTCCATATAAAACTTGTCACCAAACATGAACAAACAAGGACTTATAGTAGGTGAGTTATGAGAAAGTTAAGAGTAAACTAAAGGCTGGACAGAACTACTGCACGGACACAGGTCAATCAATATACCCTCTCTTCTTCAATGCAGGGGAATAATAATGATTGATCATTAGTGAAATTATATTCCAGTTCCGCTATGTCATGTATGATTTTGCTATAAAGCAAAGTAAAAAAAAAACGATTTCAATCTGATTCTGTGGTTTCAAAAAAAAAATATGTGAGCTTTTACACATTAATGATACACACGTTCCTAAATTTATGCCTGGTATAACGTAAACAGGAAGTAGATGACCTAAGACCATAAAATTGCTCTGCACTATAGGTTAAAGCTGAGAAAATCATATTATTGTCTCACCAAAAACTATGAAGGAAGTTTTGTTGAGGACGGACAAACGAACTGAGGAGAGTAAAACAGAATACCTATCTCTTCTGTCAAGAGAGGGTGGTTGGGGGGTTAATTGATAGTTATAATCATAATTGTTAACCAGGTGAGTGGTCTTGCAAATTCTGACCAGTATTTCCCCTTGGTGCAAGACAGGCACTGTTCCAGCGACAACAAAGGATACGCTGGAGCAGCTAACACTCACGGTGGTGTGTCATGGGCTGGACGACCCATGGCACATAGCAAGTCTTTAGCCGTTTTACTGCAATAGTTGCTGCAGAGGGGCATTCCCCTATAGTCACGACTATAAATACCCATCATCTTCACCAGATGAGTGATTAAAGTTACTGACAGTTTTTTTCTTTCACAATAAAATTAATTCTTTTTACTTCTTAATAAAATTTACAAAAGAGCTCCAAGGAGCCCATATTGCTCTCATGACTTCAATGCCTAAATTTTTAATCTACAAGGTTTTTTTTAATTAAAGGCATATTGTCTACGAAAAAATATTTTTTTGTAAAACCAAAAAATTGTCGTCAGACTATTCGTTTTGTTTATTTAGAAAGATACAAACTTTCAAAATACCACTAGGGTTCTTTATTACTTCAAAAATTGAAAAATAAATAATATTTGTAAAGCTTTACAAAAATTCATATTCATGAGATGTAGATGAGCTGTAGGCATGCGCACTATACTTTCTTTGATTGAAAACTTCAATAGTTCTTGCACGTGGTGCATAATCTGTTTCTCGAAGTTTTAGCTCGGAAGAAAATTTAAACGGCAACCGAATATTAGAGCTATTTAATGAATAAAACTGACAATTATTGCCTGTATTAATTTTTGAATGTTATTTAAAAGGTAAACACGAAAAATATCGGTATTTTTTCAACATATCAATGTATTCGGGGACAAAACTCGAGATTCCGCTTAGTGTCCGTGTTAAAACTACTCAGTCTAAATCTGTGTCAAGGTGACGTAGTGCAGGTAAATAAAATATCAATCAATATTGTCGAGCTATTTTGATCAAAATAAACTACTTTTGAGGCAAAATTTGTAGCAAATTTGTTTTTCAATATTCATTTTATTGCATTTCGGTCTAATTGACACCAAGAAATTTAGGGGTAAAAAAAATGAGTTTGCCGTAGACAATATGCCTTTAAAGAGACAAACTTACATTAATGATATCCAACAACATAAGTTTAAAGTTTATAGAGTTTTTTTAGTGTTTTTTGTGGGGGGCAATCAGCTGAACATTTATATAGACAAAACAATTTTTTTCTCTACCTGCTACAATGTAAAACAAAAACATCTTTTTGGAGTAACCACTATAAACAATCAATCATTTTTTACTATTTTGTTTAGCTCAATCTCAGCAAACAACTAATTCTAATGAAATGGAAGATTCTTTTAGTGGATTGAAACATTCTATTAAAAATTCATAATAATTGGTCAACATCCACACAAGTAATTAAACAGAATCTTAATGTACACAGATGACCACACAGATACTGACATAAACATAACATTATTCCATCACAAAATTGTATAAACAAGAGTTAACACTAAAGTATGTCTTGCCTGCCAGCGCCATCAGAAACAATTATTCTTTTCTACTTCCAATATATTTTGCAGTTACAAGGATTTTCAGTTTCTCAGATCAAAAGGTGCTTAAACAGGTTGGGAATAACCCTAATTGGGATAAATGGACTTATCCCAATTGGGATAAAAGACAGGTTTTTTAGATATAAAAATGTACTGGCTGAATGGTGCATACAAATGCAGGTGAGAGATTATACCCAGATGTAAATGCTTCATTACAATATACATAGATTACATAAGGGATGCTGCATTTTATGCACAGATCATAATTTTTGTCTGAAAAGTTAGTCGTTTTTAATGTGAATCAACAAGGTTTTAGTATTGTTAAAAGTTCTTTTTTGTGTATTTTTGTACAACAACGTATGTTCCCTCTGTAGAAGTGCAATTTCAAATATTTTTGGAACTTGCATAGATTTTAATTATTTTTTTAAATATCAGAAAAAAATTCTGACAATCAAATTATTTTTTTAAATTGCAGTTATCTTTCTTTGACCAGGGTAAAAAAATTGAAAAAAACAACCAAATATTTGATGTTTTCCACTGAACATTTTCTGTGAAAATATAACAACTAGAACTGAAGATTTAATCTTTCGTATATTTTAGTTTCAAGTTTTGTCATGTAATGCAATCATTGAGTCAATACCTTGTTCGATTTTGTATGATTGTAGCAATATTAACTGAATGATGCTGCAATTACTAAAATGAATTGTTGCAAAAACGCAGCATCACACACACTATTGCAATACATCCTATATCCCTGAAATTATAAACTTTTAAATTGTTCATGATTTGTGATGCACCAAAACTCCATTTCAAAATTATGCTTGAAAAACTTGTCATTTATCCCAATTGGGATAACTTCACTTATCCCAATTGGGATAATATATCCCAATTGAGATATATTATCCCAATTGGGGTTATTCCCAACCTGTTAAACATTGCTAATATATGCAATAAGAATAATCAAAGTCACTCAACCAGAAAATCAAGGTCAAGGTCAAAAGATGGTGATGCAACTGTGATAAGCTACTACTGGGGCTTATGCATACTAGGTTTCATCAACCTAAGATTTACAGTTCTTGAAATATGGAGGTGCTCACAAAACCTTAACATTTAAAAATTGTCAAAGTCACTCAACTGGAAAATCAAGATCAAAGTCAATGATGGGGATGCAACTATGCTAGGCTACTACTGGGGCATGTGCATACCAAGTTTCATCAACCTAGGACCTATAGATCTTGAGATATGGAGGTGTTCATAAAACCTAACCCAAAAAGTTAATGCTGCAGCCATCGCCCCCACTGGTAGAGTAACACCTATGTCCCACTCTGCTTTACAGGCAAGACAAAAATGAAAAGTTGGATTGCCTCTAGATCTTTTGAAACTTATTAGACAATAAAGTTTAAAACTAGAATGATGGCCTGCCTCTTAAAATACTCATTAACAGGAAGAAGATAAGTTACAGGCATAAAACTATTTAACACCATATAATACAATATGAAGAAGCTACATGCCAAATGTTAAGAGATTGATACAGAAAACTGTGATGCCAAGGTCAAAGGTCAGAACAATGAAAGATGATAGCGCCAAAGTAACTCTTATACATCCCTTTGCAGCAAGTTGCAGGCAACAAAATAAAAAACACAAATATGTTTTCTTCGCTTTAATTAAAAATATATCTAATTCCATTTATCATGCCAAATAACTTATGGATAACAACAATTACATATTTTTCAAGGTCAAAGGTCATCTGCCCACTTTTGAACTTTCTGTGACCTTAATACCCAGATGACTATTGGTTAGAAAGTCAGATTGTGGAAGGTTTTTGAGAGCATTGAAAACATCTGGCATTCCAAGACTGTCCGGGTATCTGAAAAAAAAATCAAACAAATAATCAAAACTGAAACAATATTTTCATAAACACATGTCAGATGCCTTGTCATGCTTTGATCATGATCAACAATAGAAAGGGTTTGGATTTCATTTAACAATAAGTAGGTAAGCAACCATTAATCCAACAATGAAGGACATAATGCTGCATTCCAAATATCAAGAGGCTGGGATAAGTAGTTGCTGAGTGAACTACTACAAAAATATTTTTTTCATCTGCAGATTTGACTTAATTGTATGTACTTTTCACAGGTGAATGGCAATCACCTTTATTGGTGCAAATGATAAGTGTATTTCCCAGCACTTTCAAGTTTCAATAAAATGGACTATTCCAGAAATAAATGCATGGAGGGGTCAGAAGGCACTTTTTTTTTATACCCACCATGCATAAAATTTGATTTTTTTTTTCTCTTTACGTTGCATTTGAGAAATATCTAAAAATACCACCACCCATACAATTTTAATTTATAGTGCCTTCCGACCTCCCCCCCCATACAATTAATTCTGGAATAGCCCTCTTCATACATTTATGGGGGAATATGTGGCATTGTGGTTTAACACCCTGGTTAGAAATCTATGCTATTGATTACTTCAATGACAACTTCAGGCTGTTAGATCCAATCACAGAATAAAATTTACACAAACAAGACTTTTCCACCTGCATGTAATTAGGTTTCAAGTTACATCCCCAAGATCTGAGGTTTCCTCTGGAACTCCCGATTCTTCAACCATTTAAACTGACTGCCCTGTATGGCAGGTGTGCTTCGAAAAGGGTGTAAATCACCAACACACAAACACACACTAATCTGCTTCTAGTCCCTCCTTACATCTTAACATGTTCTGAATACATCTTACCTGCCATTTATAACTTTACTTGCAAACATTTCTGTCAGAATATCACCAACAAAAGACTTCATCATCTACAAATAAGGTATTAAGTCTTAATAAATGTATGGTTCACATGAAAAATACCTTCATTAAACCAGTAACATGTTCATCTTTATATTTGATTATAACAAATAACTTTTTTTTTAATTAAACATCATTCAAACAACTATTCAAAGTGATTCATCACATTAACCTATTTGAAAAGTCAGATCTTAGTTTCAGTTCCCACTGCCCTAATGAATCTGTTATGTCTTCACAGCCGTGTTGCCTTGTGTGTTACTACCAGTCCCTAAGATCACAATGGAAGAGGGAGATTTGACACGCCATAAAACCCGGTTTAATTCACCATTTCATTTGAAATGCCTGTATTAAGTCAGGACCATTGCGATCTACAATTATTTCGGCGGGTCTTTCGAGCTTTGTCTTTTCTCTTGGACATTGATATTGATCCTCTGAGTTTGGTAATTTTGTTGTTACCTTAATTTCTACCTCCATACACCTTAAAAACAGATACACTTACAGAAAAGATCATATCTTCAGCCACATTGCCATGGATACCAGGCTCAATCTCTGTGGGTTCAAATTTTATGCCAATCTGAAATTATATGAACTAAAAATTATACTTCAGATTTATTGAACTGTTTTATGTATAAAAGATCAAGTTTAAATGCCCTCCCCCATATCCTACTAGCAAATTTAGTTTATGCTATAGTAAACTGTAATTTATGGTGTATCATTCACTGATTCATCATCTCATTTTCATCCATGAGGCACAGTTTCATTTTTCATGTTCTTTGTCTTAATAATAGTTACATCTCACATTATCTTAAATACTATCTGTAAATGTACTAAAAATTCCTTAAAAAATTACTAAAGCAAACACAAAGTAGGTTGGTCTATTTTATACAGGATAAATAGTATTACTGTGAGCCATCTCATTGGGGATACCCCTAACTTCATATTCGACTCTGTATTCAGAAACTCTAATTATCTCAAGTGAATGACATCTGAGAGTAATGAAAAATATGTGTAATAAACACAAACATATTAGACAGTCTAAAGTCTAACACTATTTGCCTTGAGCTTTGATTTTTAAAATACAATGAATGTACATTTTGGCAACAATCCTTATATAGACTCCTGTATCTGACGGAGGAATAATCTCAACATTACCATCTACCTTATCTTGATTACCCCCCCCCACCCCCACCATTCCAATATTCCTACCTTTTGACAACAATCCTGGATATAGACTGCTGTGTCTGATGGAGGTATGATCTCAACATTACCAACTACCCTATCCTCCTTCACAGCTTCTTTTATCTTCGATTTGGGTTTCTCTGAAAAATATAAAAGTTTGATTTAAAAGAGGAAATGAAACATAATGAACTTTGTCATGCAGAAAGAGAAATGAAAGAGTAGAGCAAGCTCATGAAGAGATATCCCACAGCCACTTCATATTGGACACTATATTGATAAAAAATTTGAACTCCCAATTATCTCCCTTGAATGATACCCAACAGCTCCTAAAATTCTTCCTGTACATCTCCATATGATGTACTTGCTTCAGGTAAAGTTTCATCAAAATTCATCAAGTGGTTTAGGAAGAGTTGTGTTTACAAGGTTTGTCTTCAGACAGTCATACAGACAGACAGGGTGATTCCTATATACCCCCCAAACTTTGTTTGCAGGGTGTATGAAAACAAGTAAACAAAAGACCAGGTTCAATAATATGAAATAGGCATTACCTAAATGCGAGCACAGCATAATTCTGTAAAATAAATGTTATGTTAACATGTTTAGTGTCATTGTTAACATTGTTTAATGATAGAATAAAAAAGATTTTATTTCGAATCGATGCAGTCAAATAAGATTTGAAATCATCGTAGTTATTTTTGTTTTGGTTCATTTTCTAGAACGTTCAATTTGGGACGAGATTCTTGAGGCGATTAAACGTTAAATAGAAAAGCAAGAAAAAATCGATTAAATTTGGTTACTACAAAAAAATGTAGCAACTCATCGTCATCAGAATATTTTTCTCTTTATACATTATTACATAGATAATTTTTGGAATGCGACTAGCAAAATGGGTAATTATTTTCAAATTCACTCCGTTCCTATAAAATTTGAGAGCCTTTCCGGACCATGAAAAATCAATATCAGCATTAGGCAAATTTCTGGCGGGAACAAATACCGTAGAGCTCTCCGCTCGAGCAGGCACGAATTCGTGCCCGCTTACACTATCAAATCCAGTCAAAAGAATGTCTGCTAGAATACTTTTCAAAATTGTTTTCATATTCATCTTGGTGGTTCTATCATGTTGTAGTGTACTTTGTCAATTTGGAAGAAATTGCTCATAATTTCAAAAAGTATTGGCATGTTAAAATTTCAGGCCAACTGTTGACAGGTAATGCCTTAAAGAATTAGGGAACAAGCTTCCGTCTTTCAGAATTATGGTTTGAAAAACTCAATTAAAATACAGACCTAAGCAAGTACATGTATAAATGTGATGAATTGGAATACAATTCTATAAAAGATGCATTGTGTATGGTAAGCGTGAAATTTCACAGGGTAATTCTGTAATAATTTTATAATGTTAGCCTTTCATGCAGGGAGAATTTACGCATTGTTTCTAATTTTCATCATGTTCATATTAAGGCCATATAAAATTAATTCTCTGGTCCTCAGACACCGCCGACCCTTAAAAAATGGGGCCGCTGGCGCAATTTTATTGCCGATCCGGAAAAAAAACGCCACCGACCCGTATTTGACTTCCCAAAATAAAATTTTCAAATTTGCCGCCAAATTGAAGTCAAGCGTTTAGTGACCCGGATCAAAACGTTTAGAAGCATTGTTTACTTTGAAAAACATGGCTGCCGATTGGCAGTGTTCACGATGCCATACACAGTTTCGTATAAAATACTAGTGGTGGTAGCCCAATAAATTGACCAATGAGTGGAGGGAATCCTGTCTATTTTTATACCGGAAGTAAGAATGACCATTTATTTTGCACTCTTGTGATTGTTTACATGCTCCTCTGCATAGAAAACTTTAAGTCAGGTCTGCTTTTGCAAAATAAAGTATTTTTATGTTGATATTTGTATGAAGGGGGATAACTACAAAAAGGACAATTTTTTCCATGTGACAAACTGCCACTTTTTATGCAAACAAAAATATTTCTGAAAAATGCAACATAATGTACCCCAATATTTTCACAGTTAAAACTATGAGACATGCTCTTTTAGATATTCTGTGTTCAGGTTTTGGCATATTTATAGAAATGATCAAATTCAGGTCTTAAAAATGAGATTGCACCTGTAGATTTTTCATTAAAATACACCCCTCTTTGTCAGATTTTGGCACTTTTTAAAACAATTTCTGTGTTAAATATCTTTATAAGATCAAGAACACCAGAAAGAGTGAAGTTTTATCTTTTTATTGATATATAAATGTCCATAGTACAAGTGATAGCCAGATTTTCTTCATTGAATGGAAGTGACATTGCTTTTGTCTGATGACGTCATTTTGAATAACTATGTCTTGCACCCTCAACAAAAAGATTGTTTCAATTTGAAACAACAGTTACTGGTTACATGAACCATTCACCCAATATGGCAATGACTGTGACAAACTTTACAAATTGCTCCTGAGTGGAGAATGGAATTGAATACAAAACATGAAGATGGATTTGGATGGAAAGAAGGATTTAAAAGTCGATGTTTTTGGCTGTTACAAGACCACAGAGAATGAAAAAATATTTTTTTCTCTCAGATTTCAGAAGTTGTAGACTATTTAGGACTCATTTTTAAGAGATTATTTGGAAAGTAACGATTTATTCCTGCAACCAAGTGACTTTATGACAAAAGTGAAGTCTGTATTTGCTGTTTTGTTTTGCTGTCCATGAAAAGATGAAACTTTCTCACTTTTTGGACAGGACAGTTCCTATTTTTAGCGGTGTGAGATTTTTCTGTCTCACACCACCCCATGTGAGATAGCCTCGTGCAGTTTGGTTTGGTATTGTGACGTCACAAACATCTTCACATTCCCTTTGTTTTGTAAACAAATCCACGTTGTACAATTTACGGGTTTAGTGAGAAAAATAATCAAACACCGATGATTAGGGCAAGATAAGGAAATCTCCGACACCCTTGGGTAAGATTTCTTTACATCTGCAACTCGGCAGAGCCTCGTTGCAGACTTGAAATCTTACCCTCGGGGTGTCGGAGATTTCCTTATCTTGTCCTAACACCTGTGTTAGATTCTTATAGTCTCACAGTCACAGTCTGACCAACCAAAAAGGACTAATTGACAAGTATATTTACTGACAGTCTTGATGAAAATGAATAAGAATTTAGTCTTTATTGACAAAAACTTCTTTTTATCAACAAACAGATTCTTGGATCAATGTCACAGACCAAAACTCTAGCCTCCCTTGAATCTCACATATAAGACTAAGTACATCACTACATGCCTCAAGTATTGATTTGACTTATTGGTGCAATCTAAATGCCTTTTATGGAAACTCCAACTTGAAGATGGAAATCCATTCATAAACGTGTACCAGACTAGCTGATTGTGCAGATATACCTTTTGTACCACCCAAGATAAATCATTTTATTAAATAATAAAGCATGTATTTTCATATTTTTATTTATTTCAATACATATTTTTAAATAATAAAAAACAAGCATAAATACAATACATATATGCATGAAAACATACGATCCACTCCTTATTTTCAGACACATTGAAAAATAAAATTTAAACCAAAAATCCCTACCCTCATTTGAAAAATCAATAAAAAAATAAAATAAAACCCCTACCTACCTACCCATTTTTTTAAAACCAACTGTCTGAGAACCAGAGAATTAATTTTACATGGCCTAATAGAACAACATTTTAGGTTAAAAATTTCACAGATATTTGTGATCATGAATTTTGCGAAAAAAAGCTCCATGCAAAAATTTCCACGTTTACACTGTTTAAAAGGCCACTATTTAAAACAATGCCATAAGTAGAGTTCTAACATCATTGATCTGGATGAAAGTATCTGAATTCATGTGCATAAATATTCATAGACTGGAATAGGTTACCTATTCCTAGATTCCTGCATTGATGGTTATAACAAATCCTTTATTGAAAACATGATTTTAAATTTTTTTACGCTTGGCAAATCTAATTGTGGTTTGCCTGACGAACAAAAACAACAAAATTTGGGACTTCTTGAAAATTAATTTGGAATTTTCTTTGATGGTAGCAGGAAATATAATTTTGCAATGTTTTCTAATCTATTGAATTACCTAAATTTATGATGTCAATGTCTTCTTCATCAAAACTTTCTATCAATGAAATGACAGACGGTTCTAACCCAGTTATTTCCCTTGGACAAGTCACTGATGAAAACTTTTTACCAATACGGTCAGCTGTCAGTTCAACTCCAAAGGGATGTAATGTTGATTCTGAAAAAAAAAGAAACTGTATTTGCAGGTGCTTTAAAATAATAAATTTTGGAAGGAATGTTTTATTTTGAATGCAAGCCTTTTCTAATGATCTACTTTTTGAGGGGAAAGAAATGCTGGGTCACATATTATCTAGGGCGATAACTGTTTTTTTTTATATAAAATATTTAAATGAAACAATTCAATATTAAATTTTGAAACATATTACAGAAATTTTAACCCTTTTTCATCAGTCAGAGATCTAACTCTATAGAGTTATTTTTGAAAATAACTAGCACATGTTATTAAAGGAAACTCTGTGGGTATGACACGAGTTGTCTGCTCCTAGCATATCTTAATTTGATAACACATGCCTGTTATTTTAATTCTGTAATAACATACATGTGTTATTTCAAGTACTTTTTCAATGAAAAATATGATTTTTCAATGTTTTGACTTATATTATCTAATTATGGTACAAATTGGATGAAGGATAAGAAATAGACCCACATTTTCCTGCATAGCTTATCTGTTTTGTTTCATTAAGTAATGAATGACGGGCATTTTTCTGACCAAAAATGTCTTTTTTTCACCAAGTTCAAGTTCATTTTTCATCCCATGCGCACAGGATTTGGTTCCTGTGCACACTAGAATTAGATAGATACACCTTTATAGAATGTAGATCAGTTAAAATACTGTCTGAGCAAGCATGGGAAATCTCTGCGCAAAGCCTCTGAAGTAGAGATGGTGTTAGTCTGTAATAACAGCATATTGTTATTACAGAACAACATCTTGATGTCATAACACACACTTGTTATGCCTTATAATATGGATGTTAGCAATGCAAATTATACATACTTCATTAAATAAATAATGTAACTGATATAAGAAATTTTAAGACATGTATGAAACAAAATCTCAACTATTTGTGTTACACAAAACAAAAATAACAACCAAATGTTAAAAAACTTTTATTGTGATTTCTTCTGTAATAACATATGATAGTTATTTTCAAAAATAACTCTATAGAGTTAGATCCTTGACTGTTCATTGGAAAAAATATAACCCATACAATGTTGAAGAAGATTGGGGGGCTCACTTGCAAAATCTCACAAGAGGGTGACCTTACCATGCAACCCAACATTTATAGGTTAACCCAGCGAAATATCACATGTCACTTGACTGCGGCTAAGCGAATCACAATAAAGATTTTTATATGAGTATATAATAATAATATTTAATTCAATTTAACTTAAGTGCCTTCCAAACCCCATACATTTAATTATGGAATAGTCCTAACTGAACATATAACAGTAATTCTGGAATAGTCCTAACTGAACATATAACAGTACAGCCACTTTGAATACCTAAGTAATGTGGACTGAAGGCATGCAGACGACACCACAACATAATCTGTTTTGTTGTCCAGAGTTTTGTCCCTTTGTAACTGTCTGCCTTGATGTGTTCTTGTATAAATCTTCTACAGAAACAGGCTCTTTGCCACTGAAATAACAAGGAAATCATTGAGTCCATGCTCACCAGTAAAGCTTGTTACAAAATGTCCAGATACAATCAGAAATTATGTTATAAGCAAAGAAAATATGTGACAGAATCACAAAATGAACAAGTCATTACAGAATGACACCCAGACGTAATAGGAATATTCCCTGTGACGTCAGAGCTTACCTGTGGAATATTTTTGGAGGACAAAAAGACAATAAAATTGTGTTGAAAAACGTCTTTAAACTGTCATAACTTTTTTGTTTTTCAAGATAATAGAAAAATCCTTTTGATTCTACAATTCAGACAAAGATCTTTTTTAGTGCATTTTGCAAATAAATATTCAGTGGTTCTAAAGATCAAAAATTTGCTATTGGTTGATTTAGAATTTTCAACAAAAATCTAATTGGTCTAGAAACAATTTTGCAAAAAAAAATATTTTTTAAGCAATATTCAAAAACTTAATAATGGTAAATATGAATAAACTCTTCTTCCAAAAACCGTTTACAGAACCAATTTATCTTATTATTTAAAAATTTGGTACATGTAAGTGCATATCTATTTTTGGAAAATTTAATAAACACTGCTCATGTATTTACCAAAGATAAAGTTGCTACAGATTTTAAGAAAATCATGGGCTTTTTTTCATTCATTGTGTTGTGTGTTGGAGTTATTACCCTTTGACCTAAAACCATAAATATGAAAATCGCCTAAAGTATACAGTATACCACTCTTGTCATCAAAATTGGGACCAAAAAAAACATTCTGTGTTGAAAGAACATATGAATCTCATCACAGTTGTGATACCATATTCTATTTATAGTTTTTACAACTGTAATTTAGTGCCCAGCAGTTAAAATCATGCAAAATATGTTGCTTCTTTGAAAAGCATGGGGAAAAAGTTACCAGTAGTGATAAAACTTGTCCATTCATTTGTATTGTTCACAGAATTTCCACATGCTAATTACCTCAGATGCTCTTCTTTTACCTAGTTTCCATGACAACCATTCATCCGTGGTTGAGGCACAATATGGATGCTGATATTTATCTACAAGTACAAACAACCATTATTAACATTATTTGGAACATTTGTCAGATCAGGTTTATTTGCACACCTGTTAACATGGTGGTTAAGGAGTTGCTCAAAAAGACCAACACTCCTGAAAAAACAATCAATGAAAGTGCCTTTATGAATAGAACATTTGTGGTGGTATCACTTGGCTGTTTCATTATTGTCAGACCTTGTTCTATCAAATTGTTGGGTAGATGTGCAGGCAATATAAAATTATAAGAGCTTATCCGATAAAATGTACCTATTTTTAGCAGATTTTTAAATACATTCATGACATTTAAGATGTTAAAATTTGATACCAGTTTGACAGATTTTGGTTTTATTCATTGTTCTATGCTCTTCATATTCATGTGGTGCTTGGAATTTTCAATCTTTTTAGTAGAGTGCCTCTGATGAGTCTAGATAAGATGAAATGTGCATCAGGCTTACCAAAATTAATTGCTTTAAACATTGTTGTAATATTGATTTCTTAAATCAAAATTGTGTAGATTTTTTAAATAAAGTACAATTTGTAGATACATTTTTTGTAAAAATACATGTAGAATGAGGATTAATTTTTCATGGCACAACATGGATAAAAGGTATTTTAACAAATGCATGCAGTGGACATCAACTTAAAAGCTTCCCTATTTACAACTGATGAGTGACTCAAGAAAAAAAAACCAAGAATATGTCTAAAATACATAATGGCCCATCTAGCAACATAATGATTTGGGAAGGACAGAAAAACAGACCCAAACACTAAATCCCCCCTACTTTCATGGATAGGGCATGAAAACAAAATGCTGGTGATTAATAATTTATGATAGGATATGGAGTAAATGGACGTGAGACCACAACACATATATGTTAACTCCAACTGCAATTAATTTTTATAAGCTGAATGGCCATTATGGAAAATTATTCCTCATCAACAGCACTAGAATCCAAACAAAGGAAATTCACAATTCAAAAGATGTTCAAAATGCATAAAACCAAATGAAATCCAAATATATATAGCTAAAGGCAAAACCACAATGGAGGGAATTAAACTTTAGGTTTTAGAATTAACATAAATTAACATAAGTATTAACAAAACTATTAAGTACCTGCTTCAAAGGAAACAAGAGGGTGTCTTTTTACTGCAGCTCTTATCAAAGATACCATATCTGGGAAATCATGATTGCTGGAAAATAGAAACATTTAAATCTAAATTACTATGGGTGTTAAAACATTCAAAATTATTTAAGTTTATGAGAGATGTTGAAAAATATAATAATACATGTAATCATGTTCTTTACTTCTTGATGTTGTGTGTTCTCTATTTGCTCCTTGTGGGCTCCTGATTTGGTCAATAAAAAAAATATTGTATGTTAAGATGTAACTAAGCAAGCTTTAAGAATGAGGTTAATTTTTATTTTACCACTAGGTTTAATTTTTTCTCAGGTATATTGACTGTTTATCATGTTGATATGTTTCCTATAAAAACACAACAATATTCAAGTAAAATATTTTTAAAATACCATCAATTCTTTTCCTTTTCACAATAGTCAGTGACATTTGAAGGTGTATAATTTGTTGAAAATGGACATTCTAGCCAATCAAAACCCTTGAATTTTACATTTGCACTTTTACACTTAGATTATACTAATCATGTTATAAAATGTATTTCTAAAAATTGATCTGCACCTAATTAAGTTTCAGTCTGTTTCTAGGTATTTAATTTTTTGTTTTTTTGTTTTTTATTGATGTTTCTGTGGTTATAATGTGCAAGTTGGTTTTGTGGCACATTAAATACTTGTGCCACAAAATACAGTAAAAGAATGTCTAAACTGAACCATTTTTAGGACTGAAGAATATGTTCATTTAGTACAAGTTCAAAATGTTAAGAAATAAGCTAACAGAAGGAAAATTAATGGTTACAGACAGAATTCTATTTAAATCTGGGTTCAGTTTAGACAAGTTCATTGTAACTTACCCAAGTGGCTTGATTTCTTGTACAACAATGGGAACAGAATGTCGTGTTTTATCAGATCTCCTCTTCAAACAAATTACTCTCTTCTCTGGTTCACAAGCCTGAAATCTTCGTTCCGTTTCAGACAACAGGTCTATCACAATTTTTTTCTCTCCCAATGTTCCAGATATTGAATCGTTTCCACTTGAGTCTAAAGTTAAAGATGGTTTTTGTGGAAGTAGAGAAGTCGGGTTTTGGCTTGAAACGACTGGTTTTCTGAATTCATTTGATAAAAGGCTAACACCGTTACTTTTGCTGCTAAAGTTTTCTGCTGCATTTATTTTAATTGGAGTTTTCTCATTTTTACTGCAAGGCAAATTGCCATTAGTCAAAGATCTATTTTCCTTCATACATGTATTTGCACTGCCATTTTTCACATTATTGGAATTTACATTTTTAACACTACCTGAGGTACATGTATTTGCAATCACTTTTAATCCTTGAGAGGTCACCTGCAATTGACCTTTGGAATTTGACTGACTAGAAGAATTGGAATTGGAAATCACTGAACTGAATTTACAATTATTGGATGCAGACGACAAAGAACTATCTGTTGTCAAGGAAACTGTTGTCTGCTTCATACCTGGGTTACCATTTATAGAAATCTGTGTTTTCACTTTGTCAGAAGTTATCAAATTACTATTTTTAGAAATGCCTGCTTCATTTTGTGTTGTTTTAGTCCCAGTAGCATTAGCTGTTAAAACAGATGTCAAAACAGACGTTTGTTTTGAATTTATATTTTGCGACGGCATCACTACTGTTTTTCCATTGGATGAATTCACAGTCAATAACAAACTGGTTCCTGATTTTAATAATGAGCTAGCAGGCTGGACAACAGTTTGGGGTTTTGATGTAGTTGCAGCAACAGGTTTAGATTTATCCAATGATGAAACTAATTGAACCTGGGGAGTACTTGAACTATTTATAACTTTTAAAGAATTTTGTCCTTGGACAGACGCTGCGGCAGTTGAGATGATGAAATGTTTCACCAGAGAAGAACCAGCAACATTCTGATCCTTGCCCTGTAATATTGCACTCTTTAATAATGATGTATTCTGACTTGTACCTGCTGTACAATTTGAAAGAGTTGTCTGCCCATTTTGGCTAACAGTCAAAATAATAGACGAGTTTGCATTGCTGACACTCTGCACAGATGATCGACATTTTGAAACAGATGAAGATGTGACTTTTGTAATACCAGACCTAAAATTAGATCCAGGCGTCTGAACAAGTGTTAGAGGAGAGCCATTTGAATTTAACACCACTGGTGATGCAACCGGTGTCCTTGAAGCAGATGATACACTTACAGTCGTAGGTTTTGTAACATTTTGCATCGTGGATGAAATGATTTTAGTCACAACATTATTTGTGGTAGTGTTTATTTTTCCTGGAGAATTCACAACCTGTTTTAATGCTGGTTGTGGAACAAGAAATATATTACCCTGAGCGTCTTTACATCGATAGTATAAAGTCTGAGGAGTGATTGGAGCCGGTTGAGAAACTACGCTGGCTACCGGCAATTGTACACTGCCTGCTGTTGAAGCAGGTTTATTAATACTTTTAGAAGCCTGTTGCTGCAATCTTGCAGCTGCTGAAAGTTGGAGCAGAGCATTAACTGTCTGAGGCTTGTTCTGAGTTCTTAAAGTTCCAGTAACGGTCGTGTTTGTCGATTTAGCAGGTACAAGTATAGTTGTGGGCTGAGTATTTTGAATTTGTGTTGATTTGATCACTTGGGGTTGCAAAATTGGATTAATTATCACAGTGTTCGAGTTTGTAGTTCTTGGCTGCATTACTGGTCTCGTTGCTTGAGGAAGTGTCTGTATTAACAACATATTAGACTGGCTTTTTTGCAAAGTTGGACGGATAATCATTGTATTCATACGATTCCCTGGAACAGTTGGTTGTAAGATAAGTCCACTATTACCCAACATAGACTGGCCAAAAACAAGACCAGACTTGGAAGTCGGATTTACTTGCAGCACATTGGAGGGTTTATTTGCACCTGATGATACCTTATTGCCAGATGAAGAACTAATTGTTGAAGGTACAATTCCTAAAACTAAGTTATTGGAAAGATCATTTTTCAACAACTGTGAACCAGAGATCACTTTTGAGTTTGGTGACAACATACTCTGTAATAATACAGAAGAGTTTTTGATAGGAGAAATATTTTCTGCAGAGTTATTTCCCTTTGAGACTTTGTTGTCTCCCTTTGCATTAATTTTATTAGGACTGGTCACTGGACTTATTCCCCCTATCAATATCTGAACCGGTGTCCCACTCTGAGAAACTACAGGCTTCACTGTTGGAAGTTTATTTCCATCCCCAGTCTTTAAAATACCCTTTGCATCAACAGAGGTAATATTTTGAACAGATTCTCCTTTTAGTCCATTTATTTTTGCTGTCATTTTTTGCTTTAAGGGAGATTTCTCTTTGATCGTAACATTTTCTGCTAATGGTGTCTTGGTATTTTTCAGCTGAACCTTTAAATCAAACTGTAGTTTTGTAGATTTTTCCTGAGTAGTTTCTTTTTCTAGTTCAATATCAACCAGCTGAAAATAAAATTAAAGGTAACTGTAGTCATTATAGTTCATAAAATTTCTAATGTAATTTATGGTAATATAATGTATTTACAACAGTTGATATGATATTTCACATCAAGTCTAAAAGGAAATTACTTGATTTTTTCTGTTTTTCACACAAGCAAAAAGATATTTCTTTAGTTAAGGAATTAAGTTCTAATAAAATGACAAATGTCATGAAATAAAGACAAAAGAAAGACATAATGCACCTGTCTTGCAACATGTCCTCACTTACATAGTTTATGAACCATGATGCGGATGCCAGGAGTATAATTCCATGTATATCTGTATCTTGATGTTATCACTCTTCCCTAACTGTAAGGTAACTTAAACCTTTTTTTTCTGTGATTTCTCAACCATGAAGTAAATCAGACAGGTACAATTTTATATTAATTTTTGTTTGTTCTTATCCTGGTGTATATGTGTATAAATTTTCATGATGATAGCATACTTCCTTCATGGTAAAGTAACTTAAACCTTAAGGTAAACTGGGTGGGACTTATGGACGGACAAACAGACCTGAACACTATGTGCTCCTCTACTTTCATAGACAGGGCATAAAAACACTGATGCTTTGGTGTTAATATAAATTTTAATTTTGTCATGCATATTTACTCCACAACCCTTCACTATAATAAAACTTACAGTTTCTGACCCTAGGGTTTGTAAACCTGTGTATGTTCTGTCCAACTGAAACAAAAATACAGAAATTGATTTTAAATGTACGTCCAGTTTATTTCTTATTAGTGTCAATGGATGGGACCCCCCCTTTTTTTTCCTCCTGAATTTTTGTTTTTTGTTGCCCTTTGTTTTTATTATTAGTAACATAGGTTTGTTTTATCAATGAGGTTCTTATAATTCTAATTTACTTTGGCCTTTCAATTGCATTTACATATAGCAAAAGCATTTCTAGTGACATTTATAAGCATGTCAGAAAGACTTAAATAATGGTTTGGCTGTTTTCCATTGTGATTTTTAAATTGCCTTTTCTTTAATGTTGGTTGTGTCATGTACACTTATTCCACATCTCTTATCGTCTATAGCCTGGATCTTTATTGTAATCTTATTCTGCAAGAGGAACCAGGAAAGTATGACCCACCTTTAACTGATGAATGATATCCACCCTCTTGTTTCTTTGATCTTTGAAATGGAGCTGAATCCTGACAGGAAACTCACCCCATCCTCTTCTGGTCAGATGGAATGGTGGCTGACTGAGGACAAAAAAGTTTAAATTTATGAAATGCAATTGCATACTGTCAGCGGTAAATTTTGGCTAAGCAGTTATCTTCAGTTAATTCATGGTCTCAAAATATTCATGAAAATATCTCCTATGTGAATCCTTTATTCCTTAAGTAAAGGATGTATCACATGTATGTAAATAATCAGAAATATAGCAAACTTATCTCCCACGTGAAAAGTCATGATACCAAAATCGCTGATAGCCATATTTGCACATATTTGTTGAAATTGCACACTTTAGTTGCATTGTGTTACTATGAAAGAACTTGAATTCTAAACCTCATTTTTTGTGGATAAGGAATAGAAAGTCGGTTTAACGATTCATAAATTTATGATTTTTACAATCATAGAAATCAATGGAAAATTTAATGATATCAAATATTATAAACAAAAATTTCTATAAGGGCTATTCCAGCAAAACATACATGGGACAGGGGGAAGGCAAAATTAAATTGCCACTATGGGTGGGCTTTAAAAGCTCGTGTATTCTCAATGAAAATAATGTTAGTTTAAAAATTTAATTCTATGGGTGACTCCCCTTTCAAAGAAGTGCCTTTCCCCCGTCCCATGTATGTTTTGCTGGAACAGCCCTAAGAATAACATTATACAATATTAAAACTTTTTAAGAAGTACATGATTTGCAAAAATTAAGAAATAAACAACAGCTGAATGATTTTATTCTATCAAATGCTTCTGATGCCAATTTTGTTAGAGATGCAAACAGTTTTTTTTTATTTTTCTGTACAACATTGAGGCCTACAGGGAAGCTAGTATTGCCAGACCTACCAAACTTGTGCCAGACCTATCTTTAAAAAGAGATGCTTTATATTATTTATAATATACAAATTTTTCTATTTAAATGTTGCCAGCCATCAAGTCCTGCAAAACAAACAGGGTTTGAAAACCTGTATGATTTCTGCCTCTAATGTCTGACAGGACTGATGATAGTTTGCAACTTTGTTTTGTGTTTGATGTAGCCTAAAGCACAAGAAAAATTGACTGCCATTTTATTGTTCATTTGTATATAAAAGATATTAAGTGTCGAAGTAGCTGTGACATCAACCTGGATTTATTTAACATTTTAACATGGTTTCCAATGTTCAAGGATGGGGTCCATATCAGAAAAATGGTTTCATATTCATTAATTACCTGACTTCCACCAAATCATTGGGTCTGTAACTTGGATGTAGGAAGAACCAAACTTTTTTGACGTAATGATCAATTTGTGGTTCTTCCTTAGACCCACGTACATACACCATCCATTTGTGTGTTGACTGATCATTTTCTTCCCTTCTATCAACCGGAATATATCTGAAGTAAAAATTGAATCAAATATAGACTATGTTATTCAGGGTTTGTTTTATGAAAAGAAAATGGGTCAAAGACAAAAATGGCAGGATTTTGTTTAACAGAAGAGAGGTGAGCGACAGACCTGAAACCAAATACCTGAGATGCCATGCTGATGCTGCATACCAAATGTCAAGAGGCTAAGATAAAAAGTTTCTAAAAAAAACTATAACAACAAGATCAGATTCTAGGTCCCACCGCTTGATAAACAGGAAGTAGATGATGGACAGACGTAAAAATGCATCCCACCAAATGGGGTCCCTACCTAAAGCTGCATACTAAATATCCAAAGCCTATGATTAATAGTTGCTGAGAAAACTGTTACAAAAAAGTGAGATGGACAGACAACACTATAATGTTAGATTCCAGCGTTTTTGTTGCCCTCTTTCAAATCAGCCCCCTCCTGTATGTTTTGGGAAGAAAAATCACAAAAAATGAGTATTTGGGAACCCAAAATAGGGGGGTGAATTGATGATTTTGGGAATTTTGCATGATTTTGAAAGAAATTTACTAGGGGAACCAGCCTGTATTCGGAGGTAAAATCAAGCAAACAAAAACACTGGATTCTTTAACTCAAGGCTAACGGCAAATACAACCATGTCTACCTTAATTAAAAAGTGTATTCAGCAATAATATTATTAGCAAATCAAAATTAAATTAATTAGATGATTTCAGAGAGTTGTGTTTATAAACTGTTCAAGCAGAAAATTCGTGGGGGATTTGTTTTCATTAATTTTGAGGATAAGAAAAATCCATGAAATCAAAATTTAAAAATCTAAAATCCACAAAATTTGTATCCACCAATTCAGTTTTGTGCTCTTAACCACATAATTTTATCCCCACAAATATAAATGCTTATACAGTATTCAATTTGTATTGTAATAGCGAGCATAGCTCGCAAGCGGGCACTTCGTGCCCGCTCGAGCGGAGAGCTCTACGGTATTTGTTTCCGCGAGAAATTTGCTAATGCTGATTTAGATTTTTTATGGTCCGGAAAGGGTTATTATTTTTACAGGGCCGGAGTGAATGTTAAAATAATTTATAAGAAAAGAAATAATGCTTAAAAAAATAATAAATTGCGCTTTTGACAAGAAAATAATATTCTTAAAATAAATAAATACACATAAGCTGCTCGTTTCGTCTTGATTATATGCACGTACGAAACTAACGTGTCTCGAAGGTTAATCGCCCCATACCATCTCGCCCCAAATACATTATATAAACAAAACGTAGTCCCTTTTAGCTATGCTTGCATTTAGGCAATGCCTACTCCATATTATTTTTACAAGAGTTTGACATGAAGTGTCAATGTGTGTCGTATTTGCCACTATTTTTGGAGATTCCATAATGTTTTCTTCTGTCTAATTGTACATTCCATTGAGATATTACTGTAATTATTCAATGGGTTTGGCCTAGCCTTAGCTTCTCAATCTTTTAGATAAGATTTAGATAAGAAGTTCAAAATAAACAAGCATTCTGAGAGTATTGCAAAACAATACTTAGTCCCCTACCGGCCTCATATTTCAGTCACTGGTAACAATTTGTCAAACAAATGAGAACCTAAACTTGATCAGTTTATTATCTACAAGGAACAATAAAAAAGTTTAGAAAAGAAAATTGCAATAGATTTTCAAACTTCAAAGAGCCATATCTCCCATAAAAAATTGTGGACCGGCACGAAACTCCAACTTGATCTGTAACTCATCAAGGACTCACAGACAAACAATCAGTTCATTATCTATAAGTTTAGAAAAAAAAATGTGGAAAACTGATATTTTAGTGAATTTTCAAAGTTCAAAGGGCCATAACTCCCATAAAAATTTGTGGATCGGCACAAAACTCAAACTTGCTCTGTAACTCATCAAGGTAAACTCACATACCAAAAATCAGTTCATTATCTATAAGCGTTAAGAAAAAAAGTGCGGAAAACTGTTATTTTAGTGAATTTTCAAAGTTCAAAGGGCCATAACTCCCATAAAAAATTGTGGACCAGCACGAAACTCCAACTTGATCTGTAACTCATCAAGGTAAACTCACATACAAAAAATCAGTTCATTATCTATAAGCGTTAAGAAAAAAAAGTGTAGAAAACTGATATTTTAGTGAATTTTCAAAGTTCAAAGGGCCATAAATCCAATAAAAAATTGTGGACCGGCACGAAACTCCAACTTGATCTGTAACTCCTCAAGGTAAACTCACATACCAAAAATCAGTTCATTATCTATAAGCGTTTAGAAAAAAAGTGCGGAAAACTGATATTTTAGTGAATTTTCAAAGTTCAAAGGGCCATAACTCCCATAAAAAATTGTGGACCGGCAGGAAACTTAAACTTGATCTGTAACTCATCAAGGTAAACTCACATACCAAAAATCAGTTCATTATCTATAAGTGTTTAGAAAAAAGTGCGGAAAACTGAGGCGTGACAGACAGACGGACAGACAGACGGACGGACAGACGGACAGAGTGCAAACCTATAGTCCCCCTCGGCTTTCGCCGGTAGGGGACTAATAAGCTGTAACCAACCTGATAAATAAAATAAATGTAATACCGTCTGGGTGCTTTTTGTTGTTTCCAAAAGCAAAATGATTGAATTGACTTTTTTTGCTGTATTTAATATTAGGTATACATTTGTGTTGAAAAGTAAAATTTTATCTGTACAGTATGCAAATAGAGTGCCATATTGTTTGCAGTAGAAACAAAGGGTTGCACTAAGTCATGCTAGGCATACCCCCACTCGACAATTCAGAAAACAGGACATTGATGACCGATTGACCTGGAAAGGGGAGGCACAGTACAACTCATCATGCTAAAGCTGTATACCAAATTAAAAATAATCCCTTCATTAGAAACTGAAAAACCTGTTACTAGAAATTGTCTATTTTTGACCCTTTAAATAGCCTTTAGTCGGCTGGGAAAACAGGAAGTAGATGACCCACTGACCTGAAAAGGAAAGGCATAGTACAACTCATCATGCTAAAGCTGTGTACCAAATTAAAAATCAATCCCTTCAGTAGAAACTGAGAAAACGGTTACAAAATTTTTTGCATTTTTGACCCTTTATTAATAGTCTATGTTGGCTCAGAAAACAGTAGGCAGATCATTGACTGACCTGGAAAGTAGAGAAAATGTACATCCCATCATGCTATAGTTGTCTATCAACTTTGAAATCAATCCCTTGAGTAGAAGCCAAGACATTGTACCGGACCCACAGACAAACAGACGTATGGTCAAGGTGATTGCAATATAGCCCCCTCTCTTATGAGTGGGGGTATAGCATGAAACTTTCAACAGAGACTCAGAGAGAACTATTGGAACAAATGGTCTTAAAATTACATACTTTGAGACATTCCCTACAACAATTCTCTTTTTAGTCTTGAACCTTGACCCTCTATTTTCGTCTGGTTCCTTTTTAATTTTCACTGGTTCTAGGAAAGACTGGGGGTCTACCTTTTCTGTTGTTGATATGGACTTCTGCTTATTCTCAATCTGAAAAAAAAATACTTGCATTAAAAAACTTGGATTTAAGGCCACAATAAAATAATTCCTAGATTTTCATCCAAATGATGGGAAAATATGGGGAGGGGATTTTATTTTTTAGTTTTTCAATATGGAATTTGATAAAACATTCTGTCATTTGAAAGGAAATAGACCAAAACTGGTCATAATTAGCCAAAATATGAAAATAAAAATTTTAGAGGGGGGCTGTCAGAAAAAAATTGGGACGGAAGGGGATGAGAATCTAAGATTTTTTAATATTGGCCTAATGGGAAAAAGGCTAAAAATCACGGATCAATTTTAATGATTGTTGTGGGTGGCAGTCAAGAATCCAATTGAGTGTTCTTTTTTATGTTTATTCCTTTTAAGCAATATGAGCAAACCTAAAAATCCAAAATCCAACACAATATTTTTTTTTTGCAAAGTGTTATTCATTAAGATGATTTTAGCACAGAGGTAGACAAAATAGGGGACATTATACAAATTTACATCAAACTGACTCTTTATATCTTCAACAAAATTGTATTACACCCCTTGGAATCTTTAACAATTTCATTTGTTTCCCATCTTTTATATTCAACTACTAGAATGGTGGTCTTCCACAAATGGAAGACATATAACACCTGCACCTTAAAATATTGAAATATTTGACAAACAAAGTAGGTAAGTCACTTAAATAAGATTGCTTTACACCATATGTTAAGTACAATACATTTTGTAGCTGGAACTACATGTACATGCCAATATCAAGATGTGATGGAAAGTTTTGTAAGGATGCAGGACACAGAATGCTGCAAGATGACAAATAGTTCTAAAGTGACCCCTATATGTTGCAGGTGACATTAAAAAGAAAATTGACAAAATATTAGTATGTACTCTATCAAATGCATGTACATACTGTATATATAGTATGCATTTATAAAGACAACAAATTTTTGTTCTGTGAATCCATTTATTTTTGTGAGTATCAATTTTCATGGTTTAATGAAAAAGGATCAGCTCATGGAATCTTTAATTCATGGTTTAAAAGTCTGCAGCATACATATCAATGTTAAATTTCCTTTTTGTAGGGTATCAAATTTCGTGGGTCGAGGCAACCCACAAAAACCACGACAATTGATTCACATGAATAATAATGAAGCTACATTAATTACCTGTTGTGTTGGTTCTTTCTTCACAATAGACAAATCCACTTTGATTGAGTTGTCTCCTTCAGCTGAGCTCTCTAATACTGAAGGAGGATTTTTAGGGGCTTTCCCAATATGCTCTTTTACAGTTGGGTGTATGCTTGGTGCATCATTTGGGTTTTGTCTTATCTAAAAATAGAACAAGAGATAAACATGACAAAATTATTATTACAAGATGTTGATTTTATTGGTTCATAAGGTATTCAAATCTAGGTGTTTTTTGTCATGTACTGCAAACTTGAAAATAAGGTTAACAGACAACAGCATCAACAACGACACCATCATGCCATTATATTTCACAATTTTTTTGCAGTCATATAATCATGATAATAAAACCATTTTCTTTCTGTAAGTCTAGTTTCATGTTCATGTTTCTCTGTTTTTCTGATGATTCTAATCCAAATCACAGAGAGCATCATCAATGGATCTCTATGTTATATTATTCATGGAATTATGAACTAGAACTGATATTGTTTCAATTTTCAATACAGTGACTGAATATTAAAAGTACCATGCTGCTATATGGATTTTTTTTTAAAATACATGGGTAATTGGGATCTCTTCTTATAAAAGAAAATAGAATAAATGAAACTGAATCTTTGAGTAGTTATTACCATATACATTGTAAAAGGTTTTCTGTGTTTTTTTAATTACATGTTTTTCTTTATAGCAGGGGTGCTTTTATTTTCGCGTAATATCATTTTCGCCAATCATATCCAAGCTGTTACTCTTGATATATAAACAAATTTTTCGCATGTTTTAGTTTTCATCTACTGTTGTTTGCCATGAATAAAGCAAAAATAAAATTGCCACAACAAAAATCACTTATTTAATATTCTATTGCATAGGTACCATTTTAGGAATCTACATAACATATCATATCTAGATATATGTACATTATTAAGTATCAATTTCCATACAATGGTCAGTACCAAATCAGAAGCATCGGAAATGGCAATTTTCTGTCAAGCATGTGGACATTTATTTGGGTTTAATTCTTTTTAGTTGAAGGTTTTGCATGCCATACCTGTGAGAATTTCTGCTGACCAGCTTTAGAGTAGAAGTTAGCAACGATACACGCTCTAAGTCTATCCATGACCAATCTTGTCTGGTTGAGTCTCTGAAATACATGATAACCCTTATATATACAATCTGTTACCATAATCAATTTTTCTGAACTGGCAATAGCAGTTTACTGTAACACATTTGTAGTTGTTTTGAAAATTCAACCAAGATAAGATACATGTAGAAACCAAACCCTGATATAAGTTTTTGCACCCACAAAATTCGAAGATGTTGGACAAGTATTTTACATCTGGACATATTTTCATCATTTACTTGTTCTAAACAATTGACCTAGAAATATTTACACTCCCTAATAACCCATGGGAAGAACTTTAGTGCTTTTGTTGTAAAGACAAATAAATAAGGTTTTTTTCATTCATGCGCACCTAATTTTCAAATGAAATTATGAGCAATTTTTTCTTTTATTAAACATGGTGAGGGTTTTCAAAAGCTCCATCCCCTGTAGATCTGTGTGGGGGGGAGGGGGTGTTTAAACACTATTAAATGCACCTCAATCATACAGGACAGCCAGCTTCAATAGTATAACAAACCAGAGTACATGGAAAAAACCACCAATCTTGGGCCTAATTACATTTGGTGTGCAAGTCCATCTTTTGCAAATGAAAGGACATAGTGAGCACACTCACATACCCCACACATCCACATATTGGGCATAAATTATCTGTTTTGATTTAGGAATCAAAATCATATACGAGACCCCTTCCTAAAGCTCCATACCAAATATCAAAAGCCTATGATAAATAGTTGCCAAGAAAATTGTTATGAAAATTAATATTTTCAACCCTGAAAATTCAGTGAAAAAGTCTAAGTCAGCTCATTTTACAAGAAGTAGATGATCCACAGATGTGAAAACATATCCATCTGTATGGGATTGGGACCCCTTTCTGAAACTACATACCAAATTTCAAAAGCCTATGATTAATACTTGCTGAGAAATCTGAAACGGAAATTTTGATCACCGACAGACAGACTGATGGATGGACCAGTCAAAAACATTATATGTTACATGGGGTATTATTACAAAGCAGGACTCGATCCACTACCTGCATAGGTAAATGATTAGTGGTCCAAAGGGTAGTATTTAAATCAGCATCTTAAACCAGTCAACCGACCAGACCCTGTAATACTAGATGGACTAAATTTGAATAAAGTATCTTGTTTGATACTTCTGTTTTAAGATAGTGCTCTCCATATTTTCAGACATTTCAATTTGTTTATAGCATTTCTGATGAGCCATTAATAGACAAAAGTTGTGTCAGAAGGAGTTTAAATTTGTCCAACAAGAAAACTTATTCCAATGTGTTTTCCTTTCTACAAACAGGCACAGGGTTCACCAAAACTATTAATACACTACCAGTATAAATAGTCTGAAATTTTCATAGAATCTCAAAGAAAGTCCTTTGCATTAGGGACATAATATTCTGAAATACTTTCGAATATGGGCTACAACTGTCAGTCCTACATCAAATAACCAGTGGATTTGACAATCTTGCTATAAACAAGAGACCATCATTGCAAATCATAGTTTCAAGAGAGAGTTGGAAAATTGGTCCATGAAATTTTTCACCCCTGACAAGCTGTTAACCTTGGTGTCAGTAACCCAGCAAGTTAACCACTACACCGCTAACTGTAAATTGTGTTTTCTCTCATACATACCTGATCAATAGCATTGATTTCATCTTCTTTATTCTCTATATCATAATCAAACTGTTTACAGATTATGTTCTCAATCTTTCTTCGAGTAGCTTCTTTTGCTATAAATATAGTAAAAAAAATCAAACAATATGTTGATGTAATTAAAATTAAGAATGTTTATCAATTAGAAAATAGAAATCCTATAAGGTATAAGGTTTTTTTTTAATGACATTAATATTCCTCAATTCAGAGGTGCAAGTATCATTTCACATAAAGCAGTTGCCAATTTATTATAGTTTTTACTATCCTGCATCTTTACTGATTAGCTTATAGATCAAGGTTTAAACATGTTATAAGAAACTATGTGTCTTAGGGTCTATTTAACAGAACTTTTGTCTTTCAATATCAACTATTGGAAGGAAAAATTCTAAATTCTGTCAAAGGAAATCTGTGGTTTCATTTTTTTTCATAGGGTATCAACTTTCGTGGTTTTCATGGTTGGTGCCTATCCACAAAATTTGGTTCCGAACAAAAGGAAATTTAACATTGCTTTGCATATCTCAGAACCATGAATTAAGGAACCCACAAACTGGCACTTTTTTAATGTCCACTTGACAGTCTTTCAGTCATAATAAGGACAAGAACTTAGTGACAACAAATTAAATTGTGAAGACCCACACAGGACTCATTGCACAGACCCATGCCATGAATTCCAAGCAAAAAGGGCCAATGTAGGACCACGAACCGAAAGAAAATGAACCAACTCACAAGAAAGGCCAATGTTCCCTTAGTGAACCATAGAATAATGCACCCAGAAAGTAACAAAACCCTCAACAAATATTTCACACAATCTGGAACCCTTATCTATGGTGACTTCTAAACAAGAGGCTCCCAGGAGCCTGAATCGCTCACCTGGTCTTGATGTCAACCCTTTGAAGACTTTTTTATAGCTAAATGAGCTGAATGTTTAAGCAAGAAAAATGCATTTCTCTATCTGCAATAGTGGTCATTTTAAATAAGCAAAAAACACTATTATTCCCCTTTGAAGGGGCTGTAACCCCTATAAGGAGTCATCTGACAACTTCAACCCTATTGAGACTTTTGAGGAGCTAAATAAGCTGAACATTTAAGCAAGCAACAGCTTTTCTCTATCTGCAATAGTTTTCATTCTATAGGCCAAAAACTTGAATAACACTATTTTTCACCTTTAAGGGGCTATAACCCCTATAAGGGGTCATGTGACAACTTCAACCCTATGGAGACTTTTGAAGAGCTTAATAAGCTGAACATTTAAGCAACCAACAGCTTTTCTCTAGCTGCAATAGTTTTCACTCTAGTGTCCAAAAACACTATTTTTTGCCTTTAAGGGGCTGTAATCCCTATAAGGCCAAAAAAAAAAGTAGGTGAGTTCACTGTCACCCAACCCTACCTAATTTTTACCCCCCTACCCTAAAGTTTTTTTGAGCATTTTCCATTAAGCACTGTTAAAGTCACAAAGCTGTCCCCATAGACTCAAGGTAAAAAAAAATTATATAAAAAAAATAATTCCCTACCTACCGACCCTAATTTTTTTCAGCATGTGACAGTAAACACACATACTTTTTTGTTTGGCCTAAGTGATCATCTGACAACTTCAACCCTATGGAAACTTTTGTACAGCTAAATGAGCTGAACATTTAAGCAACCAACAGCTTTTCTCTTTCTGCAATAGTTTTCATTCTATAGGCCAAAAACACTATTTTTTGCCTATAAAGGGCTGTTACCCCTAAAAGGGGTCATCTGACAACTTCAACCCTATGGAGACTTTTGTAAAGCTAAATGAGCTGAACATTTAAGCAACCAACAGCTTTTCTCTAGCTGCAATAGTTTTCACTCTATTGTCCAAAAACACGATTTTTTGCCTTTAAGGGGCTGTAATCCCTATAAGTGATCATCCGACAACTTCAACCCAATGGAAACTTTTGTACAGCTAAATGAGCTGAACATTTAAGCAACCAACAGCTTTTCTCTTTCTGCAATAGTTTTCATTCTATTGGCCAAAAACACTATTTTTCACCTTTAAGGGCTGTTACCCCTAAAAGGGGTCATCTGACAACTTCGACCTATAAAGACTTTCGTAGAGCTAAATGAGCTGAACATATAAGCAAGCAACAGCTTTTCTCTATCTGCAATAGTTTTCATTCTATAGGCCAATAACATGAAAAAATGCTATTTTTGATCTTTAAAGGGCCATAACCCCTATCGAAAGTCATCTGACAACTTCGACCCAAAGGAGACTTTTGTAGAGCTTTTGATTCTGAAGAGCCTAAGATCCTTTGGATTTTTTCTGTTATGGTTGCTGAGTTATAAGCCATTTTAAGTGATTTTACCCTATGTTCTATTTATAGTAACAGCAGCCATGTTTTTTCTAGAATCATTTTTAAATGAGGATCGTTTGTTGCCAACATGTCATATATCATTCCTGCAAAGTTTCAGTTAAATTGATTCTGTGGTTTCAGAGAAGAAGATTTTTGAAATTGTTAAAGGACGACAGACGACAGATGACAACGACCGACGCATAGTAATGGCATAAGCTCACATGGCCTTTGGCCAGGTGAGCTAAAAATGAAGACCTCTACATTACATTTCACAATTCACAAAAATTAATACCCATGAATATCAATAAATCCTCAGTAATTTGTTTTGAGCTGTCTGTTGTTTAGAGATGATCACCTCACTATCATTCAAGCGTCTCACAACCATACATGTGATTCTCCCGCTGGGAGACAAAATTTCCCGACCTTTTTGTCCATCTCAAGATTTCTTGACTTTTTACATGTATGTAATCTCCCGCTTTTTCAAGACATGGCAAAATTTTAGATTTATAAACATTTTAATTGTTAAGTCATAAACATTTCTGGTGTTATAGGGGTTGTCAATTAGGCAGATATTAATTTAACAGGTACAGGTGTTGTTAAATGAAGGTTTATTGAAATAATAATTGGAGATAATCAGTGAAACTGTTTATATTTGGCACACGCTAGTGACCACAATTGACATTCCATTTTAATGTGCGTTGAAAATCTCCCGCATATTTGTCCCATCTCCAGCCAAAAAGATCCAAATCTCCAGCTTTTTCATCAGGGATCTGTCACATGTGTGCACAACTGTTGTTTTTTTTTGTGTTAAATTGCAAAGGAATGATAAGATCCTGGTTGAGCCTATACCAGATCAAGACCATTGAGATTTTCAATTTCTTTGCCTTATTTCATCTTAAAAACTCTTTTCTTTTTTGACATTTGAGATTGACCATCACAAGTCAGTATTTTTTTTAACCTTTATAAAGATAGAATGCAGGTAAATTTAACAACAATCACTTTAAACAAGAGTTAATACTGAAGTATGTCTTGCCTCCTGGCACCATCAGAAACAATAATTCTTTCTTACTTCCACTATATTTTGAATTTATAAGGATTTTCAGTTTCTGAGATTATAGACCTTAAACATGGCTAGTATACATATGTGCGATAAAAAGTATTAAAGTCAATCAACCAGAAAATCAAGGTCAAGGTCAAAAGATGGGGATGCAACTGTGCTAAGTTATTACTAAGGCATATGCATACCAAGTTTCATCAAATCAACCTTGGACCAATAGTACTTGAGATATGGAGATGCTTGCAAACCCTTATCATTGCTACATGTATTATATGTATTGAAAATTGTCAAAGTCACTCAACCAGAAAATCAAGGTCCAGGTCATAAAATGGGGATGCAAATGTGCTAAGCTAGCTCTTGTAATATGCATACCAAGTTTTATCAACCTAGGAGCAATAGTTCTTGAGATATGGAGGTGCTCATATAAGCTTACCCAAAATGTTAACGCAGTTGGGGCCGCCGTTAAAGTAACACCTATGTCCTGCCCTGCTTCGCAGGCGAGGCAAAAAATGAATATGAGCCCTTTTTAAAGACTTTAAAATGAGAATTCTGCCAATGTCATTTGAAGCAAACAGTCTGAATAACAAAACAAAGAATCAATACCATCTTCTTCAAAAACTCGCTGTCTTTTAGACTGCTGTTCTGAAACATCTTCATAATCTGGGTCAAGGTCAACGTGCCCTCGTTTTGATGCCATATTTCAAAAATCTGTAATATATAAGCAGAATATAAAAAATACTTGTACATCAAGGAAAACACACTTGAAATTATGCCAGTTTCAAGATCAAATGGAATGGCTGTTAATTTTGAGAAAGTTCTTTTTTTTCTGGGTTAGGTATGACAACATCTGTTGCAGTAAACAACAATATATTAAAATAATTATAGCTTTGTTATTTTTACATGTTATAAAGACTGGTCTCTTTGATTCCGACAATATTTCTAGGCCTGTACATTTAAGAACTAGAATACTGACAAAGTCAGAAAGGGCCCCGCGGCAAAATATCTAAGTGTTTTCAATATCATACGAACTTTAATTATAACCACTAAAGCATGTTCCATGGAATGCATATGAAACTACAGATCTGTATTGTTAATAGCCTTTGAGTTTTATTGTTCACAAAGTCCAATTCTCAAAATCTGTGATTTTTGATAAAAAATGAAGTTTTTTCCAAAAATATTAATCAGATTTGCACGAAATTTTAATATGCAAATCAGGACATGCTACCTAGCAGCTGAACAAAGTTTCAGAACTGTTTATTAACAGTTTTTGAGTTTTAGTGTTCACAAAGTCCAATTCTCAAAATCTGTGATTTTCGATAAAAAATGAAGTTTTTGCCAAAAATATTGAACATATTTGCACGAAATTTTAATATGCACATCATGACATGCTACTTAGCAGCTGTGCAACGTTTCAGAACTGTATTGTTAACAGTTTTTGAGTTTTAGTGTTCACAAAGTCCAATTATCAAAAATTGTAATTTTCGTTAAAAAATGAAGTTTTTCCAAAAATATTAATCAGATTTGCACGAAATTTTAATATGCACATCATGACATGCTACTCAGCAGCTGTGCAAAGTTTCAGAACTGTATTGTTAACAGTTTTTGAGTTTTAGTGTTCACAAAGTCCAATTCTCAAAATCTGTGATTTTCGATAAAAAATGAAGATTTTTTACAAAAATATTAATCAGATTTACACGAAATTTCAATATGCACATCATGACATGCTACTTAGCAGCTGTGCAAAGTTTCAGAACTGTGGTGTTAATAGTTTTTGAGTTTTAGTGTTCACAAGAATTGTTGACGGACGGACAGACGGACAGACAGACGGACGGACAAAGTGAAAACTATAGGGCGTCCGTGGGGCCCTAATTAACATGTATTATCATTTAAATGAGGTATATACCAGGTACATAATTTTTTTCACCATGTACTTCTATCAATAACCTGCATGCAAGATTTCACTAGGACAAAAAAAAATGACAAATCTTGCAAGAAAAAATTTACATTAAATATATTAAATGGATACCCATCATTTGAATCAATTTCAAAAACAAAATCTTTTTTCTCATTTTTTGACAAAGTTCTTCTTGATTATTGCCATAAAATTTCTGCTGACATCACTCATGGCGAAAGTGTAACTTTCCGCTCGTGACATTACCCATATTTCTCTGATTTTTTGGAGAACCATTTTTAACAATACGACATTTTTATTGTAAGCTGCCAAATGTTTATCTTTAGCCCAATATCACAAGGTTGCAACCAAATTATAAATTCATATTACTATATTTTTTTTTTATTTTAGGAATTTGTGGTTTAACAGCATTCTTAAGGCAGGCAGACTGAAGACAAGGGCTACTATAATCTCTTTGAGATGTTAGCTCCAGTGGTAATTTTTCGATTGGCCGTGAGCTCCGGTGATAATTTTTCGATTGGCTGCTAGAAGAGACCAATCGAAAAATTTTAGCTTACAGCTCAAAGCAATAACTAACTCAATGAGATTACAGGGCTACTATTAAAAAATAATGAGATGTGGAATAAGTGTACGCAACACAGCCCACAATTAAACGGCAATTTAGAAAAACCACAATGGACAACCGCCTGCAGCCTTCGACGAGGCCATCTACTGCTCACGGTTCTAACAATCTATTCAGACTTATCATGTGAGCTTTTCATTGTTCACCAAGTTCTGAACAGAACTCAGACTACTTCAAATTTAGGCAACATGGAAATGCTTGAAGTAATTTAATGTTTGTTTCAACCAAATCAATGGAAATTTACAAGTCTACAATGTTTACAAAACGTGAACTGGATACGAGAATGATTCCACAAGAGACATATTAAAAGTCTTCATTTTCTAATCACGTTTAGCAAAACATGTTTATTAAGTGTCAGAAAATGTTGCCTTTAGTATATTTTGTTAGATTCTTCAGCTTATTTTCGATTTTCTTTACTTTTTATGGAGGCCGCCATGTTGATCAATCAATCAATGAAAGTACGTATGATTTGATTGGCCCAATTAAGTAGGTCACGATTACTCACGTGGAAAAATTCCGCGAAATCAACGAAATGAAACAGAACAACACGTGTTTATTTGGGGGGGGCGGGGTGCTAAAATCGCATTTTTATGCGCAGAATTACTGTTTGTACCAAATTATAATCCCCAAGGCTGTTCGTTGGACTTTAAATTTTCGGAAATCTAAGGCTGCTCTAAAGTTAAAACCATTACAGTACATGTTTACAGGAACGTATAAAGTATTATACGTTCCTGATGTTTATTAGCATCAAATGATGAATGCCGTGCTGAACTCGACAGAGTACCACTAAAAAACAAGATAGTATTTTCATCAATAAATTTTCTTCAACATATTATCTCATCTGAGCACTCATTAATAAATAATGTATTTAAAAAGTCACAAAACTCAAGCCCTTGGTTTTATTAGATGATCTTGGAATGTCATTTATAGCAAATAATTTAAACTTTTTAAAGAGCAATTTAAACCAAATAAAACAAAGAATAAACGACCAATGTTTTCAAAATCAACAATCTAATATAAATAAATCTGAAAAATTAGATTTCTTCAGAAAAGTCTACAGCACAGGCAAGAGGGCACCATACTTTGCAAAATAGAAGTATGTAAGCAAGGATATCTAATTAGATATCTAATTCCTTGATGTAAGATCCCGATACGAATAAGCTCTCATACATTAATGATTGAAAGAGGAAGACATCTCCAAATTCCCACAAATTTTAAGACTATGTAATTTGTGTAAGAAGCAGAGGTACCAATATGGGGTATCCGAATGTCAAAGGTCCGGAAGTGCAGAGACAAAACCAGTTAACACGGACAAGAACAGGACAAAAACAGACAACATGTAAAACATGGAAACACAAAATAACTGAATATCAATCAACAACGCGAACTCCAGTCGAAACAAGAGTGAACTCAGGTGCTCCGGAAGAGTAAGCAGTTCCTGCTTGCTATAGCACACCCGTCGCGTTGCCAATAGTCCATTCAGCGTGTCAAATCCGGTAAAGGAAGACAAAACAACACCCTATGACAAACCAACATCTGCACTCATCTGAGAGATCGATTTCCCATATTTGTCTATAAGTGCATGATGTCTTCCGTAAAATTTCTTGAGTGCCCTGCGTAAGCAAATTTTGCGTCAGACGTGTCGCTCTGCTAAGGAAATCGATGCAAGTCCCGCACGCTCTGGAGTAACGAATCAATTGAGATACGTTAACTCCATAAGCTGGAGCGGACGGAATGTTGCTACACAAGAAGGGAAAGTTGACGATTGGAAAGTTGAAGTCATCACGTTTGTCATAGAGCCTTGTTGAAAGTCTTCCTTGAGAGTCAATTTCGAGATGTAGATATAAATATGAAGCAGACTTCCTAGAATCCGTTGTGTCCTTTATCTCAAGCTCCTGTGGATATATGAGATGAAGAAGGTCACCAAATCGAGAATTGTTTAGTGAAAGGACGTCATCAATATAACGGAACGTGAGGTTGAAAGAGAGAGCCAGTCTACGGTCTTTTTTGTCTAGAAGAGATTGTAAGAAGTCTAGCTGCTTCATATGAGTGAAGAAACAAATCAGCAAGCAAAGGTGCACAATTAGTGCCCATTGGAATCCCTATTGTCTGCTGAAAAACACGTCCACCAAACTGAACAAATATGTTGTCTGTAAGAAAGTTGAGCATGTCGATTATTTGGTCTTCTGTAAATTTGTTCTTTTTCTTAGACTCATTGGTGACAAAGTAAGTCTTGGTATAATCGACTACAAGAAATTTGTACCTGCGTTTTCCATTCTTTTTGAAAAAAGCTGCGTTTAATCAGCTGTGCCAATCGCGATTTCAGTTGTTCATGTGGAATAGAAGTGTAAAGTGTGGAGAAATCGAATGTTTTTATGCTGTTACAAGATGAAACTGATTTAGAGTTAAGAATCTCCATCAGTTCTTTCGAATTCTTCAGAATCCACATTTGATTGACACCATTTCTAGAATAACAACAATCGTAATATTTCTGGAGGCCGGATTTTATTGCCGTAAGTATTGAAGTCAACAGAACTGAAAGAGGCTTAGTTGTACATTAGGATGACCCTGCAATGAAGCGCTGTTTGTATGGATTTTTATGTAATTTAGGAATCCAATACAGGGATGGAATGTCATCATTACTGCCACCAACAGAAAGGCCGAAGGAGGAAATGACATATTTGTGATTGTCAATGATTTCCTCCTTAGACAGTGTTGTAGCCGTGTATGTGGTGCTATTGCCGGTACAACCAACCCCCAATTCAGCTATCAAACAGTCAATATAGTGTTTCTTGCACACAAAAATGATGTTATTTGGTGCTTTGTCTGCAAGTACAACAACATATTTGTCATGTAAGTTGGACAATGTTTTGGCAACATCAGCGTTGCTGAAAATGGATGTTGCCTTAGTGCTCATTTAGCCTTTCAAAGAATTGATTCTTTTCAAAACCAATGACCTCACAGCTTTTACCCATTCTGACAAAACGTCACATTCTTTCTCCTGTTCTTTTTTGGCCCATTTTCTGGCATAGTCCTCAACTGAATCCCGATAATTGTTTTGAAATTATAACTCCAGTTGATTCGTCTTGGCTCACGATATTTAGTTCCTTTAGCCAAAACATCGCGAAGTAAGTCTGACCAAATTGAAGATGAAAATCACTTTTTATTTTATTGTTCAAGATATAAACAATTAAGAGAAACATTTCATAATAAGATATTAAACATTTTTCAAACTAAGAAGCATATTTATTCCAAAAAGGTATATGACATTAACTTTCTCTTAAATAACACTTCATATACAATACTAAAATTAACTTCCTCTTTCATATCTGATGGATTAAATATGAGAAAAAACTAAGTTTATAATCTTTCTGTCAGTTTATTCATATTATTATACTACTGTTATAAAGGTTATTGATATAAAATCAACAAATACTATATGTTATCATATAAATATTACATATATATACAATAAATATACACATGCAATGATCGAGATACATATTAATTGTCAGGTTAATCATGTGTTGTATTCTTTATGTCACTTTGTAAAGGCCTAAACCATCTAATGTAGTTGAGTTTGAGCTAATAAAATTATTCTTATTATTCTTATTCTTATGAATGATGCATTCATTCTATCAAAATCATTGCGCATTCCAAGAACACATATTCCTGGTATACATTTGTAGAGAATGTGTGCTCTTCAAATAACATTAACTTGAATACAATGAGAACAACTTGAAATATTTTCCTTTGGAAAACAAATTAAAAGAGATTTTTAAACTAATTATGAAACATTATTATAAAATATATTTGTACAGCAAAATAAAAACAAGTTATGAAATAAATGATTATTTATTAAAAACTAACTTTGAAAATAGAAAAAATATTTGCAAAATGAGAATTAGCTAATGCGTGCTAAACTGATGCCAAAAAAGTCAGAGAAACACGTTCTGCTAAATTTTGAAAACCTTAGATATAGAAACTTCGGATTTTTATGACAACCAAAAATGATTTTTTTTTATTAAAAATGTAACTGAAATTAATTTTTATGCCGGGGCCTTAACATCGACCTCAAAGCAGTTTTAAAAGGGATATTGCGACATAAAGGGGGTACCCTGTGGGCGTCCCTATACTTTACACAAATGTTCTTCTATTTCACAGATGTATTGTGTTGTGCCTGTATCCGTGACAATTTATACAATTCTTTTCATTATATCCCCCACTAGTTGTCTGTTCTCGCTCGTGTTTACTGATTTTGTCTTTGTCCTTAACCAAATTTTGTCATCGGAATGTCCCATCGGTATATCTCTGCGGCTCGAATGATTTGAAATTTGGCAGGATTGTTTAATCGTATGCCCTAGGGGATGTCTGCAAAGTTGTCCTGTCAGTGTGTGGGGCATATATGTCTGTATGTTTGAACTCTATTTTTTCTTTACGAAGAAAAGGGTGATACTGCCTTCTAAAAGAAAAAGGTAAATATTTGAAAATCCCAAAGGGAAAATTGTCGATGTCCGTTATGAAATGTGGCTGAGAATGAAAAAAAACATGTTTTACTTGACTGTAAAAGAAAATTAGAATTACGAAAAATATATACATGTTTCACGGCTGGTAATCTACCCACGCAGAACAAGCGGTTCTGAAAAGAAAATTGTGCGCGGGGAATATCCGGTTCGGATTACGATTGTCCTGCGCTTCGAAACTTGTATGTACAATTAGATAATGTTAATTTTTGGTTTGTCTGGTTATTTTTATAGAAATCAGAGAATGTCATGCTTTAGAGAATATATTCATCTTTTGATTCATGCTATGTTTTAAGATGAAGTTTAAATACAGCTCTCACAATTTTGTGCGTCCCACGAAAAAGTTGCCGATTTTTTGTACACAATTCCTTTGAAAACTCATTCATTTAATGCTACGAGTGCTGTAAACGGTTTGCATTTGGCTTATGCTGTCAGGATGAATAAGGAGTCATTTAGGATCGTCTTGAAATTATTTAATTGTCAGAAAATTGTTAAAAAGGGT
>OZ020311.1:10438564-10794590 GCA_963971305.1 Arcuatula senhousia | reverse complement strand
ATATAATTACTGTATTATTCGGGTTACTTTCCTACAAGATTAGAAACCTTATTTATAAATAGCACAACTTGTCTGTCGAGGCAAGTGATTCCAGACGACAATAGTTTAAAGACCATTTATGAAAATGATTCCACATTCTTGTTTCAAAAATAATATAGTTTCACGTAGAAATCCATCACAAAAAGCAATTGCATGTGTTCATGGTATTCAAAGAAGTAATGAGATTGATCTTCCATATCACCACAATGTATATTTTTTTTCTTGGTAGATTCTCAATCTTTAGATCAGAAGAATTACAGCTCTGCATCATAAGTCAAACTAATATATTACAGTTATGAATTAAGAATAGAAGCAAAACAAATATGTTTGACTATGAATAGATACACAGTAAGTAATATATAGATTAAATATTAAAATAACCGAGATTAATACAGTAATAGCTCGGTACAGGGTGCACTCGTAATTTCATACAATGTAAGCGAGAAAGTGAGCACGTTAAGTACTCTCAAGGATGATCCACCTCTGTTATTTTTTCACAAATGACTGAATTTCATGGAATTTGGTGCAATAAAAGAGTATGAAGAGTCTAAAGTATTATGTTCTATTTTCATCCAAACAGGAAATATCTGCTGCTTACTCTATACACCCCCTTCTCGGTGACATAAAAAATATATGATGATACAATCTCAAATTAACGTCATTGTTGATTCTGAAAAAAAAACCTGTTGTGAGACTTCAGTCTTAGAAATATTCTTGTCCCCGAAAGAAAACCAAAAAATAAATAAATGTAGATAAAGCAAATGTCTGGCAGGGTCAGTTTGATACTATGATCTATAATGAACAAAATGATGAGTAGATACACAGGCAAATTTCACTCACATGAGTTTCACATGAAAAATTCACATGAAATTCGCCCAAATCGAGCTTATTATGAAACTCACATGAAAAAGTTCACATGAGTTTCATGTGAAATGAGCTTTCACGTGAAATTCACACGAATCTCACTTGAATTTCACATGCAAATCACGTGAATTTCACATGAATTTACTTCACATCAATACCATGTGAAATGTTCACATTATTTTCACGTGAGCCGGTTTCATGTGAAACTCATGTGATTTTCATGTGAAATTCACGTGAGATTCACATGAATATCACGTATAAGCTCGATTCACGTGAAACTCATGCGACTCAAATTTGCCTGTGTATCAACCAATCATTGTCAAAGTTTGATAATTTTGATTTATTTTTTAAGTCAAACGTAGAACGCCTCCTGTGACATGAGCAGCAGACGATTGATCCCGGAAGTCCCATTCCAGAGAACGGAATGCATGTCGAACAGGAGCAACCGACTCAGGACTTTCGGCACAGTCTGGACAAACATTTCACGATTCTGGCCAAGGTATTTTGCAGAGGCTGGCTTTTTCAGAATAGATAATGACCTTGTCCAGTGTTGTGAATGCGGATTGAGGTTAACCGCTAGTGGATTTCAAATTTTTCCCCTGGAAGTCCACAGACGGTTGTCTCCATGTTGTTCGTTTGTTATAGATAGTGAGAACAACTAGAGTCTTTTCAAAAGCAAGATCTGGCTTGAAAAACTTCAGGCATACTTCCACAAAACAATATTCTCTAGAACAACTGCTTCAATAATTTAGGCTTTTTATGTTGTTTTTTTTATAAACCAATTTTACATATTAAGAATATTTAAATGTTTATTACATTTGTCATGTTTGTGGGAACCAATTTATCTAATTCCAAAGATATTTTTCGCGACCATTTTGTTCTGGTATTTTTTTTAATACATAGAGCTGGATGAAATACATGCACACATTCTATCGGCGTCATGACAAACTTTTTTTATACATATAATTAGCATTATAGATAGCAGAAATTCATCTTAAGAATATTTTATTCTTATTAACTTTTATTAATTCTGTTAAGATATTTTTCTTTTCGTCAAAATATTTTTGGTAAAAAGCTTCAACTTCAATGGCCGTCCCTTTATATGCATGTTATTAGCATTATGACAATCATTTTACACGACAGAAGATGAACTCCATTTTGCCATTCTCTGGTATATATATGCCCATGATTTTGCCATTAAATGACCTTTTTATTCAGATCACAGTTTTCTAAGTGTATTTTTGAACGACGACGTCAAATGGAGTTACCCCTCTTTGAGCTTCTGTAAATTATTGATAAAATGCGGAAGCAATCAGAGGGTTCTTGTGACAGGTTATATATTAGTATAATAAAATCTGAGAATAACAAAAAACAGTCGGGCGATAAGGTGTTAACACTAGGAGAATCTTTCCATAGAGTAATTTTCAAGCACTTACATCATTGGAATATAAAAAGCTACGTAAGACCGGAGTGAAAAACATGACGACCTTGATGAAATTAACATGAAAAGGTTATGATGGTGTGAAGAAAAAAATACACACAGGTTTTTAACTTTATAAATCATTTAATTTACTTATTATATTATCAAATATAGAAGTCAAAAGTCAAAAGCAAAGTAAAAAATAGGAGCTACGGCAATTCAGATGCTCCATACGGTCATAGACCTGTTTGCCTTCTCATGGGGTTTTTGATTACATGATTCCCATGCCATTTTAAAGGTGATTACTTGATTACAAGAGCAAATATTTAATGATTATTTGATTACCAAGGTTTGAATTTTTGATTACTTGATTTCCATTGGGAAACAGTTTTTGATTACATTTCTAAAAATATATATGATTATTTGATTACACTGGCAAAAAAGTGGGTGGTAAAGGGTTTTTTTCGTGCATCGTGTTGAGCAATTTTTATTTCCCGTTCAGCCGTGCATGGAGGTTCATCGTGCATCGTGTTTCTCTATTCTATTTTTCGTTCATCGTGATTATCATTTTTTTATTGGCCGTTCATCGTGATTATCATTTTTTGTTGGCCGTTCATCCGTGCATGTACCCCCCCTTTACCACCCCCAAAAAAATGCTGATTACTTGATTCCTGGTACCCCCCATGAGGAGCCTCACCTGTATATAAATAGATTAGCAAATTGACGAAATCTCACAATATCTCATGCAAAGAAACGAGATTTCGTACAAAATAAACAATTTGAAATGTACAACTTTATACTCTAATATCTCAAAAACCATTAAAGATTTTTACATGATTCTTTTTTACAGCCATTCTTAAATGTTTTGAGATTTTAAATGTATTAAAATAACTTTTATAACCCTAAGCACTTTAGAGGAGTATCAAAAGAGCCCATTCTACCCAAGTTTTCATGAAAATACAATATTTTACAAAATTTTTGTAAAGTTTCCACTTTAAATTGTCACAAAAAGTTTATTCCTCAACCAAATTAAGTGAAATTTTCACACAGATGTTACTTAATCTGTTCTCTGTTTAATGCAATTTATTCTGGTTGATTTCATAGAAAAGGCATAAAAGTAGTTAGAAAAATAAACAAACTCTCATTTATAAACCAGTGATATTTTCACACATATGCTGGACAATTAACAAGTTGCAAATCTATTTAATATACAGGTCTATGATACGGTCAATTCGAGAAGTTGAGATCAGGAAAACCTACAATGACTAATTGTAAATGTAACCAGTGCCTTATTCCAATGACATGAAATAGATAAAAAAACAAAAACAAGACGAAAAGCTAGTCCGCGTCTGTTTCCTCAACTTAGGTCCCTGTCTTCAGTGTTTTTTTTTTCATGTTAATATTCATTTTTCTTTGTTTAAAATTTGTTTTAAGTTTTTTTTTCACCATTTGATGATCATTTGTCAACACTTTCATGCTCATCCTCCAGGTATAGCTGATTTGTACTAGTCCGGAATAAAGTAATTGAATAACTTACTATGCTTTATCATTTACTTTTGTTTTGTTAAAAATAATTTTATATTATCCTGGTTGATTATCTTTTATATTAATTTGTGTATTTAATTCAATTTCATTTTGTTATTGTTATCTATTTTTGTTTCATTCTTGCCGCTCAGTACCAAAGTTCAGGATCTTGATATTTATATCAGACCTGTATATTAAAAAAAATTTGCAACTTGTTAATTTTCCAGTATTTGTGTAAATATATGACTGGTTTATAAATGACTTCTTTTATGCCTTTCCATGGAATTAATCAGAACAAACTGCATTAAGCAGACAAAAGATTCACAAATATCTGTGTGAAAATTTCATTTAATTTGGTTGAGAAATAAACCTTTTTTGACAATTCAAAGTGAAAACTTTACAAAAAAGTTGTAAAAATATATTTTCGTGTAAACTAGGGTAGCATGAGCTTCTCTAAAGTGCCAAAGGTTAAAAAAGTAAATTAAGCACATGTAAAATCTAAATGCAAGAATGGCTGTAAAAAAGAATCATGTAAAAATCTTTTATGTTTTTGAGGTATGACAGTTTAAAGTTTTGAATGAAATGAAATATTGTGAGATTTCACCTATTTGCAAATCCTTTCTAATATACAGGTCTATGCGCTTATGAAGCATAATAATTATAGTCTTTTGACTTTAATATTATTTTATTTTAACATCATGTTTTATGTTTTTGTGCATCATCTGTGAAGTTTATAATTTTTGTTTGCATAGTATTGTTAACATTTTTGTTTATAATCTGACATCCCATAAGTTGATACATTAATTTGCAACTTCTTTCAGAGGTATATTATTTGTTTTAATATGTATACATTACATATCTTTTTTAATATAAATATGTTATTATGTTCTTTATGTATTGCCATCATTCTTGGTCCCTTAAGCAATAAAGTTCATTGTTTTTGTTTCTTTTGATAAATTTCTGACTGTCTAAAATATTACATAACCTGGATAACTTTGGCTGCATGGGGGTTTGAATCTACAGATGAAACCTCACCACCACTTTATTATCAATATCTGACTTCATGTATCCCCCCTGCACATGAGAGCATGAAGTCTCTTCCATAAAATTTCCGAAGTGACGACAACAACCAAAAACATAATATATGCTAGGATGGACATAAATTAACATTTTTGCCCCTCAATAAGTGGCCAAGAGGCATCAAAATAAAATAAAAATCAATTTTTAATCAACATTTTTTAATCTTCATTAATTTGCTCCCATAATTAAACATAGTCAACAAGTATCATTATATAAAGTTGTACATGTACACCCCAACAACAGTTTACAACACCAAAAGAGTAACAAATTGTAATTATATCTAGACAAAATATCTTCATAGGAAATTAACAAGAATTTGACATGGTAATAGGTAAAATATCAGTATGAATAATTTACGAATTTACGAAATTTGTCTTAGACAATAATATGCACATGGGTCTTGTATCAAGTATTGAAGCTGTATGTGAATCAAATGCTTATCAAGCCTACAGACCAAGTTCACATAAATGAAATTAAAAGGTGAATTATAAATTAATAAGTGAATTTCATATGTACACAATAAGCAAGTTTCACATGTGAAATAAAAGTTCATGATAAGTTTGTTTCTTATACATGTATAAAGTTGAAGACCATGTTAAATAAATTTTACATAAGACATAGAAGTTGTATTATGTGAACCTCAAATGTGAAGCTGAAGTCCATGTTATGGGAACCTCAGATGTGAAACTCATGCTGTTGTTAATCTCAAATGTGAAGTTTGAGTTATGTGAATCTTAAAAACTTGAAGTTAATGTTAATTTCCTGTGAAGATATTTCTCCAATGATATCATGATTTAACCTACTTATCTATATCACATTAACACATTATCCAACAAGCACTAAAAAAAATCATAACTTAAACATAGAATCAAAATTCTAAATTTTAAGAATTTTTTTCACATATTCCATCAGTGGTTAAAATAAGATCAACACTACTTACACACAGCAGAAACAGAATTTTTAAAAGCAAATAATTACTGTATAAGCAGAAATATTCATGGGTGATTTAGTTTTGTTTATTTTGTGTGCAAGAGAAATCTGTGAAACTATATTCCCACAAATCTAAAATATTAAGTAGAAAAATGTATTTAAAAAAAAAATGACCCTTCAAATTCAGTTTTGTGCATTTAACCACACAATTTTAGCTAAGAAAATAAAAGGTTGTACAGTATTTAAATGCAGACCAATATATCATAAAATGTTGAGTCAGCAGTCTTTTATTGCCTGCTTTGGGTTATAGAAAATTTATAGATAAAATTCAGAGAAGTTAAAAAATTCAAAATCTTCAATCCCAATTGGTACTGACCTTTAAAAGGTCAAAATATATTCATTATTAATTACATTTCCCTATGGATGGTTCATATTAAAAATTTCACCAATCCACCACAATTCATAATTTTAAGTACATGAAAGAGTTTAAATTAAACAGTTTATTAACAGAAAAGTGTTAAAGTCTAATTGATTTACTGTGTAACTGTTCAGTAAATTAGCAATCATTACATTCAAGGAGATTCTATTTAATTTAAGTAATTCATTAGAAAACTAAACTAACATCTTTTTTGAAAAGGAACTGACACCAACAAATAACAACAAATCTCAAGAAACCAGCACATTTTTGACACTCATAATAAATGACATTTTCATTTCAGCAAAAGTTAGAATTAAAAATGAGACAATCATTTCCATTTCTAGATACAGTATAAGTTGGTTTTTTTCGCAGGTATCTAATTTTGCTTTTTTCGTGGTAGTTTGCAACTCGCGAAAATATAAACCCACGAAAATAAAATTTCATAAATATTATATGTACAGTATATACTTGCATAAAGAAATCGCTAAAATTGAATTCCGCAAAAAAAGATCTCTCATATATTTGGAAATCCATGAAATTTAGCTCCCGCAAAAAAACAACTCATATGGTATGATAATGTAACCCTAGGTCAACTACATTCCTGTGAGGGTTACAATCTGGTCAAATTTAATGTAATTGAGCAGCACCATAGTGAATCATTTCAGAACTTCTTACTAACTAGATTCTTGACCAAATTATATGAAAAATGTGAAGAAAAACATATAATAATTGGTTTATAATATTTTCTTTGAAAAATATTTGATCTCCCCCTCAAAAAGGTACATGAAAACTCATTTAAAATTCTGAAAATTCTAATCCAGAATTTCATTAAGCTCAGGATCAGTGTATGTTAAAAAAATGTATCAAGATATGCATTTATAGTGGAGAAGAAAACTTTTGTTAAATAATTTATCTTTTCCAGTAAATAATTCCCAATTTACATGTGTGTTTTTAAAGCAACAGATTAAGCAATATGATTCGTAGTTAGTTAAATTTAGAATTAGCTCGGTTACATTGAATGGGACCCAATTCTATCCCTCACAGAAATGTAGTGGACTGATAGCTACATTATTGTATCTATTCCATTTCTGAAAAAAATGGCATGATAATTGCTGATGGCAATTTTAACATGACCCAAATTCACACTTGGGTAACAGCTATAATGGAAAAGCATGTCAAGATAGAAAATAGCAAGGGTAGATCCAAAAGAGTAAGGCGGTTGTTGGGCTAATTGTGTGAAAAATCTTCATAAAAAGAACATTTTTTTTGCTAAGAAAAGGGGGGTCACTGAATAGCACTATGTTAAAAAATCCAAATGCAATTTAAAAATAAAAATTACACAAATAAAAATAAATACCTATAAATAAATGAAATCTAGAATAATTGTTAACCTTCTTAATAATGAGATCAGAAAATTTTACAATTTTAAAGTTTTTTTTTCATGTAAACATACAACAATACAACACACATGCAAATTAACCTAAAGAGAACATCTGGATACAAGGTTTTTTAATTAATATTTCCAAGCATACATTTATTACACTGTAAACCTAAAAATTTACATAGCAGGAATATTCTCATTCAATTTGCAATCCAAAGTACCGATATATGAACAAGAAATGTCCAAAAGACATTATGTCCCATCTTGCAACATTTGGGAGTTAGAATATACATGTGGATCGTGAAGATGATAACTTTATGAAAAACACAAAAAATATCACTCTATGAAAATTTCCATGTTTACAGAAGAAAAAAAAACATGCATGAAATGAATTTACTTAATTGATGGCAAAATCTCAAAAAGCCTAAGGCAAAATGAGAAAAAAAAATAATAAAATACATGTAATCTACTTGAGAATTATCAGGAATCACCATTTTCACGAACTGTGTTCTCCAAATTCGACGAGTCCCTAGAGTTGTGATTATTTTCTGAAATATCGCCAGCAGGGTTTAAACTGGATTCGGAGCTATGGGAAAATCCATTGTTTTTATTAAATGAAGGAATTTTGAGAGCATCCTGTTCCTCTTTTTCTGGACCCTGTAACCCCTTTAGCTCCTCGGCAAAATCAGCCATTCCGTATTGTTGTGCAATTCTTAGTCCCTCGTCAAATAACGTATCGTTCATATACAGTCTGGATTTTACCGATGATTCAATCTGCCGTCGCACTTGAGAAGCAAATTCATCACCATCAGCTGAGTTATCTCCACATGGTGACGATCCTCCACTTTGTAGGTCTGAGCCTAAAAAATAGAGAATTTTAACATAAGTTAACATAAATATTTAAACCCGAGTTTCTACAGGATTCCATACAAAATATCAGATTAGGTTGGTTGCTTAAAAAATGATTACAAGGTAATTTCTAAGATAATAAGATCCATAAGATCACAATGAAAGATGGAGGGTTGGCACTCCATAAAACCTGGTTTAACCCATTATTTCATTTGAAATGCCTGTACCAAGTCAGGACCATTGCGATCTATAACTATTCCGGTGTGTCTTTTCTCTTGGACATTGAAATTGATCCTCCAAGAATAATAATTTTGTTATTACCTTTATTTTCTAGAGTAGTTGGTTTTATAAGCAAATAAAGCCTAGAAGTTCCGTCCCTCAAGGCCTTCAAGATGCAGATTGTTTAAGACCTTGTGGGAGTCCCTTAACAGTTTCTAAATTTTTCATAAAACTTATACAAGTGGCAACTGGTTATTTTCCATTTTGAATTTTAAAATTGGTGCTAATTTTTTATCATTGTGTGGTATACACGTTTTTACATCTTATTATATAATTCATTCTTTCAGTAAGCTCAACTTCAATTGGAAATGGACAAAATATGCAATATGTACTATCTTTACATTCATTTTTGACAATAAAAATGCCTGATTCAACTAAAGTACGTAAAATATAACCTACCTGTCTCATCATCTTCATAACCAAGTCTGGAGGACATTTTGGATGCTCTACAAAACAAAATCAAACTATATATAGCTTGCTATAATTATAAGCCGCACAATCAATTTTGTGTAAGTCAACAGTCTGTTCGAGAATTGAATGCTGGGGGGAGATCAGGATAAACTTTTTTCACTTCTTTACCACCCTTAAGATTTAATTTCATTATTCATCATTGCTTCTTCACAAAAAATATCTATCACCCATAACAAAAACAAAATTCATTCCCACCACTCTTACATTTTTCTTAAACAACCATGATCTAAATGTTCTTACAAAGAAAAATTGAAAATAGTGCAAGATAATAACTGAACTTGCAGAGTTTGGAGCATAAGTTCTAATTTGAAGACACAACTGTCTAACAATGCTAGCCTATTATTCAGCTTGCAGTGGAACCCTTGCTATAATTTCATAACGAAAACAATAAAAAAAATCTGTTTCCTTGCTTGTGATTTTGAGTCATGCACATCTTCTTCATATACCTTCTTTTTCTCTTGTTCATAATTAAAATACATATAAAGTTCGGGAGGGTTTGTCAGCAAAAATTTTTTTCAAATTTTCCACAAATGTATGACAGATTTTGATGACATTTTTATAAGCGAGTCCTCAAATGGAACCTAATAACTTAGTAAGTGTGCAAAATTTTAGATCTATATCTGTTCCCATTAGAAGTATTTGTTTCTAAATAAAGGTCAAAGTCAATAATGGTTGGATTTTGTTAAACAGGAAGTTGTTGAGCAACAGTCCCTTGTTATGGGACCCAAACCTGATACTGTATACCAAATATCATGAGGCTGTGATAAGTAGTTGCTGAGAAAACTGCTATGAATATTTCTTTCCTGCTCACCCACCCAACATTCACCATTTTATAACCCAGATTTTTCACTCAGTGAAATCCCGTTAGTCTGGCCGAAAATTGTTCACAAAAAAATAGAATGAAAGACAAGACAGACAGACAGACAAATTGACTAAGAGAAGACTTCCATATCCTTCTTGATTTGTGTCCTTAATACATTTCCTACCACTTCAGTTTCTACCTACTTTTTCATTTTCTTCATTTCATTCTGTTCCGATATCAGTTTTTCCTGTTTCGTCAAATTCTGGTCAAACTGATCCTGTAAAGTTTTGGCCGTTTCTACATCCCCTCTGTCCTGGGCTGCCTGGATCTGTTTCCTAAATTCTTCCTGTGTCTGTCCCAATGCTGCCAGCTCCTTGATTATGTTGGACATTCTCTCCTAGTTAGTATTAAATGTTTATGTATAAGTTATATCACAATTTTGAGTCATAAATATGAATTAATCTAACCACTATAAGCATGGAAATTCTTCTTCTTTATTTTGTTTTATTCAAAAATTCTAATGTTATCATAAGTTATGATATAGTTTTTAAACTTTTAACAATTTATGGTTTTTATGTGCCTTCACATTTTTTTAATTCACTAACTTATAGAAAACAGCTTCACAAAATTTATAATTTTTTTGAAAAGTAACAGAGTCTGAGAGATAATGGAAACAAACATTACACTTACATCTATATTATTCCTTTCCAGTTCTGAGGGTCTATACATCCCTGGATATGTCTCCAGCATCCGAAGGAAAACCGGGTCTAAACGTGATCTCTTAGCCGAGGGTAAAACAGTTTCTCCTGCCCTAAATATAAATAAGTCATAAGTAAAATATTAAATTGATAATTATATTTATTAGATGAGTTATAAATGCACATGACATAATATACATAAACAACACAGGTCATGTCAGTTGGTAGATTTTTGTTATAAATGTATCAGTATAGTAAATTTCATTAAAATATAACCAATATAAGGATCGTCCATAAATATGTATTTTGTCTGTATCATTAACTTATCTGTAAACAGGAAGAAGATGATTTATAGGAGTAAAATCTCTTTTAATACAGTGCTATAAGTAAGCTCCATTGCCAAATATCAAGACACCACCCCATTCAGTTTACAAGAATAACTGTGATTAACATTTCTGAGAGGCAGCTAAACAACAAATAAATTAAAAGCTAAAGTGACTGCTAAAAATTACTTTGAAATTAGGAGAAAATTAAATCAATTAGAAAGCTGGTATAGAACATGTAATGGGAGTATACATGTATATTATGCCATGCCAAGTTAAGCACCTTAAGGACTTGATAAATTTCTATATATTAAAATATATACACATTGGATGTATCCTGTGATCATTATTATAGGGTTGAATTCAGTAAATATGCATACGTCATTAAGATCCACCCCTTTGTAGGAGAGCTTTCTGGTACGTAATTGACATCTTTGAGCTCCATGATTGGTTGATAATTTTTCAAATGATTTTTAAAAAAATCTCTAGTATATGGACAAACTCCAAAACATAAAAAAGTTTCATTAAAAGTACATTTTGATTTTTTGCCAGTGCATTTATTGAGGTATGGGTATTAAAGGAATTTACTGCGAAATTACAATGTTTACAAACAGTGACATGTGAAAAGCCAAAATATGCCGCATAGGTATATGATTTTATTAGTGCAAAAGAACCTACTGCATCTTATCTTCATCGAATGAAATATGAAAGATTTGGCATTTTAAAAATGAAATTTCTATGAATTTATTTCTAAAGTTGGTAATGCATTAAATCCAATGGGGCTTTCAATACTGGATTCAACCCTATTTAAACTTTTTGATAAGACATTCAATTTGAGTTATTTTTCTTTGATCATAAAGCAAAACCAATGGGTGAGAGATGGACACCAAACAAAATAATACCACACCACTTAGTGAGATTTTTTATCTAAATTACCTTGAGTGTCCTTTAGAGTACTGGAAACCACTGTCTCTGACCACCTGCCTTGCCAAGGGGAATAAATCTTCCCTTCTGGTCAGAAGTGTTGGCATGTGTAGGCAAAGTTGGGCTGCTGCCTCATTAACAGAAATCTGAAAAGAACAAAAATATGATTCCATGTGGCTGTTTTATACAGGGGTCATTATACTAACATGCATGTTATCTTACCCGTATTTATTTGCATGTCTAACTGAGTATATTATCATCTACACTGAACTCTATTTTCCTTTCTCAAAATGAATAATTAGAGAATTGTTTGGAATTCTTCAGGTACACTTACACAAGCATTCCTCAATTCTACTTTCATATTATGACATTCATGCTTTGTACTTCCTGTACCATTACCATAACAGTTTTTGCCTTGTTGTAATGAGCAACTCAAGTCAAGTAACAGAGATACCTCTTTATGGTTTAAATTTCTTGATTTTTTGGGGGGTCTTAAAAATGTATGTTAAGAGAGTTTTTTGGGGAAACTTTATTTAGTAGATTTGTTTTTGCCAATATATTGTGGTTTCATTATTACAGGGGTTATCAATTTCATGTTGTTTTTTTAGAGGGGGGATAAACAACTGAAATAAGAATCTAACAAAGTGTTAATTCCATATTGATTACTTTTATCAACATGTGCAAACCACAAAAAAACTCTGACAAAATGGTTTTTTTTTTTTTTTTTTGGGGGGGGGGGGGGGGGGGGGGAGGGAGATCCATGAAAATTGTTCCAGATGAAAAAATAAAAGGAATCCACATTATTACATAGATGCATGTGAAATATCGATTTTTTTTCTAGTGAAATAAAATCTGGTTAATTCAAATCAATTTGTTCAAGAACGATTACCGTTAATATTGACATTTTATCTATGTAATAAATACGATAATCAATAAGGTCCAATGAGTAACAAAAATATGAGGGGGGGGGGGGGCGTTCGACATTCCCACCCTGGACAGCCTTTTTCCTAGGTTGAAATATAAAACAGAACGCTGGTGACCTCTGTTTTGTATAGGTCAATGATCTTTTTAACAAATAAAAGTGTACATTCGGAACAACCTAGGTTACATATTATGTTGCTACGTCATTACCCAGGTTGTTCTCGTTCTGTCCCAAGTGAGCCACAATTTTCCTACCTGGGGCCCCCTAGGTTTGAATGTCAAACGCAAGCATGATCACTCTTGGGGAAAGCACTCAGATATAACTTTACCAACTTGTGATCATATTTTGGTTATTCACTCAACCCAATTAATTATCCTATAAGTATTTATAACACAAATATCACAAAAATTAAGCCCCTTGCCAAAATTTCCCTTATTCCATAGTTTTTTTTTAATATATATAAGTAGGAAACAATCAGTAACAAAGAAATGTCAAAAAAATTATTGAATTCATCTGATGCTGCTGACGAGAGGTTTCTCCCTGAAATATGCATATACAGTATATCCAAATTAATTGTTTAACCAGTTCACCTGTTTTATTTTATAATAATGACATCATGGTACATACCCCACTTCTTTATGAGAAATTGTTTAAACTAGCTGTTAATACATGTATGTATACATGCATGACAAAAGCCTTTGTTATAGGAAGAAAAAATACAGCATGTTTTAACTCATGTGGCTAATGCAATCAAATGCAAAATGTTGCATCATACATTTTTTGATAGATAGTCATGAAATAGCAATTTTTTATAGGAAAGACATGTATACCTTGCAATTCATGTAACAAAATCAATTAATTCATGGACTGTTCAACAAATCAATGTAGGGAGAGGTCTGAGGTCGTGTGGCACTTTTTCACTTTCCAACAATCCATAAAATTCAATTTTACTTTTTACTATTCATTATTGCTATTTCACATAACTCATCTGTGACCCCCTTCCACTAATTATTAAACAGAATTCCCCCGATCCCCCCCACCAGATACACACATTTAATTCTGGAACAGGCTTTTAATCCATCAGAACTAATCAATGATAACATAACAATTCTTAATATATCATTCTAATTTTTAACTTATTTTCCAAACTCAAAAATAATTCAAGATTCAAATTATAACTTGATTTAAATTAAAAGTCTCTGAAAAACAGGAATTTTCACAAATTTAATTTTAAGACAAAAATCTTTGAAGTAGATTTTTTTAGATGGAGAGAAATTTGATCTATCCCTTTTGATTCAATATTAAAAGTAGCCCAAAAAATTGAATTTTTCAAAGCCAATTCTACAAAAATAATGATGGTAAACTTTCAATTTTATTATTTTTATTTAAAATACCGCCCTAGGGATAACTGACTTACCAAAATCTAAGAAAATGTTAAGGACAAACTATCAGACACTCGATTTACCTAAACTAGACATACTGTTTGCAATATACATGTATATATATTCCACATTTTGTTATTTTCTATATAAATCATACCTCATGCATTGACATAGGTTTTATATTTTTTCTCTTTGAATCAAATCTGCCATATATTGCTGCATATTTTCTAATCTCATCGATTCTATTGGGAGTATCTGCTGATTGCTGTATGACTGCCTGAAAAGATTCCAAGATTTATTAATTTCTGTTTTAAATGTTCAATGCACAGTGAATACCCCTCACTAGTGTTCCATACTGGTGAGGGGTATTCTGCCCAGATGGGGGTTCATCACAAATCTTTGGCAATTTTAGCTGAAAAACTTCATGAAAATAAAATTAACCAACAAAAATGAAGCTCAAACCTTATCAGATAATACTTAATGTTCAGGACAATTTTTTTTATATCCCCAATGAAAAAAAAAAGTCCTTACTTATAAATGATTTTTTTACAACGATTCAAAACATGAAAAAAACTTTCCTCAAAAGAACTTAAATGGTGTCACTTCCAGTAATAAAAAGCTACGCCGAGCGCAGCATGATACGACCGCAACAAGTTGAACCCTGTACATTGGAGGCCCAATATGGATAGTCTATTGCTTTGGCCACATGCAGCCCATGGTGGACTTACAAAGCTTTTTTACACATGCATCCTATGGTGGACTTTAAAATGCATATTTGACACATATATATTTACAATAACATTTAATAGAAAAAATCTTGACATGATAAAGCCCCCTTTGGTCCTTTTTTTAAAAAAGGTTAGGACCACAAACCCCAAATGCAATAAAAAGCTTCCTTCAGTGTATATAATCATCATATTTCAAGTTCATAACAATTGGCTGGCCCAATACAGCTAAATATCTTGTGTAAAACCATTTGCCTTGACCAACTTTTAGAAATGGCGTTTTTTGCCCCTTCGACCCCTTATATCTCAAAAACAGTAAGAGATATTGCAAATCTGATTGAAAAATGCAGGCCGGGATTTTCACAAGGATTCCAATGAAAAAAAGATTTTGAAAATCGGACCACAAATAAAAAAGTTGATTTTTTGGGTGTGGCCCGTCTTTGGCCCCCTGTAGCAATGTAACGATTCAATATACATCAAAACCATTGACACATTTTGTTGACAGAATTTAATGAGGAATTCAATAAAAAAAGAATTTTCAAAATCAAATGAATAATAAACATTCTACAACAGTTTTGTAAATACACCCGTTTTAGCCCCTTTTTTCCAAAACGGTGAGGGCCGCCAACCCCAAATACAATAGGAACCTTCCTCTAGTGGTTACAAACATCATATCAAAATTTCATAACAATTGGTCAATATTTACTCAAGTTATCGAACGGAAACCAAATGTCCCCAGACGACGACGACGACGACGACGACGCCGCCGACATCGCCATAACATTATACGATCGCAAAAATTTTGCGGTCGTATAAAAAGTGGTTGTTTCGATCCCCATGAATTTTTTTTCCATTAGGAAATGATTTTTTTTTTGTGCAATCAAATTGTAGTATTTAAATCAAATTTAACATAAAAGTCATTTAACAAGTTTAAAATTCATTTATCAGCCTCTTATATCACTGTTTTAACTTATTGAGCAGAGTCTAAAATTATCTGTCTTCAGTGAGATATATATGAAAGTTTCCATTGGTTAGGTCAATATAAAAATTATCTTAGATTCTCATCCCCTGCTGCCCCACTTTTTTCAGCCCCTCAAAAATTTTATTTTGATTTTAAGGTAAATTATTTTCATTTTTGGTCAATTTCACTCAAAATGACAGAAAATTTCATCAAAATGGATACAAAATAAAAATTAAATTTGCCGCCCCATATTTTCAAGAAATCTGGATGAGAATCTAGGAATTATTTTATTATGGCCTTTTAATAGAAGCTTACCAACCCCTTACCATGATGTCTCTGTTAATCTGTTTCTTTAGATTTAGTGGTTTTGCTTCGAAGAATGGTATGACTTTGGCAAGAGCGGCTGCTGCACTAGCGATGGCGGTTATCTGGTTTTCTACTAAAACTGGTGTGGGGATTGGTGAGGAGGAAAGGTCTTTTTCCTGCAAAAAAAAACAAGGGGTTGCACTAAGTCATGCTAAGCATACCCCCACTCGACCATTCTGAAAACAGGTAGTAGATGACCGACTGACCTGGAAAGGGGAGGCACGATACAACTTATGATGCTAAAGCTGTATACCAAATTTGAAATCATTTCCTTCTCTAGAAGCCGAGAATCCCTAAAAAGTCTAAGTCGGCTTGGAAAACAGGAAGTAGATGATGAACTGACCTGGAAAGGGTAGGCATAGTATAACTCATCATGCTGAAGCTGTGTACCAAATTTGAAACCAATCCATCCAGTAGAAGCAGAGAAATTGAACCGGACAGACAGACGGACGGACGGACAAGATGATTGCAATATAGCCCCCTCTCTTACGAGTGGGGGTATAATAATAAAAAATGTTAAATTCTGAAAAAAAAAACCTTTCGCAATGGCGCAATGGCGCAGTGGCGGATCCAGAGGGGGGGTTTTGGGGGTCTGAACCCCCCTTTCCTCCAAAATTTTAAAATTTTTGTGTAGATTTTCAGCAAAATTGGTCTGGAACCCCCCTTTGGCCCACAGAACCCAGTATGTGGAACCCCCCCCCCCCCCCCCCCCCTTTCAAAAATTTCTGGATCCGCCACTGTGGCTTTATTTTTGAAAATTTCAATATATTTGCAAAAACAAGAGTTAACACTAAAGTATGTCTCGCCTGCCGGCACCATCATAAACAATTATTCTTTCTTACTTCCACCTGCACTATATTTTGAATTTATGTGGATTTTCAATTTCTGAGATCAAAAGATGTTTATAGAACTCAAACATTGCAAATATATGCAATAATAAAAAGCTACGCCGAGCGCAGCATGATACGACCGCAACATGTTGTACCCTGTACATTTGAAGCCCAATATGGATAGTCTATTGCCTTGGACACATGCATCTCATGGTGGACTCATAAAGCTTTCTGACACATGCATTCTGTGGTGGACTTTCAATGGCATTTTGCATATTTGACATAAAACTATTTATGTCAATCACATAAGATTTATTGTGAAAATTAATTTATTTTCATACAAAGTTTCATTTTTTCACTCTTGGTTATTGGTACTCTAATGTCTTAAAACAATGCTGTGAGTATCTCACTACAATATTTTAAAGTCTTTTTTTATGTTGGGGATCAACCATTGTGGGACATAAAATGAAATGGACATAAAAATGAAAATTTTTATAGTTTTGTTTTTAGGCAGTGCTCTTTGTGTTCATGATTTTGGCAACGCAAAACTTATGGCAACTTATGGATAGAGCTCTCTGACAAGTCTTTCACATGTATTTAGGAAAAGTTTGATAGTCACCTCAGTGAAGGCCTTTGTTTTAACTTTGGATGAAGAACAGCCATTAAAGCACCATTTCTTTGCTTTGTTTCATTTCAATATTTATAATTTGATTCTGTGTCATGCATATATAGTACTCTATATTCCTTCATTGTTTAGATTGTTTGTTTCCATTATTTTTGTTCTTTTGTTTTCTTGCTTTTGGAAACAATACCCTCCATATGTGCAAAATTCTAAGATTATTTAACTGTCAGGCAAATGCTTGGTAAAATTTGCCTGCTAACTTATATTTTTTTTCAAACTGTACTCTACATTTTTCGCTTAAGTTTGGCACAAGTTTGACTGAAGCATCACTGATGAGTCTTTAATTAAGTGATTTTGGTGAAGTTGATAAATTTTCATGTGAAACTTTGTAATAATACATTGTTTTACTTTGTTTATTTTCAATAAATCTAAAAGGCTTTGAATAAGAGACAAGACATTATTTATGCTTGGTTGCTCACAGTAACTTTGTATATTTTCTCTCTGGAGCAAAATTTAATGTACAAAAATCAGAGCATATGATTATTAACACATAAAAACATAGATAAAACTAAAAAAGAAAAATTAGCTTAGACCTTGGTTACAGTTGATGTCAATTAATGAATGGACAAAAAATGATAAATAGTTTTTTCAATATTATCACAAATTGAAAAAACGAACACCAGGGAAATGAAATTTGTCCTTAAAAATTACTACAAACAGCTGTTTCTTTAATTGCAATGACAAGTTTTAGCATGAAAGTGAAACAAAAATATTCATTCAAAACAGTACTTATAGCACTCTGTATCAAAGTGTGAAAAATTATCAAAAACTTAAAATTAACAAAAATGTGCACTTCTGAGAATATGTTTAATGCATAATTGTTGTATGTACAAATTCATGACAATGTAACAAAAACTATCTGACCAAGGAAACCAAAAAAAAAAACAAAAAAAAAAAACATGCACATGCAGATAAAAAAAAATTATAAACAAACAAACATAAAAATCACAAAATGTTTCTCAACATACAATTAAACTTTTGCAATTTAATTTCCTAAAAATACACTACTGTGAAATTCAAGCTAGCTAGTCTTATAAGAGAGCAAATTGACAAAATCTATATGATTATCTAATAGAAAAACAAATAAGACAGTGCAAAAATGTGCAGGTTTGTTGTACATTACAAATCAAGCTTTTTCTTATGATTTTTCTTTGTAAAAATGCTAAGTCACCGGCCCAAGCAGGTAACAATTTTTAAGTTATTATAATCAAAGAAAGTTCTTAATTGTTTTTATTTAACATTTACTGTAAAGCAACCCAAACTGGTTTATGCGGTGAAAAAAATACTTCTAGCGTTCCACTTTGGATATTGGTATCTCCTAAATTGGTAAAGATCAAGTCAATCATTGTGTCATCTTCTGTTGTTGGGGTTTTGACAAGTTGATGAAACGATACAGTTTGAAAGAAAGCAGACAGTTTGCTTTTATCAGCACTTTGAGTTGACCAGTCAATGTTAAAGTCGCCTAAAACTATACAGTTTTTTCCAATTAGGTGTTTCTTATAAATGTTTCTCAGATGGTTGATAAAATCTACAACTTGGACTGATGGTGGTTTATAGAGAAAGAGTACTGTCACGTTTTGAGTTTTATTTGGCATTTCTATCATCATCATCTCTATTGTCTTGGTTTTATCATTGGACTTCTTTGCTGTGTTTAAGTTAAGATTTCTTGGAGTGTCAACAAGTTCCATTTTGCTGTATATAGCCATGCCATATGGTGATCTTTCATGTGTTTTTTCTGCTTTGGCATCTTGTCTGTATGTATGAAAGTTTTGAATATTCGTATCTTTATCTGCCTGATGAAATCTAGTTTCAGAAAAGGATAATACGTCAGCAGCATTCAGACTAAAATCTGCCTTCACATCAACTAGATGTTTATTCAAGGAATTGGCATTTAGAAAAACTATTTTAAGTTTGTCGGGTATGTTGTAAAGTAGCTGCAGTGATGGCTGTGGTGTGGCTAACCTTAAAAGTTTCATTTCTTCCTCCACTTCCTTATTTACACTAAGGTTCCTTATCTTTAAACCTTTCATGGAAGTAACTCGACTCAATGCAACATAATGTATATGGTCTATTTTTCTGTTGCTGGTCAGATCAACTACTATATCATCAACTGTATCACCCTGTGATCTGTGAATGGTCTTGGCTGCAGAGGGCCGAAGAGGAAACTGCAATCTTTGTACTTGTGCTTCACCTTTGTATCCAGCAGAATATTGTCTCATAGTTGGTTCTATTGGTGTCCAATCTTTATCAATATCATGAGTAAATAAACGTTTCTTACTTTTCCTTAGGAGATTTCCTGTATCTTTGTCATAAAATAATACCCAGATGATACCTGATGCATCTGTAGGGTGTGTCAGCTTTATTTTTTTTTATCTTGCAGGACGCACCATTGATCAATCCATCTTCACAATCTAAGTTGAGTGTGAGTTCATAAGTTAGTTCTTCTGCTAATTGAACTGTGGTTGGAAGCTGTGGAACATCTTTAGTTTTAGAGGCAAATGCTTCAAGGATTTTCCGAGCTGCCTCTTTATTGCAGCTACCAACAACTCTGTCTTTGGACTTTACTGTATACTTGGTTGACCCTGTTCTCAGAAAAATGCTGGAGTTGTAGGAGTTGACTTTTTCATTGGAAATAAAAACATGTGGTGTTTCATAGGGGTAATCGTCATCATCTTGATCAATTAGGTTGGTTTTCAGTAGCAAAATATCTTCAGTCGTATGGTTACCTTCTCGTAGTCTGTTTAATAGTTCCGAAAACTCTTTGTTATCTCTCTGTCTCATTATATCTGTAAGTTCCGTCATTTTAAAGAGTTCCTTCCCTAAATTGGTGGCCAATGGCATGTAATCTGTTTTTGGCAACTTAAATATGTATGAATCCATAACAGGTTTCAGCTGAAACAAGTCACCAACTGCAATAATAGAAATTCCACCAAATGGCTCTTTGGATCTCTTGACTTCCATCAACCTCTGATGTATACAATTGAGCATTTTGTATCCAACCATGGAGATCTCATCAATAAATATAAGTTTGGCGTTACCAATGGTGTTCTGTAATGAGTTAAATGAGCTGGAGTCTAGTGACTTATGCTGAAGTTTTTGATTTGCTGGTATTCTGAGGGTTGAATGGATAGTGTTGCCATGGATATGATAGGCTGCTTTACCAGTAGGTGCCATCAGTAGAACTCTTGGTGTAGTGAAGTCGTCACCAGCTTTTCTATTGTAGTATTTGAGGATCATCTGGTAAAGAGCTTTGGTTACAAAAGATTTACCTACTCCAGCTCCACCACTTAGAAAATGGTAAACTGGCTTGGTTGTTGTTTTGAGTTGATGTAGAATATCATAAATAAACTCTATCTGCTGTTTATTGAGAGATCTCATATGTTTACGGAGTTGCCCTTCTGTCCACTGATTGTAGGAATTCATATCCTCAGCTACTGCAACTGGTAATCCAAGTTCTGGACCAATATCATACTCCTGATTTGGCATACCACTTCGATTGGATTTGGACAGTTCCCTCTCTTGCTCATCTCTCTGTTGTGTATTTGGTGCTACTGTATCCCAAGCATCTTCTAAATCCGGCTGTTCTGCAATAAGGGTCTCGGCAGACTGGACCTCTTCTCTGAAGGGCTCAAAAATTTGTTGTTGTTCTTTTATTTTAGCAGATATTTTGTTGTACCTAGCAGTGAATGAAGAGTGCTTCCCCAATAGATCTTTTTGTTCATCTCGCCATGGTGAGTATAACATTAAAAGTTCTCGATGATAATTTTCGGGATCCGTAGATGGATTGAAATGTACCGTGCGGATAATTTTGGGTTTCCGACGTTTTCTGTACTCAACATCTTCAGTGGCTTGTTGTGACTGTTCACCTTCTTCTACATCAGTGGAAGGATCATCAGTTTCAGCATCTGACACTGCCTGTGGATCTGGGATAAGACCATCTCGTGTTGTTTTACATATTGATTTGGCCCTTCGTATAAATACAGATTTCTTTCTTTCATAAAAGGATCCAAATTCAGCCAATGTAACATTTTCCATACTTTTAGGTCTTTCAGAATATCTGGCTAATAGACCTTTACATTCAATTTCCTCATCTTCATCATCCAAGTTGTTCAGTTGGTCTTGTGGCTTCAGTAGAACTACTCTCTGGTCAGGTGGACTGGTGTTGATGAAGATGGTTTGTCTTGATGAACGCTTGAGTGGAAGTTGAAGTGACAGATAGCAAGCCTCCTGTGCACTAATTTCTACTGCATTCAGGAACTTATTACCAATCAAACGTACTTGTTCTTTGATTGTTTTGTTACCAGCATTGGCTTCTTTGCATGCATTTCTCAGGAGTTCACTCATCCCTCTTTGGGCTTTGGTTACATATGAGGCAATGTAAATGGCACAGGCATAGACATCTAATATGAACTGAAGGTCAAGGTTTGCTCGCCATGCTTTTAGACAATGAGGGTTGTAGTTGTTAACTCTGATTTCTAAAGGTGAACGCCTTAAAAATACAGTAGCTGTTGATATTGAAGTACGAATAGCCATGATGTAATCATCTTCAGTAATGTTCATCATCTTCAAGAAATCTTTGTGGGACATATCAGCACCATCTGACATTGATAACAATTCTTCATGTATCCTCTTCCACATGTTTTGATATTTAGTCTTCTCTTCTGGGTCTTTGTCAGCATCAAAAGGCATCAATATTTGAGTTTTATTCATTGGAGGTTTAGGAAAGCCAAATCTGCACTGTTTTTTCTTTTTTCCTTTACATGTTCGACTATGTTTGTGCGTTTGTAATTTTACTAGGTTCTTCAAGTCATCATCATCCGTTGGCAAAGAACAGGTTATGTACTTGTCGATGTAGTTACAGATGTCATCATGTGAGTTTTCGTCAAATTTAGGAGCATCAGCACACCATAACATCATATGAACATGGGGGGAGCCTCTTTGCTGGAACTCTATTCTGTAAAACCAATCTGTAACTTTTCCAATGGGGTTCAGATTTGACAATAAGAACTGGTTCATAAAGATATGAAGAGAAAAGTCAAAATGTCTTGTGCAGGTTACAGGATCTGACTGAATCAATCGAGTCTTGTCTTGCCAGGTAAAATTTTCTACTTCATCATCTGTGTAGTTCTTGTTGTCAACAAGATTTCCAAGTATTCTAAGTAAATGGTTCCAATGCGTCTCAGCAGCTGACAAAGTTAGGAAAAATGTTGCTGGTCCAAGTTGTCTTATTGAAGCAAATAATTCTTTAGATACAGCTTGAAAGTACGGTGGTGAACCACGAAGTGTTCTCAGGACTTTGTACCCTTGATCTAGATGGATTAGGTTCTGGGCATTTTCCTTTCGTACATCTTTGGCTGTGAGCTGTTGGCCACCTGTTTTGATTTTTCTTAATGCAATGTTTGTCTGGTCTATTAAAAACTTCATCTGGAGTTTCTTTGTCTTAAAAAAAATATTTTCTACATTTTTTGCACATCTTCTGTCACTGCTTCTAAGTTCAGACTTAACTATCTCTCCATATGTGACTGGTACAGTTCTTTTTTCATTGGATACACGGGACTGCCCACAAAATATTCCAGGATAGGCCTGCTCTTCGGAGGTTTTTTCTGTAAAAATACTGACTGGTTTTCTGTTTTCTGATGGAGCATAACTGTAGACCATGTCTCTTTCGCCTGATTCAATAAAGTCTGGTGGCGTTAGAAGTGTATCTGTAACTCCTGCAACAGTATCATTTTCATCTACTTCATTCCATTCATCATCACTGTCAACTTGGGCAGTCTGGCCATCAACCCTGTCATCAGGTGTTATTGAATCATTGGACAAAGGTACAGAAGATGAGTCGAATACATCAGAACTTGTATCATCAGTTGTATTCTCTTGAGTGTCAGACCATCCTAAGTCATAGGTGATGTTAAGAGATTTATACAGCTCTCCTGTTTCAGATAAATATTTTGCAGCAGTTCGAATCTTTTCTGGTCTGATGTTCAAGCTATAAACATGGTGTTGATATCTGAGTCTTCTCTTTAACTGTGCTTTTATTGTAGAAGTATCACTGGAGAGACGAGGAAGTGACTGCACTGTATTTATAGTATCTGCAGGAACAACAACCATATTACCATGAATCTTGAACTGCTTACCAGTTGGTGCTTGGTGTATTTTCATGAAAGGCAGAAGAGGGGATAACAAAGTTAGCTCTAATGGGTTCAGGTCTTTCAATGGACCCTGCTCTGTAAACACCATCTTGTTGGCAACTGCAGATGGAGGCATTTTCCCCTTCTTAATGTGACCAAAACATGTCTTACAAATCCACTCTTTGTCATTTACACTCCTCCTTCCAGTGAAGCATTTAATGGCCAAGTCTTCAGCTTTCTTTGAGTATGTCTTGATGTTTTCTTTATTTGCCTGCTGAACAGAGTGTTTGTACATCAATTGATTGCAGCATGTACATACAAATACAGGTCCCTCTTTAATTTTCACATGGAAATTTACAATAAGAGAATCTAAATCTTTCGGTTTCTTGTTCATTCTTTCAGTTCTCTTTGCAACCTTTTCTACTTCAAGAACACCTGGTTTTGACCTTTTGCCCTGCTTAGCTTCTTTTTCTTTCTGTAACACACCTGGCTTTGCTCTATGGTCCTGTTTAGCTTCTTTTTCTTTCTGTAACACACCTGGTTTTGCTCTATGATCCTGTTTAGCTTCTTTTTCTTTCTGTAACACACCTGGCTTTGCTCTATGGTCCTGTTTAGCTTCTTTTTCTTTCTGTAACACACCTGGCTTTGCTCTATGGTCCTGTTTAGCTTCTTTTTCTTTCTGTAACACACCTGGCTTTGCTCTATGGTCCTGTTTAGCTTCTTTTTCTTTCTGTAACACACCTGGTTTTGCTCTATGGTCCTGTTTAGCTTCTTTTTCTTTTTGTAACACACCTGGTTTTGATCTTTTGTCTCTCATAGCATCTTTTTCATTCTGTAGAACACCTGGTTTTGACCTTTTGATCTGCTTAGCTTCTTTTTCTTTCTGTAACACACCTGGTTTTGCTCTATGGTCCTGTTTAGCTTCTTTTTCTTTTTGTAACACACCTGGTTTTGATCTTTTGTCTCTCATAGCATCTTTTTCATTCTGTAGAACACCTGGTTTTGACCTTTTGATCTGCTTAGCTTCTTTTTCTTTCTGTAACACACCTGGCTTTCCTCTATGGGCCTGCTTAGCTTCTTTTTCTTTTTGTAACACACCTGGTTTTGATCTTTTGTCCCTCATAGCATCTCTTTCTTTGTCAAGTTCACCTGGTGAAGATCTTTTTAACTGCTTGGCTTCAACTTCGTGCTGTTTCACAATAGGATTCTTCCTTTTTAGTTGTCTTCGTAGAGTATCTTGTTGTTGTTCATTAGCTCGATACTCTGGCTCACTTCTCTTTATCTGTTTCCAAAGAAGTATTTGGTCTGCTCTGGTCAAAGGAGATGTTACTCTAGACCAAATACTAGAAGTTGGGGTTGATGGCTGATGACTTTGGTCCTGTGAGAAAGCAGCATCTTGATGTGTCAATGAACTGAAACTGGAAAAAGTAGTGTCCTTTGAAGTGGATGGTTCATCACTGCTTGGGGTAGATTTTTTTAAAGGAATTCTGTATGGATGTTTAAGCCCTGGTTGATGGTAAATACTGTCAATGATTTCAAGTGACCTTCTGTCAGGTTCATTTGGAGGCACCTGCAAAATAATAAAACAAACATAGAGTGTCTTGCCTTGTACTTAATTTTGAAAGATGAATATTTGTTTATATCCTAATATAGCAATGTCATTAGAGCTAAAATTCATCTTGGGGTAAAAAGTTTCATGTGATAACCATTCAATCCCATAATCTATAAATACATGTTTACAATATCCCTTGTTTTTGGAGTTGTCAAATTTTGACCTTGCAAACAAAATGACAGATGGAGGAACAGACAATGGAGTATATCCCTCTACTTGATTTGGTATTTTGGGTTTTACTGTTTTATGCTCTTCATAATCATATAGTGTTTGGCATCTTCAATATTTTTGGAAGAGCGCCTCTGATGAGTCTTGAATAGACCAAACGTGCATCAGGCGTAGCAAAATTTATTGTCTGGAACTTTGTTGTCATTTGTATTTCGAACGCACGTGAAGGTTAGCACTGCAGGTGGAGTTTTAATTCCCCGAGGTTAGCCCGCTCCGGCACTTTTGTGTTGGAGAACACATCAAAGCTTTAAATTTTCCGTTTAGATTTCAAAATTGTCTAAACCCTAAGATTCTTCCTACCCCAGACATAGATTGATCATCTTAGTAATAATTTGGTTCCCCAGTTTGGTATTTTGGGTTTTACTGTTTTATGCTCTTCATAATCATAAATGGTTTGGCATCTTCAATATTTTTGGTAGATCACTCTGATGAGTCTTGAATAGACGAAACGTGCAGTGCTATAAAATGACAGTAGTCCAGACCTAAGAACACCATGCCTAAAATAGCATGTAACCCAGTTTGATTATGTCCCTCACCTTTTTGATATTGTAAAATATTAAAACAAAATTTCTATCTGTGAGCCAATGTGATATCCCCATTTTCACAACTATGCCAATGTGTTATTTATATTAAGTTTACAGCAGGAAGTAAATGTTTGATGGACTCAAAAATGTACCCCCAAATACATCATGTCAATAATCTAGCTTGTTACCAATAAGAAGTAATTGTAACAATGAAACTGTTACTTAGTCTCCCCAATTTTCTTAGACCCCCTATGGTCTTATCATAAGGAGTAATACTATATATGATTATAGGGTGGGAATCTCAATAGTTTTCAAGATATTACAGTGTTTTGTCATTTGAGGGGGGGGTGCATCATGACTCCCTCAGACCCATCTCAGGTACCAAATGATTCATCTTACCATAAGGACTTAGAATGTGCATGGTTATACTTTAAGGATCTGAATGGTTTTCATGATATTAAGTAATTTGTCATTTGAGGGAGTGGTGCATGACCCCCTCATTCCTGTCTATAGTGTCAAATGATTTGTCTTGCCATAAAAACTAAGAATATATAATCAATGGGTTTTAAGATATTAAGTATTTTGACATTTGATGGGGGCAGGGCATGACACCCCTCAAACCCCTCTAAGGTACCAAATGATCTGTCTTACCATAAGGACTAAGAAGATATATGGTTATAGGGTAGGCATCTGAATGGATTTCAAGATATTAAGTACTATGTCATTTGAGGGGCAGGGGCATGACTCCCTCAGACCCCTCTATGGTACCAAATGATCTGTCTTACCATAAGGACTAAGAATATATATGGTTATAGGGTAGGCATCTGAATGGATTTCAAGATATCAAGTACTATGTCATTTGAGGGGCAGGGGCATGACTCCCTCAGACCCCTCTATGGTACCAAATGATCTGTCTTACCATAAGGACTAAGAATATATATGCTTATAGGGTTGGGATCACATTTGTTTTCAAAATATTAAGCATTTTTGTCATTTAAGGGGGTGAAGGATGACCCCTTCAGACCTCTCTATGGAACTCAATGATTTGTCTTACAATAAGGAATAAGAATATATTTGGTTATAAGGTGGGGATCTCAATAGTTTTTGAGATATCAAAACAATATAAATGAGATATTTGGACAGTGTGGCATGGGGGGGCTACACTTTATCAAGAGGCTCCCAGGAGCCTGAATAACTTGGCTGACTTTAATGCTTTTTTTTACATTGAAAGGACTATATAAAGTTAAAAGAGGGGTAATCTGACAACATCGATTAACTTAAACCAGTATAGTGTAGAATTCAATTAGTTGAACATTTAAGCAATCAAAAGCTTTTTATTTTTTCAACAGCATGCCAGCTGTAAGACATAAAAGGGTTATTTACACATTTAAGGAACCATAACTTCTATAAAAGGTCATTAAAAACTTCCATCATATTGAATTTTTGTAAGGCTTATATAACTAACTAAACAGTATTGTAACTTATTATTTTTTTTAAATTAACCTTTCTTAATTGTTTGCGATTCCATGGGGAAAGGTTGTGAAAATGGCCAATTTTGACGCTCTAAGGGGAATATCTCCAAAAAGGACGGGCCATACAATTTTGATCATTTTACACATTTAGTAGATCTTTGTTTTTAAAAACATGCAATTTAAATTTCTCAAATATCTTAAATAGCTTTTGGGATATTAAACTTAATAAGTACAAATTTTGAAAAAAAAATCAAGAAAAAGGGTGATAACTCCTACATGGGTGATTGAACCGCTTCAAATTTTAAGGACAGGTTAATCTTGAGGTGCTAAACACTGATGCTTCCAATCAGAATTTTGATATCTTTCACCAATTTTGAGTTATTTGAAAAAACTGCCATTTACCCTTATGCTCTATTTTTAGCCATGGTGGCCATGTTTTCAAAACTTTGACCCTGTTACAGATTTTGTTGATCTTTATGTGCCTAATAATGTGCAATTTAAATTTTTCAAATATCCTTTATAATTTCCATGATATTGAGCTTAATGAGTGCGAAATTGGGTAAAAAATGCCGAAAAAGGGCAATAACTCCTACATGGGTTGTTGGATCTGCTTCAAAATTTTAGAATAGGTAGGTTTTGAGGTGCTGAACACTTTAACCCATGCCAGAGTTTTGATATCTGTCTTCGTTTTTGAGTTATTTGCAAAACAAAAGTTAACACTGAAGTATGTCTTCCCTGCCAGCACCATTATTCTTTCTTACTTCCGCTATATTTTGAATTTATATGGATTTTCAGTTTCTGAGATCAAAAGATGTATATTGAACTTAAACATTGCTAACATATGCAATAAAAATAATCAAAGTCACTCAATAAGATAAATTGTTAACACAGAGACATGTCTCGCCTGTCCCAGCTGGATAAAATGAAGTAAAAATAAAAATGCAAATGTTTAAAGTTACAACAGTACCAGCAATTACTCATGATATTGATCTGTTTTGATGCAAATGAAGCTGTACATCAAATATCAATGGTTTACCATTACTTGTTTATATAAAACAGATATTGAAAAAAAAACATTTAAATATAGCCAAATGAGTATAAAATCTCAAAGTCAGTAGACCATGACTGCTGGAGCTAAACAGATAAAATCCTTGTGTTGTAAATTACGCTAAGGGTTAACGTCGCCTTTCGCGGCGCGGCCGCTATTTTTTGTGACGTCGTTTATGTATATAAAGCAGTTGGTGAATACAAGTTAGAAACGTTAGACGTCTTTTCGTAACTACCATAGAAAACCATAGCCAAACCGCACAATTCAAACACAACGCGAGCCTAACCCACACATTGAAGTGACAAGAAGTGACATTAGAGAATAGTGTTGTATCGGACAATTTTCACGATAAACTCAATATTAACTTACGTAGACAAAACCTTGTTAACCTAATCTTAACTGATGCTTAAGCCACTCCATACCAAACATAAATTATGAACCATGACTGCTTTATTTAAAACAGACATAAGTAAAAAGTTAAAAAATGTAAAATTTTAAAGTCAGTAGACCGTGGTGACGGCAGGAGCATACAGATAAAATACTTTTGAAATTAATCTGTACTGATGCTAATGCAACTGCATACCCAATATCAATGATGTACCATAACTGCATCATGTTAAACAGAAGTAAGAAAAAGGGTTAACCTCTGCCAATCAGTGCAGGGTTGGCAAAAACCTGGGTTTTAAGAGTATTTCCCAGCCCGGGGGGTCAATACTTTGCCAACCCTGAATCAGTGTAAAATTTCAAAGTCAGTAGACCGTGACTGCAGGCGCATACAAATGAAATGCTTTTGAAATTGATCTGTACTGATGCTAATGCAAGTGCATACCGAATATCAATGGTGAACCATAACTGCTTCATGTTAAATAGACTTAAGAAAAAAGGTTAACCTCGGCCAAATCAGTGTAAAATTTCAAAGTCAGCAGGCGCATACAGATGAAACAGATGATTGTGGACGCCGCCACCGCTGTCAACGTCGCCACCGCCGGAATCACCATACCTAAGTCTTGCCTTTTTCGACATCAACTAAGGTCAAGTTCTAAAGATTGGGATGCAACTGTGCTAAGCTATTACTATAGCATATGCATACCAAGTTTCATCAATGTTCATCAACCTAGGACCAATAATGCTTGAGATATGGAGGTGTTTGCAAAACCTTGACATTGCTATTTCATGTATATGCATTGAAAATTGTCAAAGTCACTCAAACGGAAAATCAAGGTCAAGGTCAAAAGATGGTGATGTAATTTGCTAAGCTACTACTAGGGTATATGCATACCAAGTTTCATCAACCTAGGACTTATAGTTCTTGAGATATGGAGGTGCTGGCAAAACTTTTCCAATTTGAAAATTGTAAAAGCCACTCAACCAAAAAATCAAGGTCAAGGTCAAAAGATTGGGATGCAACTGTGCTAAGCTATTACTGGGGCATATGCATACCAGTTTCATCAACCCAGGATCTTTGGTTCTTGAGATATGGAGATGCTCATAAAATTTTTCCAAAAAGTAAACGATGCCGCTGGTAAGGTTACACCTATGTCCTGCTCTGCTTAGCAGGCGAGACAAGAATGGGTCGAAGACAGAAGTGGCCAGATTTTGTTTAACAGGAAGTATATGAGCCACAGACCTGAAATTAAATCCCACTTTATGGCAGCCCATGCTGATGCTGCATACCAAATATCAAAAGGCTGTGATTAGTAGTTGCTGAATAAACTGTTACGAAAATTTTCTATTAATGAACATTAATATAAAAAATTAACTAAGTCTGTAAACAGGAAGTAGGTGAGCAATAGACCTGAAATCTAATCCCACATAATGGGAGCCCATGCTGATGCTGCATACCAAATATCAAGAGTCTGTGATTTGAATTTGCTGAGAAAACTGTTACCAAAGCATTTTCTAGTCATGCAAGCTAAAAAGGGCAATGGGTTATTGGATCTTCTTCAAAATTTAAGAGCAGGTACATCTTGAGTGGCTGATCACTTTTAACCTTGCCAGAATTTTGATTTCTGTCATTGTTTTTGAGTTATTTGCAAAAAAACTGAAATTTACCACTATGTTTTTTTTACAAATTAAAAATCCAAACAATATTTTTGAATCATCAATGCCAATAAACAAATTTACCAAATTTGGTTGCAATTACACTTATGGTGTGAGAGGAGTTAACACCTGAATAACAGACAGACGGCACTAGCTCAAATGACCCTTCAGGTCAGGTGAGGTAAAAAGTTAACAAACTACTAACAGACAGACAGACAGACAGACAGATGACGGACGCCAAGTGATGGCAATAGCTCACATGACCCTTGAGGTCAAGTGAGCTAAGAATGTTTAGGACCCACCACTCATAGGGTTATATCATTGTGCAAAATTTGAACAAAATATGTCAAGTATAGAGTACAAAAAGTGCCTAAAGGTGGGACAGAAAGTGGGAAAGAACTACAGAACCTGGGACAGAGACAGGGTAAACAGTATACCCCTCTCTTCTTCATAGCAAGGGTATAAAGTATAAGAATATGATACCTACAAGTTTAATCAAACAAGTTTTTTTTATGAATTTGTAAAAGCATACAATTTAATTATCCAGCATACATGTAGGGCAGATATTTTGCTAAATAGGAGCAAAATTATAATTCTTTTATTTATTAATATTGTTGTTATAATATATATTTTTGGCAAAAACTTTTGTGTAGTGCATCTATACAAAAAGTAAAAATGTTTAAGGTTTATAAAAATAAAAACCCCTCTTTCATGAAACTCTGGATCCACCAATGACACACATTTAGCCTGTAAAATCTCTTGGTTAGGATTGAATTAATGGAGAGGCTAATAGGAAAAGGATGGAGTAGGAAATGGGTTTTTAGAGGGGGCACTAAAAATTTATAAATAAATGATGTAGGTTCCTACCTGTGCTTTCTTTCTATATCTGTCATCTCTTCTCTTCATAAACAGACTCTTCTTCTTTACTTTTGGCATTCTTCTTCTATTCAATAAACATATAAGAATTGTTAATAGTCTACCCTGTTCAGATTTATAATGTATTAATAGTGCTTGAGTAAAGAATCAGGAGTACCAAGAGCTACAGGCATGATAGGGAATCATTTTTAATGCAATAATGTATCTCCAATAAACAATTATTATCATTAACTAATTTACTCCAAAGAAATAGCATATAAATATCAGCTTGGGGAATTTTTATACAATCTTGCTATTTACCATTCTATAACACACAGATAAAAAAACAGGGTTAATTTACTTAATCACTTAATTTACTCGAAGGAGCTTTTTTGTAATGTTTTCAGGTAAAATTCCCAGTTCAAATAGGTAGAACGTTTTCACTGTTTAAAACCATTAAAAGTTATGCATTTTAGTGGGTTAAAACATAATTGATTTTTGGTAACATACATGTACAATGTACCGGTACCTTATACAAAAATATAGAAAAAAACATTTACCAACAGTAAAAATTTCCAACATTATTACATGTATATCATTCATTCACCTTAGAAAACTTGAATATAGTATTATATAAATGTGCAATATCAAATATTTAAATATCATATATTATAAGATATTCTTTAGATATGATACATAATTGTAATCAGTTTAATCAAATGCAATGAATGAATGTGTATTTTCAAAAGGAAATTAAGAGGACTTACCTTTTAAACTTTACATCAATCCATAAGTAGTTAATCCATCAAACATCTATTGTTATTAATATTATTATAAGTAAAACCCACTGATGTCTCAGGCTTTATAGAACTAGTATTGCATAGTGCATTGTAATAGCCATCATTACCAAAAATAGAATAATGACCATTGACTAAAAATAGAACAATGACAGTTGACTAGCTATTTATAAAAAATCAATAATAGACCACCACATCTAATTAACATGTATATTATGACCTGTATATTGATTACACACACTTATTAAAAAAATAGATTTATGTTATATATTGTCATATTAAAGTCTTTAAATTAGAAATTTTATAACCCCTAACAGTTCAAAGGTTTAATAACACTTAATTTTAATTAAGCTTGAGGTGTTTTGACAAAAAAAAACTAATCAACTTACTATAAAGAGTATTATCTTCTTTAAGCAGTTATTAACATCATAATAAATGTCATAACACTTAGTTAACCCACTAAAAACTAACCATTTGTACAGACAAACATTTAAAATGGATGTTTTTGGCCCCTTTCTACCCTAAGTTCTTGAAAACTGAAAAAAAAATATTGGAAATCTGATTGATTCCAATGATAAAAAGATTTTGAAATCTGACCAGAAATAAAAAAAAGTTGATTTTTGGGGTGTGGTTCAACTGCCCCCCCCCCCCCATAACGTTTCATCAGTGCAAGACACATAAAAACCATTTTACACATTTACTTGAAAGAATTAATTGAGGAATACAATGTAAAAATAATTATCAAATAAACATTCTACAGTAGTTTTGTAAAAAAACATCCATTGGGTCCCTTTGGGTTATTTAAAAAAATACTCAAATACATTTAAAGCTTCCTTTATAGGTAAGAAACATCATATCAAAGTTTATAACAATTTGTTGGCCAATCAACAACAAAAGTTTTTGCACAAAACCATTTGTCCAGAAAAACACTTATAATTTACATTTTTGGCCACTTTGACCCCTAATTTCTCAAAAACTGTAAGAGATATTGCATATCTAATTAAAACAAGAGGCTCCCAGGAGCCTGAATCACTCACCTGGTCTTAATGTCAACCCTTTGAAGACTTTTGTATAGCTAAATGAGCTGAATGTTTTAGCAATAACAAGCTTTTCTCTATATGCAATAGTTTTCATTCCAAATCAAAAAAACACCATTTTTCACCTTTTAAGGGCCATAACCCCTTAAAGGGGTCACCTGACAACTTCAACCCTAAGAAGACTTTTGTAGAGCTTATTAAGCTGAACATTTAAGCAAGCAACATCTTTTCTCTATCTCCAATAGTTTTCATTCTGTAGGCCAAAAATTCTATTTTTTGCCTTTAAGGGGCCATAACCCCTATAAGGGGTCATCTGACAACTTTGACCCTATGGAGACTTTTGTAGAGCTAAATGAGCTGAACATTTAAGCAAGCAACAGCTTTTCTCTATCTGCAATAGTTTTCATTCAATAGGCCAAAAACTCTATTTTTTGCCTTTAAGGGGCCATAACCCTTCTAAGGGGTCATCTGACAACTTTGACCCTATGGAGACTTTTGTAGAGCTAAATGAGCTGAACATTTAAGCAAGCAACAGCTTTTCTCTATCTGCAATAGTTTTCTTTCTATAAGCCAAAAACACTATTTTTTGCCTTTAAGGGGCCATAACCCCTATTAGGGGTCATCTGACAACTTTGACCCTATGAAGGCTTGTGTAGAGCTAAACGAGCTGAACATTTAAGCAAGCAACAGCTTTTCTTTATCTGCAATAGTTTTCATTCTATGGGCCAAAAACTCTTTTTTTTGCCTTTAAGGGGCCATAATCCCTATAAGGGTTCATCTGCCAAATTTGACCCTATGGAGACTTTTGTAGAGCTAATAGAGCTGAACATTTAAGCAAGCAACAGCTTCTCTCTATCTGCAATAGTTTTCATTCTATAGGCCAAAAACACGAAAAAATGCTATTTTTCACCTTTAAGGGGCTGTAACCCCTATAAGGGATCATTTGACAACTTTGACCAAAAGGAGACTTTTGTAGAACTTTTGATGCTGAAGCAGTAGGATGGCATCAGATTTCATCTATCTCTTATATTTTTTGATTTACAAGCCAAAAACAGTAGTCTTACCCCCTGGTCTATTTTTAGCAACGGCGGCCATGTTTTTTGACGAATCAAAAATCCCCACATCAGTTCTGTGGGGGATACCTAAAAGTACCACCACACCAAATTTGGTTTGAATCTGTGCAGCCGTTTTAGAGGAGAAGAAGTTTGAAGAAAAGTTAACATACACTAAAAATTTACGTTTTTGGCCCCTTTGACCTCTTATTTCTCAAAAACCATAAGAGATATTGCAAATCTGATTGAAATACGCAGGCAGGGATTTTCACAAGGATTCCAATGAAAAAAAAATTTTGAAAATCGGACCACAAATAAAAAAGTCGATTTTTGGGGTGTGGCCCCTTTTTGACCCCCTGTAGCAATATAACGGTGCAATAAATATCAAAATCATTGACACATTTAGTAAACAGAATTTAATGAGGAATTCATTAAAAAAAGAATTTTCAAAATCGTATGAATAACAAACATTCTACAACAGTTTTGTCAATACACCTGTTTTAGCCCCTTTCGGCCCTTTTTTCTAAAACGGTAGGGGCTACAAACCCCAAATACAATACCAACCTTCCTTTAGTGGTTACAAACATCATATCAAAATTTAAAAACAATTGGTCAACATTTACTCAAGTTATCGCACGGAAACCAAATGTTCCCAGACGACAACGACGACAACGACGACGACGACGACGACGACGACATCGCCATAACATTATACGATCGCAAAATTTTGCGGTCGTATAAAAATAATCAAAGTCACTCAACCGGAAAACCAAGGTCAAGGTCAAAAGATTGGGATGCAACTGTGCTAAGCTACTACTGGGGCATATGCATACCAAGTTTCATCAACCTAGGACCTATAGTTCTTGAGATATGGAGGTGCTCGCAAAACTTTTCCATTGCTATTATATGTATTGAAAATTGTCAAAGTCACTCAACCAAAAAATCAAGGTCAAGGTCAAAAGATGGGGATGCAACTGTGCTAAGCTACTACTGGGGCATATGCATACCAAGTTTCATCAACCTAGGACCTATAGTTCTTGAGATATGGAGGTGCTCGCAAAACTTTTCCATTGCTATTATATGTATTGAAAATTGTCAAAGTCACTCAACTGGAAAATCAAGGTCAAGGTCAAAAGATGGGGATGCAACTGTGCTAAGCTACTACTGGGACATATGCATACCAAGTTTCATCAACCTAGGACCTATAGTTCTTGAGATATGGAGGTGCTCGCAAAACTTTTCCATTGCTATTATAGGTATTGAAAATTGTCAAAGTCACTCAACCGGAAAATCAAGGTCAAGGTCAAAAGATGGGGATGCAACTGTGCTAAGCTACTACTGGGGCATATGCATACCAAGTTTCATTAACCTAGGACTTATAGTTCTTGAGATATGGAGGTGCTCATAAAACTTTTTCAAAAAGTTAACGCCGCCGTCGCCGTCGCCGCCGCCGGTAAAGTAACACCTATGTCCCGCTCTGCTTCGCAGGCGAGACAATAAAACCATCCAACTTTGCTTCTTGAAAATTTTAGAATACGAAGCACAATTTTTCTCATTATTGTACTCAATGGCAAAGCAACATTGTCTATTTTGTATAATCAAACTTGGTCAAGTGATATCAAACCAGCTGACAATATTATTGCTGGTAACACCATGTTAACCAATAAAATTTTATTCATTTAATTTCAGTGTTCTGAGATCTGAACATTTGTTACATTTCACTTGTGCAAAATTCTAGTTTTCTTCAAATTTACAAAGCCTGGTATTTAAAAAATCTAAAATTTGAGGATTTCGTCATCTTCAAATCTCCCAAAAAACTCCTGCGTTATAACCACAAGATTGTCATTATATCATATTTAATATCTTTTAATACTTAATTTAAGGAAATTCTCAATTGCAGATGCTTTATGAAAACCCAGGCCTGTAGAACTGTTTTTGATAAATATTGATTCAATTACATACATGTTTATAGATGTATTATATGTTAAAACTAAACAGTATGTACATACATTGTAAATTTATCACATTTGTAAGAAATTTTTTTTTATAAGATCTTAAAATACAACTAATTAAATATTTATTGAATCACAAAAATTTTTGTTTAAAGTAAACCAATAATGATCTTCCTATAGATTTTATCATACAAGATCAGGCAACCCCATCTCCGTCCATTACATAAGATAAAACGTGACAGCCACCCTGATCACCTGTGGATAGTAAATCAGTTAGTGAATGGTACGTACAATCATCCATACTTGCCATAGAAAAGTTCTCAGATGCATTTAAATCTTGATCACAAACATACATGTGAAGGATCCATGATGACAAAGCTGGAGATTTTGATTTTTTTTGGCAGGAGATTTTCAACGCTCATTAAAATTACATTTCAATGTCAATTGAGGGCACTAGCGTTTGCCAAATATACATGGCTTCACTGATTAATCTCAAACTGTTTATACAATCATCAGGTCAATTATGGCAATTGAACATCTCAAAAAGTCGGGAGATTTTGTCTCCCGGTGGGAAAATCACATGTATGCCCAAAATACATCAATAAAAGCCAAGAAATCTGTTACGAAAGTTTTGAGAAGACATTCAGACAGACAGACAACAGTTGGGGTATAGAAAAAAAACATAGTTTAAAATTGGAATATCAAATGAATTTTCTTAGATATCATGATAAAAAATTTCCAATAATAAAACAGATCTTTTTTACTAAGTTATTATTTGATGCCTCATATGAAACAAAAACAAAGGAAAGATTATCTTGCATAAAAAATATGATATTTTATATAAATATTGATGGATGTATGAGATTATATAACACTCTGTGCGTCCAAGATAAGAAAGTGAAAAGATTTTATTTCATTAAGAAAAGATTTGTTTTTGCCAGGTACAAGCTTATGTAGACCCTATGTATGATATTGTCACAGATGCATATAGCATTGTTTGGTAGTAATTCTAGTTGTAACAAAACAAAAATAATGATCGAACAACAAAATATGCAAGAAAAACTTTGAACAAAACGTAATGTAAAGTCACAAATAATTGTTAGTAAATGTTTTTATTTGGATGACACAAGTAATAGATTCTAAGGAGTTATATTTGGGAGGGAGGATGGTTATAAAAGCTTTTATCATTATTTAGATGAATTATCACAGAGCTTATAAAGGCACAAAAAAAAAAGTTTCATTGAGATTTCATTGATTGTTCAAAACAAATCAATAAATTTTTACCATAGTAAAACAGACATAACAGTAAGTGCAAAAGAACAGACAGACATACAGACAACAAAGATAGCTTCTGCCAAACACCTGTCACAAATTCAAAGAACACTATATTAACACCCTCTCATGCTTCTTACAACTGCATCATAAACTTACCTCCTTCAAATCTGATTGGTTGACGTTCTGGGGTCCAGGACTGACGCTGGGCTGGACGTGAGGACTAGGACTCCAAGATCGTGCCCCCATTACTGGGGACGAGGAGTGATGGGGGTAAACGTTGGCCTGGGTCACCTGTCCAGGGGGAGATACAGTGCTGGCACTTGTTTTTGTCATTGACGGAGTAGATGGACTCCCAGAACCAGTAACTGTTAGCGGTATTTGACCTTGGAAGAGAGCTGCAGAATAGAAAATAAATAAGATTATTTCATTGTGCATGTGTTTAATGGTTTGGAGAATTAAAAATATCTGTGCTAATTCATATTCAGGATGTCAACACTATAATTAACCATTAAAACTTTAAACTAGATAATTTGCCTCTATATTATAGTAATTTGAAAATGTGTTTTACTAAATCATCTTATTTCAAACAAGAGTATCTCTCCTGCTGGCATCATTGGAAATATAAATTCTTTGGATATTCCTCTATATTCTCTAAATTATCATAATAGTATCCAAATTGAACCCTAACATTTCTTAAAATACAAAAGAAAATTATTAAGGTCACTCTACTGAAAACCAATGGTAAAGCTGTTTAATGCATACATCATTGAAATTGATACAAGCCTGCTCAAGGCAAGGCAAATGGTCAATACATCACAAATCCTAATTTAACAAAAACTTTTTTACAATTACATGTACAGCTTACTTATAAGGGTTCGCCACCCATTCTTGTAATGCTTTCTGCAGCCTCCGTACATGTAGAGGTTTACTGGCCATCCCATCCAGTGCCATTATATCTAGAAATTCTGTATTACACATGTTAAAGTTCATATATGATACCTAACCAGGGTTCACCACCCATTCTCCATTTACGTACATGTAGAGGTTAACTGGCCATGCCAACCAGTGCCATTATCCCTCATAAAAGTTAAAGCCCCCCCCCTTACCTTTATTGCATATTTACAGATCATTTATACTAACCGGGGTTCGCCACCCATTCTTGTAATGCTTTCTGCAGCCTCCGCACATGTAGAGGTTTGCTGGCCATCCCAACCAGTGCCATTATCTCTAGAAATTCTTCTTCCCCTGCCTCACAAAGCTGTTGAACATCATCTCCACCTAAAATTACATTTTAGAAATTGGAAGAAAATGACAAGATTTTGTTGACAGGAAGTGAGTGTCAGACTTAAATTCAACTACCATATGGCCAAAATGGTTATAACAAGATTTAACACTAAAGTATGACTCGCCTGTCGGCACCATCAGAAACAATAATGCTTTCTCACTTCTACTATATTTTGAATTCACATGGATTTTCAGTTTCTGAGATCAAAAGATGTTTATAGAACTTAAACATTGTTAATATATGCAAAAAAAAAATAATCAAAGTCACTCAACCGGAAAATCAAGGTCAAAGTCAAAAGATGGGGATGTAACTGTGCTAAGCTACTACTGGGGCATATGCATACCAAGTTTTATTAACCTAGGACTTATAGTTCTTGAGATATGGAGGTGCTCCCAAAACTTTTCCATTACTATTAAATGTATTGAAAATTGTCAAAGTCACTCAACCAGAAAATCAAGGTCAAGGTCAAAAGATGGGGATGAAACTGTGCTAAGCTGCTACTGGGGCATATGCATACCAAGTTTCATCAACCTAGGACCTAATGTTTTGGAGATATGGAGGTGATCGCAAAACTTTACCTTTGCTAATATATGTATTGAAAATTGTCAAAGTCACTCAAATGGAAAATCAAGGTCAAGATCAAAAGATGGGGATGCAACTATGCTAAGTTACTACTGGGGCATATGCATACTAAGTTTCATCAACCTAGGACTTATAGTTCTTGAGATATGGAGATGCTCATAGAACTTTTCCAAAAAGTTAACGCCGCCGTCACCGCCGCCGGTAAACTAACACCTACATGTATGTCCCGCTCTGCTTCGCAGGCGAGACAAAAATGGCAGAGATTATATTAAGCAAAACAAAGCAATTACCAAGGAAAACACAGAATTTTTAATTAAGACAATGATACTTGAAAATGTATGTATCTACCATAGTTGGTTTTACATTGTACCTTGGCTAATAAAAGTGTCATAATACTGCAGTAGATTTGCTCTCTGTAATACTCTGTATAACTGCCATTCAGATGTATTCTTAGGCTGAATTGACATCATGCCCTGGCGAAAATACACGTTATCTGAAAAGAGAAATATATGGTATGTGTTATTTGTAACTGTCTGTGGAAGCTTAAGCTGGCTGTTTTCCATTGTGATTTTTTAAATTGTCTTTTCTTTAATGTTGGTTGTGTCGCGTACACTTATTCCACATCTCTTTATTGTCTATTTACCTGGAAGGGTCTGCAGCAATGGAAAATTTTATTTGTGTGCATTGTACAAGATAATCAATAGGGGAAAGGTTGGGCCCAAAAAACTAGTTTAACCTGGCCACAATTTATATGTGCCTGTCCGAAGCCAGGAATTCTTGTAAAAGTTTTTGTTTGTGCCTGTTATCTACCTGTTCACTGTTCTATGTAGGGGTCTTTCGTTGATCATTATGATATTGGTTTTGAATCTTACGTATTGTATTATTAGTCTTGGGGCCAATTCAAGACAGCAAGCATGTTAGAGACTGTTGGCTGTTTTCCATTGTGATTTTTTAAATTTCTGATTCTTTATGTTGGTTGTGACGTGTACGCTTATTCCAAAATTGTCTTTATTAGAGGCTCACAAGTACAATATCAAGCTCTAGCAAAAATACATTTATATTTTAGGCTGATAATTTATCATGCCATCACATAAATCCACATTTTATTGAAAGGACGAGTATAGCTCATATGCTTTAGACTGAAATAAATATATGCTATGTACATGCTATTGATTTAATTTGGAATTATTTTGAAGCCCTAAAAAAAATCTTTTTCAATGTCAACTCAACTAAGGAGGTTAGTCCATGTGTGCATGAACTATCCTTTAGTTATAGTTTCCATATAGTCATGAATGATAACCGACTTAAGGTTAGCTACGACTTAAGGCTAGCTACCCGCCCACCCCCTAGTTTGGATATAGTTTTGTTACAAGTGAGTGATTTATCGGAATACCGAAATAAACTTTTTGGGGTGCAGTAAACTTACTACAAGAGTGGACTGTTCCCCTGATTGGTAAAAAGCTGTGACCTTGCCATTTGACCTATTGACCCCATAATCAATAAGATATTCCTTACCTCATAGGTGATTAATTTTAAGAAAATTTTATCTGTAGGTTCAAAATTTTAAAATTTTATTTTATATGTTCAAGTGTATGCTTAGGAAGCCTTTTTAAATAAAATTTTAAAAGTTATTCATCTCATGACCTGAACTTTTGACCCCCAAATAAAACAAGGGGTTGCACTAAGTCGTGCTAAGCATACCCCCACTCGGCCATTCAGAAAACAGGAAGAAGATGACCGACTGACCTGGAAAGGGGAGGCACGGTACAACTCATCATGCTAAAGCTGTATACCAAATTTGAAATCAATCCCTTCTTTAGAAGCCGAGAAATCTGTTACGAAAAATTGTCTATTTTTGACCCATAAATAGTCTAAGTCAGCTAGGAAAACAGGAAGTAGATGATGGACTGACCTGGGAAGGGGAGGCACGGTATAACTAATCATACTGAAGCTGTGTACCATATTTGAAACCAATCCATCCAGTAGAAGCCGAGAAATCTGTTACGAAAAATTTCACTTTTCAAATTTTTTACCCATAAAAGTCTAAGTCGGCTCGAAAAACAGGAAGTAGATGATGGACTGACCTGGAAAGGGGAGGCACGGTATAACTCATCATGCTGAAGCTGTGTACCAAATTTGAAACCAATCCATCCAGTAGAAGCCGAGAAATCTGTTACGAAAAATTTCACATTCCAAATTTTTTTTCCCCTAAAAAAGTCTAAGTCGGCTTGGAAAACAGGAAGTAGATGATGGACTGACCTGGAAAGGGTAGGCATAGTATAACTCATCATGCTGAAGCTGTGTACCAAATTTGAAACCAATCCATCCAGTAGAAGCAGAGAAATTGAACCGGACGGACAGACGGACGGACAGACGGACGGACGGACAAGGTGATTGCAATATAGCCCCCTCTCTTACGAGTGGGGGTATAAAAAAACATTCTTTTCTTTTTATTATAAGCTTCAAGAGTCATGAAATTCCATCAAGGAGTTCAAAAATACACCTGGTGCGTCCCCTCTAAAATTTGGAAAATTTTACTGAAAAAAAACTCTCGAATCTTCTAATATGTTTTCAATTCGCCCACTCTACATGCTCTAAGACCGTTACATGTTAATAATATAACATACCAAATTACATAAAAGGACATTTTAAGGCTAATTGATCATAAATTATAAAAATACATAAGAAACTTAATTCAAATCTCTTAAACTAACCTGCATTAGTAAAAATCATTCTAAAAATCTGAATATTATCAGCCTCTAGTCAAAATATGTACAGATAATGAAAAAAAATTCCATCAACATGTCCAATACATCTTTTTGCACAAACTTAGTCATGGAAACCCCTACAGGCTTTAAATATTAATGGTGAAACTTCCTAAGAGCATATTTTTTTAATCTCCTGGTACAAAGTTGAACATTGTTGAGTCTTGGGACAGTTAACACATAGTACAATGAAAACCAGTACTAGTCGTGGTGTCGAACCTGTATCGATCTAACAAATGGATAATCATGGAAATATTTAAGTTATTCTTTCTTCACTTCTGTTTTTTTTTCTTTTTTTAAATAAAAATATATAAATAATTTTACCCAATTTCTTTTGAAACTATCTTACTTTATACATTCATTGGGTTTAGTATACATTGTACATATTCATGTACATGAATTTGTAAGGTTATTATTTTTTCTTATCCAGTATGTATAATAATGCATACATGACCAAAAAAATTGATGATTTTAACCTTTGTACAAAATTTCTTACTTTCCTGTGGCCCCTTTCAACGCTGCAGATGGATTAAAATACATGTAGATTACTTATTTGCTTTCCAAAGTCAAACATAAATAAATATAATTGAACAATTTTGTACGAGTTTTTTTTTGAAATTCTTACTTTCTCCTTCATAGCAATTTTATTTGTTCATAAGAAGTGGGAAAATTATAGTGAAAACTTCCCCATGTTTCAATGAATTTCTATGAACCAGCATTACAATTGGATAAATTGTTGATATGGTTATAAAGTATTTCCTGAATACATTGATAAAGTATGTCATTTATGTACAAAGTCCTTTTAATTTCTGTATTTTCATGAAATAGAAAACCCTTTGTATATAATATTTCAAAGAATATTCGAGTTCTTACTTCTATCTGCAGTGTATTTACAAGTTAAGCATCTTGTAACACATAACTAAAACCAAAACTACTGCATGCACAATTATGACAATGAGTACTTTCCTTTTTCTTTAAATTTGTTGCATATCATCCATATGTATGGACATAAAATTCAAAGAACATTTCAAAGAATTTAATTTCTTTCTAAATATCCATCATTGTCCAAATGCATGTAAAAAAATAATTTCAGTTGGGGGCTAGATTTATTTATGTTTAACCCCCCCCCCCCCAAAAAAAAATTAGTTTCAGATCAATAGGGGAGGTTCGCAAGGATATAATTTTACAGTCCCTTACCTTTTGGTTGTAAAAAATCACTAAAATCTCTTGAATTGAAATGCCACTTTCTGCAGTGCGGCACATCAAAGTATCCACAACAGTCAGGCTCAATGTAGGTATACATGTCACTAAAGATGGACAGCTATAGGACATGCAGTCTTGATTTTTACATCACTAGAATTCTATTTTTCAACTTTTTTTTTTCAAACCTATCCTTTGTCTTAACCTTACTCCATAGTTATTATTCTTTGACGACAATTTATATCGTTAATATCTTAGAATCTTGCTTTTGACAAAAAACAAAGATCAAATTTAACAAAAGACGACATTTTTCTGAAACTTATATCCCTCTTTCTTTATCTTTAAACATCCAATGATATTTTATTTGAAATATCATTTGCCTGGAGACTTTGGGAATCAAATGAGCACTTCAACAGCACAAGCAAAAGCAATATAATATAAAAGTCTTCTTTTCATAATATTGTTTGGTTTTTTTTCAAACAATTTAAAATTACATGAAAATATTAGAATCTTGTCTAATACCATATTACAAAAGTCTCATCCTCCGTTGAAAATGAAATTAATAAAAATATTTCCACTTCAAAGGCAATTTCCACAAATCGATAAAAATGATAAAGATATAAGACTATTTCAAAAAGATTCTACTATAATAAATTTCAGCTTCTTTTAACCGTTTAAAACACAAGCTCTTTTTATATTTTGTAAAAAAAAGTATTTTTCTGTTTGAGAAAAATCTTTCATGCACCTGTATCCAACTTACAAATGCACAGCTTAAAAGAAATTACATTCTATTTAATAGTGCAACAGGTTTTCCTCCTTTTTTTTCTCGCTTTTTTTCTCTCCAGCATTTTTGTTTCATTTCTAATGAACATTTTGAACAGCTTGCATTATAATTTATAATCATCCTTTTTTTTTCTAATTGAAAATACTGCATTTTGCTTTTGTATCCCTTTCTTTCTATATACTGTAAGTTTAGATTGAAAAATTTCATATATATGCTCAGTCTGTGAAATTCATATTGGCTAAATCAGGCATTTGGAAGGCAGGTGGCCATGGGCCATTGGCACATCAAATTTTAAAAAAATTAAAATGGCCTCCTCTCATCTAAAAAAAATTATAAAGAATATTAAGAAATGGCCCCTTGAAATTTTGAGTTTCTATGAAAAAAGTGGTAAATGGCCCTTTGCTAAAAATTCCTTCCCAATCCCTGCTAAATAGAAAAAAAATCTTAAAATCAAGGATTCAGGCAAGGTAATCTCAAATCCTAATTCTCACTAATGATATCCCTACTCATACATAAAAAATGTTTTGCATAAAACTGTTAGTATTTGGTAAACAGGAAGTTGATGTTAGATGGATTAAAAAATGTGCAACACAATACAGCATGGTAAAGATGCCAAAATGACAACTGTTCTAAAATATATGTATCAGCAACCCAGTGATGGATCAATTTGCATATTATTTGTTGGAATTGAATATTTTGACTTTGGGTATTTTTTAAAAAATGTAATCTTGGATCCAATTGTGCCAGGGTAACTCCTGAGTCTGACATTGCCACTCATAGTATTGGAACATGATGATTTCATGTATAATGAAAGTTTGTTTTTGCCCGCAAAACGATGTTTCCCGTAAAAATTACAAGTTACTTTAACAACAATTAGAAGTTGATGATCAAAATTTCCAGCTAATAAGCACAACTTCACAAAGTGTCCTTCTTACATACCAAGCAAGTTTCATATAATTCTATTGAGTGGTTTCAAAGAGTTGCGCTGACAAGATTATAAATGAGAATTTTCAGCAACATTTCAAAGTTCAAAGGGCCATAACTCCCACTAAAATGTGAGGATTGAAATTTCCTGGTAACTTGCACAACTACATACATGTATGGTGTCCTTCCTACATACATGTACCAAGTTTCATTAGTTTCAGAGAAGTTGCGCTGAAAAACTTTGTGATAGACAGACAGGACAAAAACAATATAAATGTATGTCTCCCCACTTATTAAAGTTGAGGGAGACATTTAAATTATCATGGCCCTGAGGTTCTATTATCGTTTAAGGTATGACCTTCACCACTGGGTAATGTGCCTCTTGAAGAGACAAAACATGCATCAGACAGTGGCGGATTCAGAGGGGGGTGGAGGAGACGTATGCCCCCCCCCCCCCTTTAATTGAGAAATTTTAATTTTTTTCTGTATAAAATTGACCAAGCAACCTGATATTTTCATCAAAATCTGACATTTTTAGCAATTACGCCCCCCCGTTTCACGGACCTCTGGATCCGCCCCTGTCAGACAAACATGTAGCAACATTGTATTTTTTATTCTATTGTCATTTCCAGAATAAGTATGTTGTGTAATCTGTTGTTTGTAATCCATTTGTCACCAAATAGAGACTAAGATGCATCTATTCATAGTTTTTGTTGAAAAAAAGAAGGCTGACAAGACTTTACTATAAAGTATACACCAAACCACTTTAGGACTGAAGAATTGTTTGGTATGGACAGGTGTTTATTTTATGTACAAAAAATATGTTTTTTTTTCTGTCGTACGGAAGTTTCTGGGCAAAGGGAGATAACTTGAAATTATGAATATTGAAATTTTATGTCAACTTTGAAATAATATGCAATAAATTAACTGGTAATCTCTTTGTGTGATCATTAATTTAAGCGCCAAGTGAGGGAGAATACTTTCTATTTTATTCATAATACATGTACCTGTATACATTTTACATGTACTTGGTATATAAAATTTTATAAATCTGAATTATATGTTATTAAATAAAATGAACCTATTTTTCTTAAAATTTGGCAAACATGGCATGGCACAGGCACTTGTTTCTATAAGATAATAAGATAAGATAAGAAAGATTTATTTTAATTCGGATTTGCAAATAACAATAAACACAAGCTCTCAAGAGCTTTTTTCCGAATAATACATATAACTAATAAGAGCCTGAGAAAATCATATCGAAGAGAATCGAATCATCCTATTAAACATATGAAATGGCTGAAAATAACAGTGTCGTTCTTGTGAAGATCTAGAATCCTCTCGATTAAACTTTAGTGTTTCTACAGTATATTCAAATATAAAAGTATCTTTAGATAGCTGAATTTCTCGTACATTGTTTGATATAATTTAATAAGCGTTTTATTCATCATTTTTTTGTAATTTAATAAAATCTGAAGGATGGTGAAAAATAAAAAATAAAAAACCACGCGGACAGACTGATATTTGTCACAATAAACAAATTTCCTTATCGAGAGTTATCGACCAGCGGGCGTCCTGTTAAAACAGAAAATTGACAAAATTCAAACTGTTAATTAGTTGACCTGAATTTATCAAATTACCTTCATATTTTGCCTGAATATTTTCGAATCATTTTGCTATATAACAGTACTAAATAAGATACTATAAGGCAAGATTTTATATTAAATGTATTAGATTTCCAAGAGGTCTTTTTCTAAGTTTGAATTTGGAAAAAATTGTACGATTGACTTTAAACTGTTCCTTTGGAAAAATGGAAGATAAAAATGAAAAGAAAAATAGTCTAAACAAAGCAGCAAAATATACTCTTTCCAACGATGTATATATTCCATATGTACGATTCATTATGAAAAAGTTTACTCGCTTGTAATGCAAGTGCCTATTTCAAAAGGCCGAATCTGAATTTACAAATTAGCGCGGAGACACTGTTATTTTGGATTTATCGTGGAGACATATCTCTTTATTTATTGTCTCAGTAAGAGCACAATACAATATAGTTAAGACATATACATTTACAAAGACTACATGCATGCAAAAGACAAACACAAGAAGCACATAAAAAGCATATATCATTCAAGCACTAAAATCAAACTAAGCAAGTGATAAAGCACAGGCAAGTACTAAAATGCTACAAGCTATATATGAACATGCAAAGCACAAATTAATAAATAATAATAACTTAAAACAAGACAAATAAAAGGTTATACATGTAAAGCAGAAAAAGTATCAACAATAGAGGGGGGGGTCGAGTACAAATGTACTATTTATTTATTTTATGTACTTGCCCCTCCACCCCCCCCCCCCCCCAATTATTGATAGAAACAAGTGCCTGTCATCATGGTCATACATGGAATGATCGTCTATTAAATTAAGATTTGTTCATTTTAGAAGTATTAATATTCTGTGTTTTACTCTCAGAAGCTAGGATTGCCCTCCCCTTTTCATGTATTTTAATGTCTATTAAAATTTCAACATAGTTACCCATAATAATCAAAATTGATTTTTTTTTTTCATTTCTTGATTATTTTTCTATATAAAATTAATCTAAAAGCAGAACTCATTACGTTTTCCCTTTGATGGGCCCCTGATAAAAACAGAAATGGCTTCCCCTCTCCCATGTCCACCCACTTTACAATCTGTCTTTCAAATGTTCGTTTCATTTCAATCACTAATTAGAAGTAATTACAAAAATAGCAATTCTAAGTAATACACAACTATTATTTATGTTTTGATGAGATTTGAATACACAGGATGCGTAGTTCCCATGACCCCGGGGGTCGGTTTATTGATAAACTTCTGAAATACTTCGTCTGCAAAGAACCATACACGTGTTCCACGATGTTTACATGTTGATTATCTTACCTTGAATTGTGTATTGTATTGTCCCTCTAATTAATCTTCAATTAAGTAATTCTGTAATGAAAAACAACAGCTTCCCGTCCCTAAAATTATTCGTCTGGGTGGGGGTTAATTTTCCATATATGGCCGATCGATCTACGTCACACGATTGTAGAGCCGTGTGCCTTGGTTTCCCGACCCTCTGATTGGGCCGATACCACGTGAATATTTGCTGTCGTGGGTAGGAACTCATGACGTATTTCCCCATGAGGGTGTGGGGTTATCAACCGGTAAAAAAATCATGTGTGTGTTGACTTGTACAAGTTGAAGTTTAACATTTTATCATCAATCTTAAATAGGAAGTAGATTGTGGTTTGTCTTTTTTTAGAATTTTTTTTTTTAAAAAAAAACTTTTTTTTTATAATTTTAAAGTATGTAACACGTTAACGCATACTAGCGGGCTTATGAGAAATTGTCATATTCACATTTTTTTCTTATAGTGCACATATAAGAAGGGGTCTACTTTTGAAAAGCAAACAGGAAGTGCATATACGACGGACATAACCTGGAGCTTTTTTCATGCAGCAGTAAAAGCGAATAATAAGAAATTATTTTAACCTGGTATTTTACTGAAGAAATATCTATTTTAAAGTAGATAATCTATTTCAAAAAATGAAACGTGCGCTGGAACGTAATCCTCAACTTGTTGATGGTGTTTCCGTACTAGAGAAGAAGAAGAAGAAGTATGTTGAACGTTTACTACATTACACATGGATTTACAGAAAAGGGCATATTCATACCTGTCGACTTTTGAGAAATTGTCGTATTCAATGATATTTTTTCTCATCATATTAAACCATAGACCTGCTATAATGAATAGATAATACTTCAGCGAAAAAGTCGAAGCGCTTCAATTTGTCCGAGGGGTCTGAGTGAATTTCTTTGCATGGTTTTTATCAACAAAAGTGAACGTTTTTTTTTGCATGTTCTTTATACTTTGTTCTCTTCCCTTGTGTTCGGAATGGTGCATGTATTTATGGGGATGGTTAAAGGAGTACCAATATCTCATTTCCTCGTAAATTTTTCATCAAATATCCCGCATTCAAAAAGGTGTTGATTTTGGTTTTTTTTCAATATCTATATCCCTATATAGAAAATTAATATCCCGTATCCCAGTAAGTTTTGGCTCAATTATCCCGCATCCCATAAATCAAAAATATGTGAATATCCCATAATACCATAAACCCTCGGCTGGTGCTTGTGGTAAAGTTTAATTTAGATGCATTTAATTTAAAAAGTCAATTCACAGTTCAGTTTAAAAAGAAATAAATGTTTTATACAATTAAAAAAAAATTACGCAAAGGACAATAATTGGTTACATACGTTAATTGGGGGGGGGGCAGAAATGTAATAAAGACACAAAGAAACACAAGAAATCATGAAAATAAGTGTTAAGGTTTCAAAAAAGTAAATCTACCTGTATTTCAACTTTGGACAGTGTTGTTTTGTACATCTCTAGAAATACATGCATAGTCATTTAGAAACAGACTCACATCGACTAGTTTCAGGCGACAATTACTTTTATAATACGTTAGTTCCATCAGTCAGAGATGCTTTATATATGAAACCAAAGGGAGGTGCAATCCCTTTTGAGAACAGTATATTGGATAGGGTACAACAAAGACTATAGTAGCCCTCGCTCGTGATTTTTATACACATATTTCCCGAAGAGAGTATTTTAGGGGGCCCAGCAATTTGCTGACAGAGATAATAAACGAGTAGAAATATTTTTGCTCTTTCCAATTTCAAGAAATATGTGTTTCTAACCCGGGTTTCTAACTTAAAAAAAAGAAAACAAACTCGTTTTTAGAAATAAGAGAAAGGATATAAAGCATACTGGTATTAATCAACAGTTTTGCTACTTATAACTGAAATATACTGAAACTTTGTTTATGATGTTATAAAGACAAAACAAAAATGCCACAAATAAATATGTCGGAAAAAACTTGTATATTTGATTTCCCAACGGACCCTCATTAGAGCGGTAGCCGACCCCCGGTACGAACTTCTCTAAGCTTTAATTTAAATATCAATCCTCTTGGATACGGGCCAGACGGTTTTATGATCACTGGGGGATAGACAGCCGTCTAAAAGCAGAATGCAACGGATCGATGAAGAAAACCCGGCCATTATCGATCTAGTACCGCCCTTAAAAACCTCAGGAGTGTATAAAGAAACGCGCTTAATGTTGCTTTCATTGATCTTTCATCTTACATTTTATACAGATCTAAAGCTGACGCCCTGTTGAACAACATGACACGTCATTAAATTGAATACAACACACCCACCCACGGGAAATTGATTATTTTCTTTTCTGTTAAGATGTGTGAAGGAGCTTTTATAATTTTATTGACTTGCAAATTTTATTGGCATATTTTTTGTTTAAAACCTTCGTTTTTCCTTGCGGATGTCTTCCTAGAGAAATGGGGGAAAAGTCAGCTCTTATCTAAAAATGCAATAACTGTGTACACTTTTATTACGAGGGAGAACTTCTGTATAATAGTTGCAACATCAATATAAAAAATTCCCAAAAGCTTCATATTTGCTACTTTAGGCTAAGTATTGAGGTCTTTCTCTAGACATAAAAGACCAATATATTTTCATAGCATCGACATTTTCCCTCAGTTTAACTGCAATCATAAATTGAATGCTTTGAACACATGCAGTCTATGGTGGCCTTACAAAACTTTTTGACACATGCATTTTTTGTGGACTTTTTAGTTCACATTTGAACTTTTTTTTATACATTTATATACCAACCTTCAAGGACAACTCATCGATCTCTTTTGGTCCCTTTGATACATAATTCCCCAAAATGGTAGGAGATATTGCAAATCTGAATGGAAAACGCTGGCAGGGATACTTACAAGGATTGAAAATCGGACCACAAATAAAAAAGTCGAATTTTGGGATGTGGCCCCTTTCCGGCCCCTAATAGCAATGTAACGGTGCTAGATACATCAAAACTGTTGTTATATGTTCTTGACATAATTTATTGAGAAATACAATTAAAATATAGAAAGATCAAAATCGGAATAAAAATTAACATTCTACAGACGTTTTGTCAATACACATATTTCAGCCCCATTTGGCCCTTTTTCTGAAACGGTAAGGACCAGAAACCCCAAATGCAATACCAACCTTCCATGAGTGGTTACAAACATAATTTTTGTTGATTTCCGTTCGGTTGATTTTTTGACAGAATGTCTTCGTAATTTAAACATATTTTATTGTCAAACAAACTAAGACAAAGGGATAGGACACAAGTTCTACAACTTAGAACGTCTTCTCCCATACAAAATACATACATTACATTAAACAGACAACAATAATTATACAACTGAAATAAGTTTTTTATATATAATATGTACACCAAGGTAAATCATGACAGAGTATGGTTGTGGAAAGAAGCGAAACAAAAGAAAAAGGAGGAGAAAATTTATAGAAGAATTTCACAATTTACGTCTGTAAAATTTGAAAAGAAAGATGCACATATTGAAAAATGAAGTCTCTGATCTCTGGTATACTGTCGTTTGTAAATATTTAAAAACTTTATTTATCATGAAAAACGCCCAGTGTCTTTTATGTATGTTTGTACGCTAATAAAAACCAAGGAATTTACATCATCGTTTCTGGTGCTATCTCCAAACAAAATAGTTTCCATTGATATAGGAACTTCCAGGTCATGTAAAGACTGAAACAGTACGGCTCTTTGTGGTTCGAATCTGTTGCAAGAAAGGAAAACATGTGCCGAAGTCTCAACATTATCATTACAATCACAAAATTCATCGTTTATAATATTCTTTTGAAAAAGATCATGTTTGAGAGCACTACACTTATTGCGTATTCTAGTGTGCATAATGTTTTGCATCCGGTGTCCCACATTAAAGTAGCATGGTGGTTTTGTCAACGTTCTATATTTTAGTTTTAGTTTTGATTTAAAAAGCTCGAAAGTTGGACACTCTCGAAGTGATGGGTCAAGACTATTCCAAAGATTCAATGTACCTGGTAAGAATGAATGTTGGAAAAGGGAAAGTCTAGCAGACGGGATATTAAAATTATTTCTGTTTCTTAAATTGTAATTTGAAGATTCTGATACAAGAGTAGGCAATAAGTCAGTTAAATGTCTTCGTGCTGTTCTTGTTCGTGTTTACCGGTTTTGTTGTTGCCCTTTCGGGCTTTTGACACTCGAATGCCCGGTCCTATTGGTGCCACCTCTTTGCTTCTTTCATATCAAAGTTTTATAACAATTAGTTCACTACAACTTAAGTTATCGCACGGAAACAAAAGTGTTTACAGACGACAACGACATCGAAGACGACATACGATCGCAAAAATTTGCGGTCATATAAAAACGTTTTCAGTCGAAAGAGAACAAATCCTTGATTTGTTTTTAGACTGTGTTTCACAGGCAACCAAAACACACACAAACCAGAACACTAAAAAAAATAGGCACAAGCTCCTGTTACGTCCAATTACGTAACTTTAAGGCGAAAATTTATCTATGCTCCTGTTACGTTCCTTCCGGGACATAATAAATTCCGGACCCATTACGGATGGGGGGAACGAATCAAATACGGATTTATCAACGTAACTGTAGAATTTAAACCTTAAAGTTACGTGAAAAAATATTTTAATATAGTTTAGGGTAAGTATTTTTAAGTACCACTTTTTATAAGAACCATGCAAAAAGCGATTCATGAGTGGAAAGCCTACACCACTTTATTTTTGATATGGTACTCCTACTGGCACCCTGATTCGATATTTTGTACTCTTTTTCCAAACAAGCGTTGGTCCTGAGAGAAAAAAAATATATAGAATGCATTGGAAAATTGTAAGAAAGGGAGATAACTCTTAAAACTGTCAATAATTTCAATAGAAACCATTGTAACAAAATTGCAAGATTTCTCCCAGGACCAGACAGTTATGAGCAAATTGTTATTTATTTTTTATTTTGTATACTTTGAACTATCTTTTGTCAAAAATAAACCACTGTAGCCTTTTTATCGATGAATCACTTTTCTTCAGTTTTGCATGATTCTTAGGTGGAGTACTACTTAATTATGAATATACTTCGTAATTGTCAATATTATACTTTATCAAAACACAATTAAACAATTGTTTATAGCATTAAACGAGCTTGTATAGGAAATTCCGTCAAGTGATTAATTTTGAATAAATTAAGTACACAATTAGTCAGTTCTTATAGCATGCTCTGCATGTCCAATATGCTTTTTTCGGGAACGTTTTCAAAGCAACACATTTAAGGTGATACCAGTTTAGACAAAACGTTGACCACCTGATTTTGAAGAAAAGTTCATGCCTCCATGAATGCAAGTGAAATGAATTTCTTTGTACACAACATTACTTATTGTCTCCGCATCTATTTCTCTCCCTCTAATTTTTATTCCAGTTGACAATTTTCTAAACTGCACTTATATAGTTGTACAAAATTTATTTTTAGGTACGTATCAATATCATTTTCGAGATCGGCATATTTTTTATAAAGTTTTCCAACTTCAAATATGGGTGATTCGTCACCCAATTCTACTTTAAGAATAAACAGACAGCGCTCACTGAGCTAGATTTTTACTCAGCCAACCAGGTCAACATAGGTCAAGGATCGAGTACAAAGGCCTTGGGCATACTTCGATCTCAATAAGTGAACGAATATTTATTATGTTCAGTATTTTATTAATGAAAAAAATAATCATATAATTTACAATCTAAAAATACAATAAGAGTTTGGAACCAAAAAAAAAAAACAACCCAAAATTTTACATAATTTTGCTATTATTTTTCTCACGTAACTTTAGCATGTGAAGTGTTTAATTTCTACAGTTACGTTGATAATTAATCCGTAATTGATTCGTTCTCCCCATCCGTAATGGGTCCGGAATTTATTATGTCCCGGAAAGAACGTAACAGGAGCATAGATAAATTTTTGCCTTAAAGTTACGTAATTGGACGTAACAGGAGCTGGTGCCAAAAAAATAGGGAGCCCGAACCACGTCGGCAAAAAAATCCAATTGTTTGAAACTTGAAACGGTACATTAAACAAATAAACTTATCGCTAACGAACAAACAAAATTAAAAAGAAGCATATAGAAACTAAATATGATAAAGGGTACAGAGGACGAATTCTCATTTTTCTTGTCTTTTTTGACAATTTTTGTTAAAATCCGTATTGGTCGCATTTGTCCAACATCGTAAATATGTGATAGTCAATTTATACCATGTTATACCTTAACTTTTATATTGTCATTATAATAATACATATCTTCCAAACCAAAGCAAAATCAAAGTTTAATTACGCCAAAATGAAAGGCAAACGGCTACAGCCAGTACAGCGAAAAAATGCAATTACAAGTACACATGGGTTGTCCCCTGTCCTTAGTGTCATTAATTGACTGTTTTAAAAGAATCAAAAAAATCACTTGATGACTATAAATCGGGGTTTCAATTGGGTTTTACCCATTTATATAATTCTACAAGAAATTTAAACAAATGTAATAAATCGAGATATTTTACGTAATATGTCGGTTTTATTGTTACATGAACCAAAAAATATTAAAATCTATGAAAATTCTTATGATCATCGGAGCAGCAATGAAAATCAAGTATCCCGGGACAGAATTGTTGTGCCGGTGGTTTTGGGGCTTTGTCAGTTTTTGGCTCTACTCCTGTAATGTAAAATTACCTGGTGTGGTTTGTCCTACTATCTTCTCCAGTATAAAATCCCCGGTGTAAAATTCGGACACCAAAAAACATTATTGTTTGTTCTTGGTTCATCTCCCACTGGTTGCTGGTGCTGTCTTGAATATATCATAGCTTGTATGGTATATATATTTGGAGGTGGAATAGGATGAAGGGTATTCTAACCTCGAAAATACAAACGCACCTTTGGTACTTCACTCATTGTTTTCTTATAGGTATTATCGTCTCATAGAGGGGGGTATCATTTAAAATGGTAAATAAAATCATCTAATAAAATTAGAACTAAGTGTAACAAGTTTAAATATCTCAGAAATCTTTAGCATAAACAAACCTGGGTTTCATAAAACATCTAACCTTTGAGTTTTTTACTCAAATTTGGGAATTTCCTCAAATTTATATAGGAATTCAAGAGTTCTTCCGAGGATAAAATAATGCATCAAAATGAATCATCAACTAATCTGAGAAAAATTAAACAGACAGATGATAATAATAATTTTCCGCGTTTCGAAGTATAGAGGAAAATTATTGTACTAACGATTCATTAGATCATGTGACTTGGTATGTAAGTGATGGTCAGGTGACCAGCACTTAATGCGGGAAATCGTCTCATGAATTAATCATTCTCTACCCAACACCCGAACTGTCAAGTTTCATGTGTTTATAAAGTTTCATATGCAATATATTTCATGATATTTGGTATATATTATTTGAAGATATATAGTGCTTATGATGTGGTGTGATTTAGGTTTTTATTTTATTTTTTACATCATTCAAAATTTATTTTTTCTAAATTTTCTCTTTCTTTTCATTTTCGAGATGTTTTATTATTTTCTCAGTGCAATTCATTTGTAAAATAAAGTTTACACACATTCAAATGTGTCAGTGCAGGTTTTCACACTGTACTCCTAGACGGTCTGTCGAAAGGTATTTTTGCCATGAAAATACAGGTTTCCAGTGTCAATTTATCCCAAAGAGGTTTTAATCTCTGGTTTTTCCTGGGCGTGCCCTGGCCGTTGGAAGGGGGTAAACTAAACTTTATTATTTTTCCATCCCTTGATTTTTATATTTATGTATTTGATTATTACTTGATCATGCATTGTATACATATGCTGTTATATTTGAATAGTTTCTTATATAAACTCCGGCGTCCATCCTCTATATACTGTTGGGCAGTCGGCAAATGAAGATTTGTGTTGTGTTTTATTTAGCTGTTGTAAGAATTCAGAGTTAATAAGAAACTCTTAGCCAACAAGTTATAATGAAACTTGGTATGTAGATAAGTACAGTGTGTACTCAGTGTTCATAGTGAACTTCACTTGTAAGGTGCAGTCAATCCAGCCTGAATAAGAAAAAGTTCAATTTCAGTTATCTCCCTTTGACCAGGAAAATTCTGTCAGAAACCATTTAAAATGTTATGACTAAAAGTTGTTCAGATAATAATCCAAATCAATTTCAGTATCAAAAAACTTAAATGGATTAAGTTGATTTTTTTTTTTTTAAATAGAACTTTAAAATACAATACCAAAACCGGTATAAAAACGGTTAACTTGGTTATGCTGTATATATTATTTCAAGGAGTAATCTCTCATCAGCAGCATTTGAATCAAACATTAGAAGGTCAAAAACCCAAAGTATTGAATGAAAAGTACTCAGAACCAAAATGTTCGAACAGGGAAACCAAATCCAGCACCGAGGATATCGAACATGTGCAGTACAAGGAAAGTTTTATGTAATTTAGAATTTAACAATTGGGAATTTCAATAACAATTTTTTTTTTAGAAATTCAAAACTCACGTCAGACTTGGCTTGTGATTTAACTTCATTATGTTTAGTTGTGCAAAATATGATGGAACGCAGTCCCACATATGTGGAAACTTCCAAAAGTTAATGGTTTGGTTTTTTTTTCCTAACCAGATGTGCTGAGTGTGCGCAACATCTACTATCCTAGTAATGGACCTTAACCAAGAACTTAACCAAATTGTTACGGACAGACGGATGGACAAGGGTAAAACTATATGGCCGATCCACATACGTGGTTGTGCCATAAAAATTAGTTCAAAGAGCAATTTATACTACAAAGGTATAAAATTTACTGGTTATATGCATTACTAAACATGGTGTTCTTGCTACACACCAAGTTTCATAAAATTCCTTTGTGTAGTTTTAGAGGATTTTAAAGGAAGAACTTTTTCACACACAATAAATGCTTAGAAAGGACCCAAAAAATTTGTCTTGTCAGAAAAGTGTATAAATTGGTTCAATTTGAAAATAATTGGGTATTGCTGGAATACAGCAGTGCCGTCAGGCAATGAAATTGTCTTGGTCTTTATAAAACATCTGTTGAAGCATTTATCAGCCCTGGGTATAATAAATACTAAGAGATCTAGACTTACACACAACAAGAACAGTTTTAGGTCCCATGCCATTGAGTGGGAAAAAAATCTAAGTCAGCTCATTTAACAGGAAGTAGATAAGCCACAGACCTTAAGACGCAACCCACCATATGGGACCCCTACCTGAAGCTGTACACTAAAACCTATGATTGATAGTTGCTGAGAAATCTGTTAAGGAAAAGGTGTCATGGACACACACACAGATGGAAAAGAGCATTTCAAGGTTGTGGTGGGGGTTATAATGGTTACCTTACCACATGAGGATATAATGATTATTACAGGACTTTAGGATTAAGGCCAAAATAGAATAATTCATTGATTCTCATCCAAATTTCTTGAAAATATGGAACTGGCCGGCAAATTTAATTTTTATATTTTTTTATCCATTCTGATAAAATATTCTGTCATTTCAAAAGAAATTGACCAAAAATGAACACCCTTTGCCAAAAAATCAATATAATTTTTTTCAGACTGCTGAAAAAATCGAAGCGGGAAGTGATGAGAATCAAGGTTATTTTTTAAAATTAACCTAACTAATGAACAACCAATATTGTACAACTTTATTTATAATGAAGACCAATAGAATACAAATTATAAAGACAGCACTAATAGAAATCATATTTCTTCTGAAGAATGCCAACAAAAATATTACTATCTCCTTGCAGGTTTGGATAAATATTACCACATTTATTTCTCAAGTCATCTCATATCAGCTATCTTGAATAACATTTTCATGCATTATATCAAAAAAGTTTTTTGAGAATATTATGTTTGAAACTGTTTTAGAAAGACGTTTGCCAAAAACTTAGAACTAATATTACAAATTTGAAATTGAAATATGTATGCTAGTCTAAGGTCTCACTTTTTGTTCAAGACACTAATTCTTATTTAATTCTGTTGACAATGTCAAATAATGACTGTATGAAAATCGTATGAGAACCAAAGTCCAAATATGTGTAGGGAAATAACCCTAAACAATATAAAATGACAGGAGACACACCACTGCTCATCAATTAATAAGTCTAACAATACTTTTCCTTCTTAAATATACATCTACTTTGATTAAAGCAGACTGAATTTAAATTTACAATGAATAAAATGCAACAGGTAAAAATCTACCATGTGAAATCAAGAGTTATTTCCCCTGAATCAAGGAAATCCATCGAAATCTTCATCTGCAATTTCTTTTGCACTTTCTAATTCTTGTTGTTCCCTTTCTCTCCTTTCCTGTAATGGGTAAATCAAAGTTTATTATAAAAGAAAGTGAGAATTCAAAAGTGGCTGATAGAAATAAATTGCAAAAAAAATTCTATAATGAGAACAATTAGTGTTGGATTTTAATAGGGAAAACACTCTTTTTTTCTCTAGTCAAGATTCATAAAAAATACTGTTTTTTATTTTATGTCCAGAAATGGGTCTTCGTTGATAATCGGGGGGGGGGGGGGGGGGGGGGGGGGGGGGGTTTGGGGGGGGTTGTTTGAATCTTGATTTTTCACCACTTTGTATAAAAAAAAAATTTTCTAAGGAGCTAAATTTCATGGATTTCTTTAAACATGGGAGATTTTTTCGTGAAATTAAATTTAAGCGATTACTTATATGCGAGCATATACTTTACATATACTATATATAAGATTTTTTTTCTGCAGGTTTTAATTTATGCGAGTTGCCAACAATCCTGAAGAAAGCGAAAATTAGATACCAGCCAAAAAAACAAAAATTATACGGTACAATACACAGGGAAAAATCCTACTACTGAAATTTAGAGAAAATTTTACTAATTTCATTTCACTATATTATAAAACTTTTCCTGTATGGGCTATTCCAGAAATAAATGTATGGGGGGGGGTCGGAAGGCACTTATTTTATACCCACCATGCATAAAATTTTAATTTTTTCCCCCTTTATGTTGCATTTGAGAAATATCTAAAAAAAATACCACCACCCATAAAATTTTAATTATAGTGCCTTCCGACCCCCCAATACAAGCCCCAATCTGGTTTTAATTTACCTCTGCTGATTCCAGATCTTTGCTGTATGCCTTTGGGGGGAACCTCATAGCCTGAAAATCATAAGATAATACAGTACCAATTACAACAAAAATATCTTATAGTCATGTTGCAATCTATACCAACAAAACATGAATGTAAGACAGTAATGCTCTCAAGTATTTTTATCTAATGCTAAGCTTTGTTAATCAGAAGGAAGAAAAAGAGAAAATGCTGTTGTCATCAATGAGTCTAAGAAAAAGAACAAATTTACAGAAGACCAAATAATCGACATGCTAAACTTTCTTTTTGACAACATATTTGTTCAGTTTGGTGGACGTGTTTTTCAGCAAACAATTGGGATTCCAATGGGCAATAATTGTGCACCCTTGCTTGCTGATTTGTTGCTTTATTCATATGAAGCAGACTTCTTACAATTTCTTGTAGACTAAAAAAACGATAGACTAGCTCTCTCTTTCAACCTCACGTTCCTTTATATTGATGATGTCCTTTCACTATTAAAACAATTCTCGATTTGGTGACTTTCTCAATCTCATATATCCCCAGGAGCTTGAAATAACGGACACAAGAGATTCTAGGAAGTCTGCTTCATATTTAGATCTACATCTCGAAATTGACTCTCAAGGAAAACTTTCAACAAGGCTGTATGACAAACGTGATGACTTCAACTTTCCAATCATCAACTTTTCCTTCTTGTGTAGCAACAGTCTGTCCGCTCCAGCTTATGGAGTTTACGTATCTCAATTGATTCCCTACTCCAGAGCGTGCAGGACTTACATCGATTTCCGTAGCAGAGCAACACGTCTGACATGAAAATTGCTCACACAGGGTTATGTTGCTCATTGGTTACTGGCTTCACTCAAGAAATTTTACGGAAGACATCATGCACTTATAGACAAATGTGGGATTTCGATCTCTCAGATGAGTGCAGATGTTGGTTTGTCATAGGTTGTTGTTTTGTCTTCCTTTACCAGATTTGACATGCTGAATGGACTATTCGCAACGCGAGGAGTGTGCTATAGAAAGCAGGAACTGCTTACTCTTCTGGAGCACCTGAATTCACTCTTGTTTCGACTGGAGTTCGCGTTGTTGATTGATATTCAGTTATTTTGTGTTTCCATATTTTACATGTTGTCTGTATTTGTCCTGTTCTAGCAGACATAAAACACTTGACAGCTCACACAGTTCTATCAGATGAATGTTATACCAAATATCAACATGCTGTGCATAGGCAGATCCAGGGGGCCCTGGGGGGCTCGGGACCCCCCCTTTTATCGAAAAATTTGGTTGAATATATAGGAAATCAATGAAGCGTGACCAAAGCGGGGCCCCCTCTTAGGCCAGTCAGTGGGCCCACTCTCTTCAGAATCTCTGGATCCGCCTCTGCTGTGGCATGTATTTTCACAGAAAAATTGTATTGTGACGCATCAGGACGCCATAAGACAGCAGATAGTTCCAAACATTTTCCTATACGTTCCTTTGCAACGAGTTGCAGGCAACATAAAAATGATGGTCTTAAAAGAATTTATTACCATTTTTCCTTAGCAGATATTTGATTTTTAAAGCTATTGTTTTATGGGTGCTGTGTCATGTATATCTATAACATACTTTTGTCTATCTGGACTGAGGTATTGTGTAAATCTAAGTTAATGCAGAAATGTTTCAAGATAGACAACAGCCATTGGTCCTCTGGTTAATAAAAGACTTTTGGATACCAAATTATTTACCAAGCTAGTAAGTTCACTACATACAATACAAACATTGATAATCTGATACATGTATTGAATGCAGTCATTGGTTCTCTTGTGTTCCAAGGCCCTTCAAACATCCCGTTCACTAGCCCTAGTTGGTACAAACCTTGACTGAAGCATTATGTATATCTAGACAGAAACTGATACGTTGATGGAATGCAGTCATTGGTTCTCTGGTGTTGTAGATGTCACTGATTTCTATAGACTCCCCCTTTTAAGTATACCCCATCCTAAGTGGTACAAACCTTGACTGAAGCATTATGTATATCAAGACAGAAACTGATTCTTTGATGGATTGCAGTCATTGGTTCTCTAGTCAGGGTTGGCAAAGTATTGACCGCCCGGGTTTTCCCACCCGGGAAATCCCGGGTTTTCCCGGGCTGGGCAATACCCTTAAAATCATCAAAGTGGGCAATACTGGGTAATAAGAATTTATTCATGAAAAAAATCCTATTGAATAGTATTATTTGCTTCAAAATTTTTCCTCATCTACAAAATTCATAAATTATTTGTATTTGACATTACTTTTCATGCATTACTTCAATAATTTGTATATTTGCACTACTTTTTTGCTATAATTTTTTTCACTGTCATTACAATTTTGACAATCATGACAATACATGTTGTTTAATCTATGCTAATTATTTATGAAACCCCAGTCTATAAAACAAAACAGAATTGTGAAACCATATACATGAAAAGATTAAATAAGGATTAGTAATCAAAACATCATAATTTTGTCTAATTGTTAATAGGTAGGGCTTGTGTATTTATAAGAATGAGACATACATGCATTAAAAAAACATTGAACTTCTATAAGGCAATATAAGGTTATTTATAAATCATTTGGCATTTCTATATATTCATGGAAAATTTATTACATATACTACATGTATATCTGTTTAGTTAAGATTTAATCTTTCACTCTCTAAATCTGTTTTTAATAGTGTTTTCGTTTAGATTTTACTAAAAAGTGTACATACACATCTTAATACTGATTGTTATGTAGATATTTGATAATATTTTAATAAGAAAAAACTTATTACCCAGTAATTCCCAGTATTGCCCAATAAAACCCAGTAAAACCCGGGTTTTCCCAGTATTTCCCGCTGGGCTGGGAAATACTCTTAAAACCCGGGTTTTTGCCAACCCTGTCTCTAGTGTTCCAAGCCCCTTCTGTCCAGCCCCCTTCACTACCCCTAAGTGGTACAAACCTTGACTGAAGCATTATGTATATCAAGACAGAAACTGATACGTTGATGGAATGCAGTCATTGGTTCTCTGGTATTGTAGATGTCACTGACTTCTTTTGACTGTACATATCCTTTCTCATGATCTATGGTAGCTTCTATTACACCATCTCTTATGGCCTTAAAAGTAACAAAAGATTGATTCTTGTTTGTTAAGAAATAGTCTACAAAATTTCAGTCATAATACCGGGTATGAACACAGGAGAATAACAATAGTAGAACATATTGTATAGCAGTTTATTACATAGATAGGAGTGAAATATCGAGATTTCTGAGTGAACAGAAATCGTTTATCTCACTGAGTGAAATAACTAAAAACGCAGGAAATTTTAATTAACTGTTATTCGTTGTTACCTATAACGCCGTTTATGACGTCGAAAATCGTTGTGCCTACATGAAAATAGTCCAACCGGAAATTTCTGTAATTTAACCTTAAATGAAGCCTTTATTGAAGATTTATCTACCTAATAAATAGTTTAACTAACTAATGATTCAGAATATGAGGAAATATTCAACTTGTGACCAAACAACCTTGATAATTCACTCGTGCGCCTTGCGCACTCGTGAATTATTGGGTTGTTCGGTCACTCGTTGGATATTTCCTCATATTCGGAATCATTCGTAAGTTATACTATAATAATTTAATTGAGGTCTTAATTTTGGTGTGTAGTTAACAGTATAGTACATGATTCAATAATTGTTTGCATGTAGCATATTAATAGACATGAATTTTCATGTTACAAACGTAGTAAATTTGAAAATATTTTGCCTTTTATTTGTCTTAATAGAATTGTTTTCTGTTAAATGCATCATTTTGATAAATGTGTGCAAATCAAACTTATGGTTGATTCTCTATAAACTATTACCTTGGCTACAATATACTCAGCATCCTCCGGGCTGTCTAACATGAGCTTCTGGGATATATCCATCAAAGATATTTTAGAATACGATAAATTTATCATTCGAACACCAGTCTTTATCACATTGTGTCGTAAACGGATTATAAGAGTATAAGTGTCCTCGGCTTGAAACTTTGAACCAAACTTTGACAACACTTCATTGAATTTTGCTAGGTTTCCAGTTCGGACAGCTAGAAGTTAAAAAAAAAACATTTCATCATAAACAATTGAGTCTGTTATAACTTTGATCAGGCATTAAATGCAAAACTCACAAACACAAAAATTTAAAGTTGTTCCAGGTCTAAAACAGTCTTCAAAATTAGCCACAAGTCTGACGGCCCTGGCCAGTAAAATAGTTTTCAGACCAGTAATATTTCCTTAAGATATGGAGTTACAAGCAAATTATATGTAAAGAAAAATTGTAAAAATAATAAATTTCGGGCTTGTGCTTTGAAAAGTTAACCGTGAAGACTGTAAAACCAAAGACTCCATATTAATGGACAAAGGGGTTAAACTTCAAAACTAAATTGTTATGTTTTATATATTGAAGTTGTCCCAGGTATTTAAGACATGTACATTTGATGAAAATTGGTTGATTATTGAAGGCATGATCAATAATAAGATCTGACGTCAGAACATTGGGAGCAATGGAAGCAACAGGATCCAGGGCATTTCTGTAATTAATCCACCTTATAAGTAATGTTAGAACAAAAATAGTAAAATAAATAATATTTTTTTTATCTGTTAAGGGCTGTTCCAGCAAAACATACATGGGACGGGGGGAAGGCACTTCTTTGAAAGGGGATTCACCCATAGAATTTAATTTTTAAACTAACATTGTTTTCATTGAGTTTACACAAGCTTTTAAGGTAGAGCGTGGCACTTGGGTCCAAAATGAATTTGTCAATAGATTTTCTTCAAAATTGGCATAAATGTCCAAAATGATGTACTCTTTCATAATTTGATTCAAAATTCATGGGTTTCTTCCCTACTTTTCGAGTTATATCAAGTTAAAGCATCAATATTTTAATATGAATTATATAGGAAAACCCATAAAAACACACAAAAATGTTCCATTTCTTTTTTTCCTGTCAATAGATTTCCCTAATTTTTTGACATTTTATAGATCTTGCAACAATTCATCATCTAAAATCAATTTAAAGTGGGGTTTCTTCCCTTGATTTTTACGTACAAGCAAAAATATGAGCTAAAACGATGATTTTTCATGATTTTTGCCAAATTATCTCCCTTGACCATACTTTAGCTAAAAATTTATACTGCTTTAAGAATACAAATTTTAATCATATTGATTAAATGTGCCTTAAATAGGTATAAAGGTCCTAAAAACACAAAAATCTCAAAATATTTTTCAAATTTCATTTTATTTTGGGCAAGTCACATGACCACTGTCCTTCTCCACCTTAAAGCCCACCCATAGTGGCAATTTAATTTTGCCTTCCCCCTGTCCCATGTATATTTTGCTGGAACAGCCCTTAGTGTATGCCTCTTTCACACATGAAATTTTCTTACCAGCTGTTAAGTCAATTTTCAAAATAGGACATTTTATAATACAAATGACAACAAAGTTCCAGACAATAAATTTTGCTACGCCTGACGCCTATAAGTGATGTAAATTCTTTTTTGTGAGCCATTTATGAACTGTTTACAAGCATTCACGATTTCTTAAAATGTTGAAAAATTTTACAAACTGGCATTTATAATTATATGCAAGAAGAACAGTTAATGCCATGTGTTTATGAATTAAATTATGACATTGGCATTATGAATATTAAACTAAGAGCTACAATTGTGAGTCTTTACAATTAATTATGAGTTGTAAACTTGTAAAGTTTGGTAAAGAAATCTTGTATGTATACCTGAAGGGGTATCAAACAATTTGCTTTTAATTCCTTTTTAAATATCTGTTATGTATTTATTTGATGTCTGACGTTTTTTTCTTTTAATTTCATATTGTTATTATGATAACCTTGAGATTATCAACATACCTTGTGTTAATTGGAAATATGGTGCTAATGTTTTCCTCATTGATGGCTGTCTAAACAGATGTCTGTCTGGGATATCTCCAAGTAGCAGTTCTACTGTTATAGCTAGTTTGTTAACCTAGAAAATAGTTTTAATGAAATCAGTTACGCAAATATAAAAGATAATACAGGAATCTTTCCTACAAATCTATCAAAGTCAAAAATGGCCAGATTACATTATACAAGAAATAGGTTAGCAATAGACCTGAAATTGAATCCCACATTATGGGACACCACACTTATGCTGTATACCAAATATTGAGTAACTGTGATAAGTAGTTGCTGAGAAACCATACCGAAAGTTTCTTCATTGCCCACACACCATTCACCATTTTATAATTCATAACACAGATTTTCCCCCTATGAAATCAGACCACAAATTGTATTAAATATCTTATTAAACTGAAAATTTTCTTAAAACTTTCTTTGCATCAGTCAAACAAACCTGGTGTCAAGATTTGTCATTAAAGCTTATGATGGTTGTAGTAGATTCCTTTTGAAGCGTTGTACTGGGATGAACCACTTGTTTACAACTTATTTAGTATTTTTTAGTCGAATTACTTTTGACTAACATACCCTTACATTGCAGTAGAAAAGATAGATTTGTGCTATAAAAACTGAATAAACCAAGAATACTGTAATTTTTCAATGCTCTCATATCAATATCCAGTCTAACTGTGCTTATCTAATTATATGGATTTTCAATCCATAATACTTTTTTTACTGCTCTTGTATCAATATTCAATATATTTGTGCCTATCTAATTTTACTGATTTTCAATCCCGTAATACTTTTTGGCCCGAATTCACCTGGCACCAAGTAAAAACAGATTATAAAGTGGTCAACAGGTGGGGAAAATATTTTGTTAGTTTTCTAAGCAACTTTTTATCACAGCCTCATTAGGACCAATGTATTATGATTTAAATTCTATGTCTGATGCTCACTAACCTACTTGTTAACAAAATCCAACCATTTCTAGCTTTTCAAAACTTCCAACTAACTTACTGTTTGTCAATAACTTAAAATCCAAAAGCCCCAATGTGTGGGACTTTTTCTTAAGGCCCGTAGTAAAATGTTTGTACTTACTGTTTGTTTAAATCCAACAGCCCCATGAGTAGGAGCTTTTCTTAAGGCCTATCGTAAATGTTTGTACTTACTGTTTGTTTAAATCCAACAGCCCCATGAGTAGGAGCTTTCCTTAAGGCCTGTAGTAAAATGTTTGTACTTACTGTTTGTTTAAATCCAACAGCCCCATGAGTAGGAGCTTTCCTTAAGGCCTGTAGTAAGTGTTTGTGTGCATCTGAATATTCTAACTGGGCTGATTTGATTCTTCCTGCAAAAAGAAAAAAATAATATTTTCAAAGAATTAAACTATTTGAATTGGTTGGCATAAAGTTTTTTGTATAAGGGATAAATGCGGACCAATAAATTTCTGTTACTTAAGAATTCAATATTAAAATACTCTACTGTGGATTGCCTGAAATTAAAAAGCGTATGAATAAAGTATGCAAAACATGCAAAACATAACATATTTTATGCATAAACTGAAACTAGAAAAACTTTGAGCAGCAGCTAACAATTAAATGCCCTTCTTCCAAAAAAGTAAATCAGATCAAATTTTAAAAGAGGAAGTGTACATTTTACATACTAACATTGTGCAAAAGTTTTATGCAAATCCATCTTGTGGCTTTTGGGGAGTTGTTGTTTATATTGGAAATGTATCCTGAGACATAGCCCCTATCACTATAAAACAAACCTAGGTAATACAGAAATCTGGCCCATTCATTGTTAGAGGCTGACTCAGGGAAGGTTGATTTGGATACAAGTTTGTCAGCCTGTTCTATCAAGTTGTAGTGCAGGTAGTTACGTAACAGGAGATTTAATAGAGCTGCTTGTCCATCGTGGTCTGATCGTAGTGTAGCAGTTCTGAGTCTAGAGTGGAGAAATCTGTAAAGAAGAATATAAATGCATTTATAGTGATGCTTTTAATGGTACTTGTGTAAAGAAGCAGCTCTCAGTCCAAAGTAAAAAGATCTGTAAAGGAGCAAATGCAGATTTAAATATGATACATTTTGTAATAAAATTTTAATATAGGAAACAAGAATACTGGCAAAATCAGAAATGGTCTAAGCAGTAAAAATTCTAATATTTCAAAATCCTTTGATTGATGTACATAAATATCATTATGGTACTAAATGAGAGTGAGGAAAGAGGTTTTTTTCAAAACCATCCACAATGCAACCAATTCTGAGGCACAAGTATTGTCATAGCTTAAGAATACCAGCATATATACTCACGCTCTGATTTTATCTAGTTGGTTGGTGAGTTCATAGCCTCTTGAGTGGTAGAAGTAACATTTAGCAGCCAGTAGACCTAATGTCCTTCTATTCAGTGGTAGTAGTTTATTCATTAACTTTTCTGAACAAGACACAGCCTGTAAAAAAGACAAATAAAAAATGTCAAAATTTCTAAAAAAACAAGTAGGTGAGTTGAAAACAAATCTTACCATATAGAACCAGTGCAGATGCTTCATACCCAATATTAATTCTGTGATTAGTTGCTGAGAAAACTGTAATGAAATTTTTGTTTGGCACTTACTGACATATATCCAGATTTTTTCTTTTTGAAATCCTGCCAAATTCTTCCATAGTAAGATGTGCATATTTTTCAGTAATAAATATATATGCAAAGTTTGCTGGGTTTTTGTTTTTGTTTTTATTTGAGCTGCACTATAAATATAATTTACAGCTATTTATTTTTGAGCTACACTTTTAGGATTTCAAAACTCATTGTGACAAATTGATTCAACCGATTTTAAAACATGCTATCATTGTTGATGACCCAGGTAAAACACATGCATTTGTAATCATCATACTTACATCATAAATTCAACATACATGTACCCATTTGAAATTTTAAAAGTACACATTAAAGACTACAGTCCTTTTGTGTGACAAATAGACTAAATCTAGACCATTATTCATTGTTGTTGACACAGGAAAATGCGCAAAAAGTTCTAAATTCAACTTACCTGAGTGAATTTTTTAAGGTCTATGAGATGAATAATTAACAAGAGGTGTAGGTAGAGTTCCACTTCTGGTATGACAGGTATCGTTGCACTTTTACCAGATTTTGGTCTGAAGACCGGACCAATACCATTTGATTCCATTGGCTGCAAAATATTCCAGTTATTAGAAGTAAATGTGAGAGTGAAGTTTAAGAGAAAATGATATGCAGGACACATAATCACAAGAAAACAAAGTATGTATTTTATTGTTATTTTTTGCTGTTGTTGTTCTGAATAAAAAAGAAACACAGAAAACTTCAATCAATCTAAATTTGAAGAAAATACTCTCATCTAAGAAAGGCTTATAGCACAGTTTTAATCAGAATTAAATGTTGTGTTTTTTGTTTATAAAATTTTAACTGTTTATGGTTTGGTAAAAATGTATTCTTGTTTCTACTATTTAAAACAATTAAGGGTAACCACAAAGTTTAAAACATTACATGGTGTATGTATCTATATACTGTAGATTCATTTACGTTCAACAGTATCAAATTTCGTGGTAAGCATGTGTTGCTTATTTGAATTAAATTTGATCTCATCTATTTCTTATTTCCGTGGTTGAATGTCTCCGCTGAAAATCTGTACCTTATTAACGATAAATAATATGAAACTGCTGTATTGTAATATGTACCTGATCCAAAAATGCAATAAGCTCATCTCTTATAACTGCTTGAGTACCAAGATATCCCTGAAATAGTTTTCGTAACACAGTCTGGTTCAATCGTCTTCTCACAGTAACCAGGCTTCGCATCACCCTGGACATATATCTTGGTTCTTTTGATGATACTGATTTTTCAATTTGACGGACATAGTCTTTTATGTCTGCAAGTAAAAAGCAAAGAATTTTTTTAAAATTTTTATTATTTATCAACCTATTCATTTACCTGCACATACAATGTGAAGAAAATTTATACATGTAGGTGTTCCTTTTTACTTGCCAAGACTGTTTTTTAAGATGTTATTAAAAAACTGAACCAGTTAATGTCATGTCAGATGATCATTGCAATTTTTTATTCTGTACATCCATTTGGAATCTTCTAGTTTTTAAACTGTAAGTAAGTACATTATACTATAGATAGATGTACGACATATATGCACTGGTTGTGAATGTCTCTCTTAAAATACGGTTGTAACCAATTGATAAGTTAAAACATAATTATTTATTTTGGATTATGAAACAAGCTTGATGCTTATGTGAAATTGTGAATCCCTCTCCAGCTAGCAGTTTGCATTGCGAATGTGAACTTTGTAGCAGCCCCCATTGAGCCTACTCTTATCAAAATCTACAAAGGGATTTTTAACATGCATGAGTATTGCTCTCCGCATACACAGGCAACCTTTTTTCGTCCCTTCCGAAGGACAAGAATCATTCCTTGAGACCATCATGGTGTCAAGAGAGAGCTGGAAGATTGGTTCATGAAATTTTTACCCTGGATGAGGATGGAACCAAAAATCTTGGTTTTGGTAGCCAAACACGTTAACCAATGGATTAGCTGATAATATTACTATTATATCACATTTTGGTGCCTATGTCTCGTTCAACGGTTTGACACAGAATCCATCAAAATTATCATGGCAACGTTTCAAAATTATACAGGCCATTCATCAGGTTGTATATCCAAAACTGTCTAAATAAAGATTGAGATTTACGCTGTGAATCGTTCATCGTTGCATCGTTCGTGATTCTCTATTTAATTTTTCGTTCACCGTGATTATCATTTTTTTTATTGGTCGTTCATCATGATTATCATTTTTATTGGTCGTTCATCCGTGCGTGTACCCCCCCTATAAGTATAAACAAAGAAATTATTCCAAATCATTAACAAAACAACGAAAAACAAAACAAACTTATGATTATGGTTTAAAAATAACCTTCAAGAGTCAACAGATCTGGATCTTTTTTAGGTTCTTCTGGTTCGACTTCCTCCATTGCAACATCTTCAATTTTTGGATCAGTCTTTTTGTTTTTTGAAGGAGCAGGGGCTTCTTTCATCTCAACATCTGTGTTTTTAACCATCTTATATGTTTATTTGATATACTTAAACCATCTATATATGAATGTTATGTTATTCTGCACTATTCTCTACAAATATGTTATGATTCAACGAGTTAATTTGATTAAATTCTTGGTCAAATCATCGTTTACAGCCCGGCATGATCTGCAAAAAGTGAAACTATGGCGGAAGCAGAACCGCAGCAAATGATACCAAAAAAAGATAAAATTAAACTTTTAAATTCATTTTTATCGCTAGACTTGGTAGTTTGTGTCTACATGTATATTACTAAAATTTATTATAAAGATTGTTCTTTGTAAATAAAAAAAGAATATCAAATTTATCATTGAAGTTTTATGGCGGGAAAATTTAAACACGCAAACTGAAGCAAGCGAAAAAGCGATAACGCAAACGAGCCGGCCCAATTAAGCGCTATAATATGGAGTAGGTATTGCCTAAATGCGAGCATAGCTAAAAGGGACTACGTTTTGTTTATACAATGTATTTGGGGCGAGATGGTATGGGGCGATTATGCTTCGAGACACGTTAGTTTCGTACGTGCATATTACCAAGACGAAACGAGCAGTTTATGTGTATTTATTATTTTAAGAATATTATTTTCTTGTAAAAAGCGCAATTTATTATTTTTTTAAGCATTATTTCTTTTCTTGTAAATTATTTTAACATTCACTCCGGTCCTGTAAAAATAATAACCCTTTCCGGACCATGAAAAATCTAAATCAGCATTAGCAAATTTCTCGCGGAAACAAATACCGTAGAGCTCTCCGCTCGAGCGGGCACTTCGTGCCCGCTTACGAGCTATGCTCGCTATTACCATACAAGAAAAAAAAAGAACAGGTCGGAAAAGCAGTTGGAAATGATAGACTCAAACATTGAACTCTTACTGAACTGGAGATCAACAGAGGCGGATCCAGAGATTCTGAAAAGAGGGGGTCCACTGACTGGCCTAAGAAAGGACCCGCTTTGGTCACGCTTCATTGATTTCCTATATATGCAACCAAATTTTTCCGGCAAAAGGGGGGGTGGGCCCCCCCTGGATCCGCCTATGATCAAGTCGGAGCCCTAATTCAAACCGACCACCTAGCTGATCGAGTAGCTGGGTCACATGAAAGAAGAGACCAAAGCCTCGTTATACATTACTTTCACCAGACCATTACTCGAGTATGCGGACGTTGTTTGGAACAATATAAACAAAATGAAACTTGAAAATGCCAAACTCGACACGGCCCGGCTAGAATCGTAACTGGAGAGACTAAACCGGGGACTAAACTCACCAGTAATACTAAACTTTATGAAGAAATTAAATGGGGAAAACTCTCTGACAGACGTATGCAACATAGATTACCGACCTAATATAAAATTATAAACGGTAAATCCCCACAAAACTTACAAGACCTCATCCCTTACCGTGCTCACGTGACAAGTTAACAAGTGTGGCCACTAAAAGTATGTCTCGCCTGCCGGCACCATCACTAAAATCAACTAACTAAGCTTTCATTTCTTGATATAAACACAAGAAGTGTCTGTTTGCCCAATATCAGATGCCTAGCTATTATACTTTTCCAGCGATTCATCGTCCACAAAAGTCTTAAAAAAACATTACGGCCTGAAAAAGACCTAAGTTCACAGAGTCACTGGAGCATGAAAACGGGGTCAGGGTCACATGGCAAGGTGAAAGTTGCATAGACCATAACCTGAACTGTCTGCATACCAAATATCAGATGCCTAGCTCTTATACTTTTTTCAGTAAATCATCGTCCACAAAAAAATTTACGGCCTGAAAAAAGATTAAAGTTCGCAGAGTCACTGGAGCGTGAAAATGGGGGTCAGGGTCAAACGGCATGGTGACAATTGCGTATAACATAATCTAAACTGTCTGTATACCAAATATCAGATGCCTGGCGATTATACTTTCCAGTAATACATCGTCCACAAAAGTCTTACAAAAAAGTTTACGGCATGAAAAAAGACCTAAGTTCATAGGGTCGATGGAGCGTGAAAATGGGGGTCAGGGTCACACGGCATGGTGACAGTTGCGTAAAACATAACCTGAAATGTCTGTATACCAAATATCAGATGCCTGTCGATTATTCTTTTCCAGCAATACATCGTCCACAAAAGTCTTACAAAAAAGTTTACGGCATGATAAAAGACCTAAGTTTATAGAGTCAATGGAGCGTGAAAATGGGGTCATGGTCACATGGCGTGGTGACAGTTGCGTAGACCATAACCTGAACTGTCTGTATACCAAATATCAAATGCCTAGCTATTATACTTTTCCAGCAAATCATTGTCCACAAAAATCTTTCAAAAAAGTTTACGACGCCGCCGCCGGAAAGTAATACCAATGTCTCGCCTTCCGCGACGATTCGTGGCAGGCGAGGCAAAAACGGGAAAGCTCATCCTTGAAAACACCAGAGCCTGCTAACCCTTATCATTGAATGAATTCAGGGATCAAGTCAGCACATACAACAAATGCGGTTGTACATGTAGTCTATTCCAGACCTTGATGCTTGCTTGAAAAATAAGCTCAGTAGTTGTTCACTTGACAAAATCATCGGGTGCTAGGCTTCTAAATAGTCCGGGCCTCTAGTCGTCGCCCCAGTCGAATGGAGAATCTGGGCTGATTCAATGTCGGTGAGATTATGAACTAGTCGGTACATCAGTAATGAATTCGTTCTTGTAGTTTCTCGAGCTGCTGTTTTCTTGCATGGATGTTAACGACCTTGCTAGTCCGGCTACAACCGTTCTCGTTGCCCTTCTCAACTGTACTTTCCCAAACCACCGAAGACTTTCTTGATAGAGCGGTCAAACACTACTCCAGCATATTCCAATTACGGCCTAAACGAGCTCTTATATTAACGTCTGTAATTTTATTTAGGAGGACACGATAACATAAAGTTCCTACTAAAGTCACGTGTTATTTGCATTTTTGCTTGGTTGTGGCATATGAATTTTGCACCGCTGAAAATTTGCGTTTGTTTATGATGCTTGTCTTGGTTATTTGAGGTCCATTAGCTTATCTTCCTCCAAATGTTGTAATTTGTGAGGTCATTCTGCAGTTTGGTTTTATCATCTGGTGTCTTGATGGAGCGGAGCCGCAAATAATCTTGCTTTAGAATAAACTGGTGGTGGAAGGTCATTGATGTAAACTTTGTACACTTACCTTCCTCACTGTCTTATTAAAAACAATTTGAATATCTGGTTAAATGGTGTTTCGATAAATCTAAAAGTGACTATATCTGCTCTAAAGTTTCTAAATTATTTAATAAATCGGTTTTTAGCAACGAGACTCATAAAGGTTACGTCAATTGGACTGATACAGAAATGATAACTGCTCTAAATTATCTTTTGGACAACATTTATATTCGTTTTGGAAGAACAATTTATCGCCAAGTCATTGGTATCCCTATGGGAACTAATTGTGCCCCACTTATTGCTGACCTTTTCTTGTATTGTTATGAATCCCAATTTATGGCAAAACTTCAAAAAGACCCCAACAGACAACATCTCATTGAAACTTTTAATTATACATACAGATATTTAGACGACATTCTTTCACTAAACAATCCCACATTTTCTAATTTTATTACGGAAATTTATCCCAAGGAATTAACTTTGAATAAATCTAACCTTACTGGTGATAGATGCCCATTTTTAGATCAAAATCAATGGAAAATTACACACTAAAATAGATGATAAACGGGATGACTTTTCATTTCCTATTGTGAATTTTCCTTTTCTAGAGGGAGATGTACCACTTGCTCCGTCTTACGGAGTATATATTTCACAGTTGGTAAGATATGCTCGGATCTGCAGTGATGTGTCTTATTTTAATGATAAAAACCGGTGTATTACAAAAAAATTACTAAAACAAGGATATCGTTACCACAAATTAGTGAAGTCGTTTACTAAGTTTTATCATAAATATCTATACCTTATTGGAAAATTTAACTGTACACGACGACTTTTAATCGTAAAGGAAATATCCCATCCAGATTTCTACGGTAATGTTGTTTATAGAGCAAATAAATTCAAAAACAATCCCTTGGGAATGCAAAATTGGCTTAAAACTTTATTAAACAAGTATTAGCTTTTAAGAAAAGCTTGCCTGACCTCAGTATTTAATTATTACGTTTATTAATTTTCAAATAGATTTTTGATATTGGCACACTTCCTCCAATTGAGCGTGGAATACTATAAGAAAAAAGAAATTGTACATGTGCGTTTACCTTGCTCCACAGTATAGGCAAAATCAATCAATCAATCAATCAATCGATCATTACCCTCTGACATCTTTCTCATGCATTAAGCTCAATAAATCAATTAATTATATCAATGAATTATATGTCAAATTAACACACTTGATAGCTGTTCCTGTTTAAATAGAAAACACCGTCATAAATTTTAATTTACACTTATGACCTACTTATTTTGTTAGCTGGCTGACCTTATCGTTGCATGCTGATGTGCATGCATGTTTACTTTATGACAATTTATTTTCAACTGATAATATACACAAAACAAAATAATTATTCATTTATGATGTGAACAGTGATGCAAATTTAATTAAAAGAATAAATAAATTTATTTACTTCAGTAGGGCAATTTGTTTGTAATATAATGACAAACATTAAACTTTAGCTAAGTAATTAACACAGACAATAAAAGCAGGTGAATAAAAGTGATGCTGAGTAGCAAACCCATTTATCAAAAACCGGTTTAACAGTTCTTGTCAAATTACAGTGAATAATGTAAATTTGGGTGCAGGTACGGGTACTGTTTACACATTCTAGCCGTACCTTCCTGACAGCAAACATGGCGGCCTCCATGTAACAACTAAATCTTATACTGCCTGACCCCTTGGGGTCAGGCAATAACGGTTATGAAATGGATATTTTAGTAAAATCTTTGAATTTAGTCTTCTTTGGTAAAAATATTGATAATGTGTTACTTACTTTAAAATGTTAACTGCCTTTTTATACTTATGTCATTTTTGAGCATTACAGCGGTCAAGTGTGTCGGTTTTGTGTGATGATGCATCATCAAATGATAAGTGTTTGACGTGTCGTGTGTCGGATTTAAAATCGACATACTTGGTTTTTTTACATGAGTCGATGAATGCTTCTTACCTAGCTGTCAGTAACTTCGAGTGTTCTCAAGAGAGTATCTTTACATCCCGTTAATTACTTGTTGTCCTTTTGACTCAGATACTCTCTTGTTGAATTGAACTTCTATCGATTTGGTTTTTACTGTGTGTTAGTTTGTGCTTTGTTATTGATTATCATTAGGGGGAAGGGTGGCACCAAAAAACTAGTTTAACCCCGCCACATTTTAATGTGCCTGTCCTAAGCCAGGAATCTTTATCAAAGCTTATGTTTGTATTTAGTCGAATTTATGTTAATTGGTTTTTTTTTGTCAAGAAGAGGGTCTTTCAATGCACTTTGGGATTGGGCTTGAAACATATGTATTCTATTTTCAATCCAGGGGCCAATTGAAAAACAGCGAGCAGCGACCGCTGGTCACATTGAAGGCTGCTGGCTGTTTTCCATTATGGATATTTAAAATATACGTTTATAATGTAGGTTGTGTCGCGTACACTTATTCCACTTCTCATTTTCTTCTATAAGAATAGTAGAGAACCTAACACAGTTTCTTTAGACACCCCAGAGGTTACTGGTGACGAGATTGGCTGATAATAATCTATAACCATCAGCAAGAAAATTCTCAAGCTATGATAAAATGTCAAAAACTACGTATACCACAGTGCTACAGTTTCATCGACAGGCGATGATAAGCACTTTGTCGAATGCCATGTTAAGTCCACTAGAATTGCGTCAATCTGTTCCTTTTCGTTCAGGCCTTTAGCTTTTACTAGAAGGTCGTGGATTGATGTAATTACTACTGCATGGACTTTCCTGAACATGCGTTAGTTATGAGATAATATATTGTGTCGTTATAAAGATGACTTGAAGTCTTAAAGTAAAGGGACTGTAATTTGCTGGCTTAATTTGCTTTATCTCTCTTCTTAAAGATTGTTGTCACGAACGCTCTTTTCCAACCGTCTGGTGTTTGTCTCCGGAAGAAACAAAGAGGCAGGGCATTCGAGTATCAAAAATACCAGTAAACCTTTATGATGGAGAACAGCACGAAGAAACACAAAACAGGACAAAAAACACAAATCAAGCGATCAGAAATCAACAACACGAACTCAAGTCGTAACGAGAGTGATCGAACTCAAAATATTAAGCAATTCCTGCTTGCTATAGCACCCCGTCGCGCTGCCAATTGTCAATTCAGACAATCATATTAAAAACCGATCTCGCATCGCTCCCGGTTTTTTGATATGTCGCGACATATCAAAAAACCGGGAGCGATGCGAGATCGGTTTTTAATTAGATTGCAATTCAGAGTGCCAATCCGGTAATAAAGGAAGAAAAAACAAAACCTGATGATAAACCAACATCTGCACTCATCTGAGAGATCGAAATCCTATATTTGTCTATAAGCGCGTGATGTCTTCCGTAAAATATTTTAAGTGAAGACAGCAACCGAGGAGAAACAAAAAACCTTCTGTTAGCAATTTTGTGTCAGACCTGACGCTCTACCAAGTAAATCGATGTAAGTCCCGCAAGCTCTGGAATAACCAATAAATTGTGATTCCTTAACTCCATATGCAGGTACGGGCGGAATGTTGCTACACAAGAAGGGAAAGTTGACGATTTAAAAGTTGAAGTCATCACGTTTGTCATAGATCGAGCTTTGTTGAAAGTCTTCCTTGTGAGTCTTTTTCGAGATATAGATCAAAATATGAAGCAGAATTCCTAGAATCGGTTGTGTCATGTATCTCATGTTCCCAAGTATATATGAGCAAATCGAAAATTGTACTATGGAACGCCATTGCTGCCTTATGATACACAAACACATATTTAAGTATGGAACGCCATTGCTGCCTTATGATACACAAACATTGTTCAGTGAAAAGACACTATCAATATAACGGGATGTGAGGTTAAGAGAGAGAGCTACGATCTTTTTTGTCTAAAAGATATTGTAAGAAGTCTGAGTGAATAAACAAGCAGCAAGAAAGGTGCACAATTAATGCACATTGGAATCATTATTGTTTCCTGAAAAACACGTTGAAAACAAACTGAACAAATATGTTGTCTATAAGAAAGCTGAGCATGTCGATTATTTGGTCCCCTGTATATTTGTTCTTTTCATTGATAACAAATCCTGAAATTTAAAAAACAACAACACTTTTTTACCCAAAAAATGAAAAATGAAAATTTTCACCCAAAATTTAATCTGTTGACTTTCAACCACTAAAAAGAGAAACAATTTTGGTGAAAATCAGCTAAGAAAACTTATTAAAAAAATGTGTGTTGATTTTTAAGTTTAATTTTGCATGTGAATTCCAGATTGGCACCACCTGATTTCAAACTGCAAACAAAACAACTCATAGGCGCCTAAAAAAAAATTTTTTTCTCAAGATGATCGATCTTTAGAAAAATAATTTTGCAATACTCTTTTGATAAATTGTATCAAACACTAAATAAAATGTTGAAATTGTAATCTTTCAAAGTGATGCACAGTTTCTTTTTTTTCCCATTAGTATATAATCGACTACCAGATATTTGCATCTGCGTTTTCCATTCTTTTTTTTTTGGGGGGGGGGCACAAAATAAAAACCGTGTGTTTAACAAGTTGTGCCAATCGTAATTTGAGTCGTTCATGATGTGTAATAGAAGTATATAGTGTAGAGAAATCGAAAGTTTTGATGCTGTTGTATAAGATGACAGAGAATCTCCATCAGTTCTTCCGAATTCTTTAGGATCCACAGTTGATTAACACCATTTCTAGAATAACAACAGATAAACAGATTATAGGAGGTTTGCTTCATGTTCGGATGACTTTTTACAATGCTCTATCCTTAACTTTTCAATCGCCAGCCAACTTTACCTTTTTGTGCAGCAACATTCCACCCGCTCCTCAAAGCGGCTTATGAAGATTTACGTATCACAACTGATTCGTTTTTCCAGAGATTCCGTGAAATATTGTGATTTGCTTGATAGAGCATTACGTGTGACATTTAAATCTTACACAGGGTTGCAATGCCCCCGGTTGTTGTCGTAACTCAAGAGATTGTATATGGAAGACATCATTTGCTTCAGACAAATGCGGGACTTATATATCTTTCATGCAAATGAGCACAGATGGTTTGACATACAGGTTTAGTATTGTTTTCCTTTGCAGGATTTTATCGATATCCGCTTTAGTATATAGAAAGCAGGGACTGCATGCTTACTCTTTTGGAGCACCTATTAAGAGCCTGTTCATGAGAAAACCATGCAAAATCGTCCAGTAGCAATGTTTTCATTTTTGTAAAAGGTATATTGCAACTGAAAGACCATCCTATAAGACCTATTCAGGCAAATTTTTTCCTTCGAAAAATCAAAGATGGCCGCCCTACAGGCCTAAATAGCTATATATAGCATTCATCTGATTTTTCAGTGATTTCAATATTTTTTTTTATGAAAATAAGACATTTTCATTGTGATTTTTTTTTAGTTTACGTAAATTAAATGACAATTGTAACAATATTTTTTGAAATAGTGATGTTTTGTCTTTTAAATACAGTGCAATTTTCGTAATTCATAATTTTGGTTCCTCTGGTACCTTTAGGTAGGACTTTGGCAGTATTCCAGACTGTTCAAAAATGCTGAAATTTGTTATTTTTAAGGGCACTTATTGTCCAAGGTAACGCTTTTTTATCCTTATCTTTTAGTAATTCCAAAACAATAACATATCAAGACAAACTTATCAAAAAGCCGAGCTGGGATTTTACATTTTGACTTAGCCACAGCCCCGGAAAACAATGGTATGTTTTGATAATTCTTCATAAAATCTACATTTTGGAGGATTCAGTTTAAAACTCTGAATGTGTTTGCTATGAAACAAAATACATTTAGAACATTTAATACAACAGATGATCACAATACAAGTACCATTTAAGGGTTGAGAAAGACATATACTTGGGGATTAAGGGTGAAAGATGGGAATATTTTGTGTATTTTGATGAAATGTACAGAAATGGCCAACTTTAGGGGACTATTCTTCGTGAATGAAGGGTTGGACTATTAATATGGAATATCTTTCCAAAAGACTGTTATATGGTCTATACAAAAACATATTTGTAACTTTGCTTACGGTCATCCCTTACATGTTACAGCATTACAAAAATGAAGATTTGGCCATTTTAGCACATGGCTAAAATGGGCTTCGGGGCCTAATAGTGGCATCTTTTTGAAATAATTAAAAGATGTACAGAACAGGAGACTTTATAGGCCAAATGTATATAAATTGTTCTATATAAACAAATAATATTGAAGAAATCAAACAAAAGAGCACTTTCAACTTGGTGGTCCAATATGGCTCCCATGGCCATTTGGCGAAATAGTCCCTTGTCCTCAAGCAAAAACTAACATTATTTTTGGTTGGGATCCACCATACAAAATGTTTTATTGTGCAGAAAATGGTCGAATTTTACAAATAAAACAATTTTCCTGGTTCATATTTTTTTTCACATTTAGGTCTGACTTTGTCATTTTAAGGTGGCTAGAGACTTTTTTGTAAAAAGGCTCTGGGGGCTATAATAGACCACCAAGTAAAAAGTGCTCTTTTGTTTGATTTCTACAATATTATTTGTTTATATACAACAAGTTATATACATTTGGCCTATAAAGTCTCCTGTTCTGTACATCTTTTAATTATTTCAAAAAGATGCCACTATTAGGCCCCTGAAGCCCATTTTAGCCATGTGGTAAAATGGCCAAATCTCCATTTTTGTAATGCTGTAACATGTAAGGGATGACCGAAAACAAAGTTACAAATATGTTTTTGTACAGACCATATAACAGTCTTTTGGAAAGATATTCCATATTAATAGTCCAACCCTTCATTCACGAAAAATAGTCCCCTTAAGTTGGCCATTTCTGTACATTTCATCAAAATACACAAGATATTCCCATCTTTCACCCTTAATACCCAAGTATATGTCTTTCTCCACCCTTAAATGGTACTTGTATTGTGATCATCTGTTGTATCAAATGTTCTAAATGTATTTTGTTTCATAGCAAACACATTCAGATTTTTAAACTGAATCCTCCAAAAAGTAGATTTTATGAAGAATTATCAAAACATGTCATTGTTTTCCGGGGCTGTGGCTAAGTCAAAATGTAAAATCCCAGCTCGGCTTTTTGATAAGTTTGTCTTGATATGTTATTGTTTTGGAATTACTAAAAGATAAAGATAAAAAAGCGTTACCTTGGACAATAAGTGCCCGTAAAAATAACAAATTTCAGCATTTTTGAACAGTCTGGAATACTGCCCAAGTCCTACCTAAAGGTACCAGAGAAACCAAAATTATGAATTACGAAAATTGCACTGTATTTGAAAGACCAAACATTACTTTTTCAAAAAACATTGATACAATTTTAATTCCTTCTACGTAGACTGAAAAAATCACAATAAAAATGTCAAATTTTCAAATAAAATTTGATTGAAATAAGCAATAAATCAGATAAAAGCTATATATATCTATTGAGGCCTGTAGGGCGGCCATCTTGAATTTTTCGAAAAAATAAATTTGCCTGAATAAGTCTTATAGGATGGTCTTTCAGTTGCAATATACCTTTTACATAATTAAAAACCTTGCTACTGGACAAAATTTCCATTTTTGCATGGTTTTCTCATGAACAGACTCTTAAGTTCACTCTACTTTTCGACTTCAGTTTATGTTGCTGAAAGTGGTTAAGTTTTAGACTAATGCTTTTAATTTTGGATTAATAATATATTTAGCGATTATATTCAAAATCCTGTTCTTTTCTAATTGTTTGAAAAGTTCCGCTTGAAAGTATGGTTCAGTCCCTTGACAGTATAGAGACCCCCTTTTTTCTTTTTTTTTTCTTCTTTGTTACTTGAAGTGTTTTAGTTAGTCGTTCATTTCTTCGGGAACGGCGGTGTTTAACTAATGCTTTGTCCGTGTTGTTCTTGTCTCTTTTTTACCGTAGATTAGCGTAGATCCTCTTCTGACTGTAGGTCCTCAGGGAGGTCCTCTGCTGTCAGCTCTCTGTCTATTTTGATTTTACTTTGGTCGTGTCCGGTCGTGTTTATACTGCTTCGGTAATTGTATTTTCTATCTTGGTTTTGCCAGTATCTGTTGAGTCTCGCTTCAAAGGAGTAAATTGTTGATGCGTTTACTACTGAGGATGGCAAGTCGTCCCATATCTCAGTTGATCTTATGGTAAATGAGTACTTTCTGGTATCCAGTCTTGGTCTTTCTTATAGTTTCTTTTTATGCCCTCTTGTGCTTGATTCTTTTCTGAGTGGAATAAAGTTACTGACTTCATCATCATATTTCCCAGTGAGAATTTTGTACATTTCTATCATGTCGCCTCTTGATCTTCTATAGGCAAGTGTTGGTAGCTTAAGATTCTTCGGACGGTCTTCATATGATAGATTTGAATTAGTCCTGGTACTTATTTGGTTGCTCTTCTTTGTACATTTTCGATGGTATCTATGTGCTTTTTAAGGTGTGGGCTCCATACCTGGTTGGCGTACTTGTTGTGTTTCTCTATAGATGATTTCCCTATTCGCACAACTTTGCACTTCTCTGGATGGAAACAGAGTAACCACTCTTCTGACCACTTTTGTAATTCATGTATATCCGATTGCAGATAAATACAGTCTGATTTTTGGAATATCCCTCTAAATGCCTTGGTATCATCGGCAAAAAGAAAAGTTCCTGTTCCTATACTTGTAACTTTGGGCATGTCATTGATGTAAAGTACGAATAGGATAGGGCCAAGTAACGATCCTTGTGGTATTCCACTGGTTACTGGTTTCCAATCTGATATTACTCCATTTACGATAACTCGTTGTTTTCGTCCTAAAAGGAATGATCTTATCCATGAGGTAAACTGTCCTGATATTTGGTATTTACTGAGTTTATGAAATAGTCTCAAATGTGGTACCTTGTCGAAGGCTTTCATAAAGTCACAATAGATGATATCCACACATCCGCCTTTGTCAAGTATCTCTGTCCATCTGTCTAGGACCTGGATTAACTGAAGTACAGTTGATCGACCACTTATAAATCCAAATTGTTTTTACTGAAGAGGTTGTTCATGTGTTCTATAATTTCTTCTCTTATAAGCGATTCCATCAGTTTGCATAAAATACTTGTTAAGCTCACCGGTCTATAATTGCCAGCTACCTTTTTATTTCCCTTTTTAAAGAGTGCGGTAATGTTTGCACATTTCCAATCCTCAGGCAGGGTTGCTGTGTTTAAAGATGTTTGGAATATTATTGTCAATGGTAAATATATAGATGGGCTTGCTTCTTTCAATACTCGAGATGTAGGCCATCTGGTCCTGGTGATTTAGATATGTTTAAATTGTCTAGCCTTTTCTTTACTTTCTCCGCTATAATGGTCATCGAATCTAATGGTACAGCATCACTCGGTTCAATTCTAGGCGTATTAGTGTCATTCTCTATTGTGAATACTGAGGTGAAGAAATCAGCAAGAATGTCAGCCTTCTCTTTGTTGGTTGATGTTGATTCTTTTTGGTTAGAGTCTTTATACAAGTCTGGTATACTTGATTTGGTTGTAGTTTTTGAACGAACATATTTCCAAAACTTCTTAGGGTTGTCCTTAACATGTATTGTTATCTGTTTTTCAAACTGTTTAGTAGCTTTTCTTGTGAGTGTTCTGACTTGGTATCTGACTTTGCAGTATTCTTGATAGTCTTTCCCATCTCTGGAGTTCAAGTAGCGTGTCCATAATCCACTGGTATAAACCCGATGACCGTAACTGCAACGGTCATCCCAATATGGCGGCAGCCGAAACAGGACAGTCGAATTTTCTAAAGTTTTTCGTTTTGTTGCGCGTTTTTGAAAACAATGATCTGCCAGAGAACTTTAGTTTACCTCAAAGAATCAAAAGAAATGCATTATCACGCGAAAAATTCGCCAGATAAGGCGTTGTCAGATCTGAACAGATGAGTGTAACTGCGGGTTATGATGACCGTAATTGGAAAATAAGATGCCCGTAACTGCAAGATTTAGGTACACTGCAGTGAAAGTACTAACTGTTGAAGTTGACGCTAGCTTGAAACATGTATAATCTCATTCATTTAGAACGAATGATTGAATGCTTGTGTAGATGTAATTTACTATGATTGTTTTATTATAATCACACAGAAATTTAGACATGCAGGCGTGTTGGTCATAGGAGACAAAAAGACCTGCAACATAGCCTAGTCGACTATAAAGGGTCTTAAGATTTTAACATCAGGTAAGTGTTGTGTACCCCAGTTGGCTTCTGGGTATCTGAATTCCGCAGGTTATGTCAGATCTATATAGAACATAGAAAATAGAACATATTTTATTGTCCAATCAAGGGCCCCTAAGGGCAGCATGAGCAACAAATAAACAGATATAAGGAAACAGAAACCTTGACCGCTGACATAGTTGCTCAACGTGTGTGGGGGGGTGCCTAGAATATGCAAGTTAAGTATCCATCCCTTTGTGGACCGCCAAATAAATGATTTTTTGTGGTACTTTTTGCGATAATACATGTATAATGAGATCCGGAATAGATGCGCAGGACACAGGCCACATAAACAAGCGAACATTTTTAAAAACAACAATGAAAAACGGCCAGTAACCTTCAACATGGTCAGTAGACGCTGATGCCATATCTTCATTAGTTAGTTAGTAAGGGACCAACCATTTAACTTGATAAGGGGGGACTTTGATATGGTCAGAAAAAAGTATTCCGCGCACAGTGCCATCAAGACAGAAAACTTGATTTTTATCATTAGCATTTGTATATATAGCAGAAATCCTTCTTCAGAAATAACATTGTTTTTAATTAACCACTGCTGACAAATAATTTTTCATCAAATATCAGTTAAAATTCAAAATATTTTGAGAAATAAAAACCTTCACCGAGCGCAGCATGATACGACCGCAACATCTCGAACCCTGAACGTTTAGGCCAATTGCTCTGGACACATGCAGCCCATGGTAGAATGACAATGCTTTTTGACAAATGCAGCCTTTGGTGGACTTTCCACCCAAGGAAATCATTTTTCAAAAGCAGACAAATAAATAACAGTTTAACAAAAAGTGATATTAACCCTTTACATGTAGTTCCCTAATTAAGGAAAAAATGGGGTTCCCTCAAAATCAATTCCATTCATCCTTTGTTGGTAAGGAAGATTATTTTTGTGGTCGTAAAAAGCCGACCCCCCTTTAAGTTAAATGGTCGGTATATTTTGGTATAGGTTCTTATTGCAGCAGCTTTACTTTCAAGCAGTACAAATTCAGCTAAATATCAGAGAGATGACCATGAAAGGACCCATTGATAAAAAGAACATGAAATGATGATGACGACGTGGAAGAAATGAAGACACAGTGCATGAGTTTTGAATGCCAATCGAAAAGAGGAATTGCCGTGTAGGATTTGGTAATTTAGAATCCTGTATGAGGTTCTACGGGTAGTGACCCGCGACAGGGTTCTTTAACGAGAGAGACGTAAATTTTTCCCCAACATGCATCACAATGGTTTTTGGTCAAGTCACGTCTAATTAAGTGGATTGCAGAAGAATAGAGAAAATAAATCATATAGTGTTTGGCATTTTCAATATTTTTGGTAGAGCGCCTCTGATGCACGGCCGTCATTCGGTATAGTGAGTTTTTGACTCGTGAAGGAATCGACAACGGCGGCAAAGTATAGAAAGCTGCTCGTGGAGGGAGGAGGCGACGGTTCGTGGTGGAGCATAAACTATAATTTTTCTGAAAGTTGATTTATTTCACTCAATATCAAAGTTATTTGAAGAAAAATAAAGAAAATAAAACTGTCTCACAAAATGATTGTTTTTATTCTGTAGAATGTGAAAAAAAGTACACGAAAAAGCTTTACCAATTTCGAGAATTAATTAAAGGCGTTACTGCACCCTATATTTTTGGCAGTTATAAAAAGGACATTTTTTATACAAATATGTATTAAATTGCACAAAAATGACGTTTTAAGCAAATCATTATATCCAAAACAATTTTTGCCACATCTTGACAGCTAAAATGATACGAAAAGTTATTAAAATGTAATAAAATTTTAATTTTTTCCAAAAAAAGATGCTGTTATTGCTCGTGAAGAATGCGGCGACGATTTATCGCTCGTGAAGTAGCAAGCGTGACCAGTGAAAAATGGCCTCAAAATAGTTAGATCAAACAATAAATCGGCCATTAAGTTGGCACAAAAAGTAAATCCAAATTTAAAAAAATATATAGATACGGTTATTCCGGTAATCTACAGATCATAAGCGGTCAATCTCTAATAATTTAGATACAATACGGACCAAAACTTGGAGAAAGATTATAGAAAAATATATAAATATACTCTTCAAAAAAAGTTACGCATAGATAGAAAATTCCCCGTAGGTTTAATGCAAATCGAAACAATTTCAAAACATTATTGCCGAGCCGTTCTGCGACCGATTTTCACGAAATAAAATTCAGTAAAAAGAAAACAAAATAGAGATTGTTTGTTTAATTTTGAGTAAAATCGTTACATCGCTGCTTTTTAAGATATTGCAAGTGGAACTCAAGTGTACATTTTACGATTCAATTTCCCGTTTAAATCAATGCAAAATGTTCCGTGAAAAACATTAGTCGTGTTCTACTCACAATGTCTTAAAAACCATTGAAGTTAGGATTTTGGTCTAAATAAATCAAACAATCTTCATTTTGTTTTCTTTTAACTGGATTTTATTTCGTGAAAATCGGTTGCAAAACAGCTCGGCAATAATGTTTTGAAATTGTTTCGATTTGCATTAAACCTACGGGAAATTTTCTATCTATGCGTAACATTTTTTGCAGAGTATATGTTGAAAAAATTAAAATAAAATTCATAAATGAACATTTTCTTCAATATGTGCAGCGAAACATTCATTTACATATCGCCGTTTGTAAAAGTGCTTACTATTGTAGTTATCATTACATGTATGTTCTTCAGTGTATATTCAGTGAAATGTCAAGGCAAAAGATCTACTTTGCGGAAATGATTGACTAGACCTTTTTACTGTCTAATCGCGCATCACAATTCAATATAATTGGATCAGTTTAAGTTAATAGTACATGATTGGGCCCGACGCAAGTTTTGCCAATGAAAAACCATGGAAGTAATATAGACTATAATACTTCCATGGAAAAACTAATCAACAAAACATACCCATATCAGAAAGGTGTGTTAGATGGTACATCACATCGATTTTTTATTGTGAATCTCTATGGTTATTTATACATGTTTTAAAACAATTAATGGGAATGAAAATTTTAAAACAATTATTGGGTAGAGTTGAACATTCTTGTTAAAATTCAATTTAGTATTCTTTGGCAGCATTGGTCCATCATAGACTGGTGTTATTGTCTCATCTTCGACTAGTGTGGATGTTTCATTTTCTACTGGTGTTACTGTTTCATCTTCGACTTGCGTGGCTGTTTCATCTTTAACTGGTGTTACTGTCTCGTCTTCGACTGGTGTTGTGGTCGTCGTCCCATTTTCTCCTGGTGTTGTTGTTTGTACCTTTCTTCTCTTCATTGCCCAATGTCTCTTTCTGTTGTCATAATTATTGCTCTTTCTTCTTTTCATGATCTACAGTTATAAAAATATGACAATAAATACCCAAGCGAATTTGTTAAAAAAAATATAAGTATTATATGCAATATCATTTATGTTATGATTGATTCTAGTGCCGGTACAAAGTTTTGATAATTGATAAATTCCTCCATCACGAGCATAATTCACGAGCAAAAAATACGGTACACCATTCATCACGAGTCGATTTTTCGGTACCGAGCATATTTTTCTTAGCTTATTAATACATTTTTTCTTTAAATCATTATAATGGTGTGGAATATGTAAAAACAAAAGATGCTGCACACGCACATACCAAATTTGTAACGTTTTATGCAAAAGGCAACCTGCAATTCGTAGAATAACATGTTTGTTTACAGAAAAAATGATGACGAAATATTCGCCTTGAATGAGTTTGAAGAAAGTAATGCATTTTAATTTTTATTTTTTGTTGGCTTTTGTTCATAATGTTCATTAATTTTGTGAGACATATTTTTTTTTTGAATATTTTGTATATAAATATAAGAAAATTAGAATAAAAGACTGACCTTCTATTTGAAATGTCCGAATTCCTCCACCACGAACCGTCGCCTCCTCCCTCCACGAACAGCTTTCTATACTTTGCCGCCGTTGTCGATTCCTTCACGAGTCAAAAACTCACGATACCGAATGACGGCCGTGTGATGAGTCTTGAATAGACGAAACGCGCATCAGGCGTAGCAAAATTTATTGTCTGGAACTTTGTTGTCATTTTTATTTAAAATCCGAACTTTACAAGCGAAAATAAAAATAAAAATTCTTCATGCCCATCTACATATGATGTACATCCTTCATGTAAAGTTTCATCAAAAATTTAAAAATATCATCAAGCGGTTCAGGTGGTGTTGCGCTTGCGAGGTGGTCTAAGTCCCCATGAATGATAACGGAGAGCTATAAAATTCTCCACCCACATCTATATATGAGTTCGTCCTTCATGTAAAGTTTCATAAAAATCTGTTGAGCGGATTAGGAAGAGTTGCGCCTTCGAGGTATGTGGACACACACTAGGTAAACGCTGTCCGCGAGAGCAAAGATATTTCGCGTTTTCACTGTACGGATATTTCGGGTTGTTGTTGACATTGGACACCAGGATTAAAATCGGTGTTTATTTTTACTATTTGAAGCATGGAATTGTATATGCTGACCCAATGTCTTTTTAAAATATACATTTCCAATCTCCTTTCAGTTTTAATGATATTATTTGGTACTTTATCAACAATATTTGTATTTTTTTTTAGCAGATGTATGGATTTAAAAAAAAAATCGATAATTTACCTATTTTTCTAATATTGTAAATGAACGGTGATTCAAAACATTTCAAAACAAGATTACTATTTACCCAAATTGCATTCACACCCCTTCTTCCTTATTATAAATCGCAGAAAATGCTCGTAACAGAGAACCTTCTGTACTGTTATTTCCTGTTCCGATTTGGCTGTCAAAATCTTACTGTACTGTTATTTCTGTTAAACTGTACTGATATTCTGTGTTCTTGAAAATTTCATTCGTATATAAAAAAAAAACAGACTTCAAATTGCAAGATTGACTTAATGTCAAATACACATGCAAGGCAGGTTCACGTACATAAACAAACAAAATGAAATTCATGTCAAACCCCATTCATTCATAAGTTACAAATTGTTGTCCCCCTAAGAATGAATATTTCTTGATCTACCTACATGTACTTCACCATTGTTCTATGGGGAATTAAATGTTGCACGTATGAAATCTGCATATGCAAATGCGAGAGTTCAACTCAAGATGTAGCACAAAGGTCCCTAGCACATATGCCTTTAGTGAAAATACATATTTAAAAGATAATACATAATACCACCTGGTCTCCAAAACACATTACTATTAAGCTTTTAACCTAAAGTGAATATTTACAGGATACTTTTTCAATTTGTACTCACAAATCTGAACTTTCCATTTTTATCAATTTTTAGACAAATTGTATACTTCTTATACTTCTTATACGACCTTAAAAATAGTGGTCGTATAATGTTGTGGCCATGTTTTGTCTGTAGACATTTTGTTTCCGTACAGGGTTATACACGGTTGTATCATTCTGTGCGTCGTTACTTTTTATTTATCTAACTGTTGTGCAATATCATCTGGTTCTCGCGAGATGACACTATTTTGCGTATCACACTCTGCACGATGTGATAATTAATTTCAAGTCGTCTGCGAAAGACACCACAGTTAGATACGCATCTCGTGAAAAGCGTGCTTACTTTTATTTGAACACCTGTTGATCTCGCTTGATAGAAAAGGACAAACAAAATATATCTAAAATGCACTAAAACGTTTGTTTTATTATAAATGTATATAGACGATAATGAAATGTCAACTTTTAATTAAAATTGATTATAAAAAGGTGGTACTTTTTTATTTGACTACTTTTTTCACATGTTTGCTAAACGATATACATATAGGTTTATTTTTCTATGAATTTTAATTAAATAAGTAATTTTGGGTCTATACTTTCACGTTAGACAGTTAGAGAAAAAAGGTTTCACAACTACAAGTGATGAGATACGAATTTTTATCACACTCGTTAGATATTTGTCAAAGGAAACTCGCAAATGCTCGTTTCCTAACTTGACATATATCTAACTCGATGTAATAGAAATCTGTATCTCATCACTTGTAGTTGTGAAACCTGTATTTAAAGTAATAACCGTGGAGATATGATATATATGCTATATCATATCTACATGGTGTAACTAACTAAGGATTCCTAAAATGAGGTAATATTGAACGAGTGACCAAACATTCCAATAACTCACGAGTGCGCTTAGCGCATGAGTGAATTGTAAAGGTTGTTCTGTCACAAGTTGAATATGTCTTAAGTTAGTTATACTATTTATTACATAGTTAAACAATAATTATGGCTTTATTTGTGGCTGACTTCCTAACATTTTCAGGTGAACTATTTTAATGCAAAGGTAATAGTTTTCGATACTTTTAGATTTATTACCTATGACTTTGAATTTGGATTTAACATAACTCTTGATTTTCTAAGAGGGATCTGTATTCTACTTCTAAAAATATTTTAATACCCGAAATAACAGTACAGTGTTGATAGATTAATACACGAAGTAACAGTACAGAATGATTTCATGAACACAGAATAACAGTACAGTCAATATTTTTAAGATTGCTGAATTTCAGTTAATAATCTATTAAATTACTAATTTTATGAATTATACTGACTAAAGATTTTTATCAAAAAGCATTTGCACTAGCTTTTCTTTTAAACCGTATATTTTTCATATGTTTTAGCTGTGTTTCCACTGTTTTTTTTTCTAGTAATTGCTTTATTGGTTATTTTTCTTTTGTTTTATGCGGATGTTTTTAAAGATTAACCAAATTTGTCCAAGATACATATTCAATGATTTAAATTCTTACAACAAGCAGTATTAAAAAGGTAAAAACTCACGGAAATAACATGTTTAATGAGCCATCCATGCCAGTAGACAAGACAACATGAAATATCAGTACAGAAAAAACGCGAAATATCATTTCTCTCGCGGACAGCGTTTACCTAGTGTGGGACATACTGACGGACAGACGGACGAACAGACAGACAGACAAAATAATTCCTAAATACCCCCAAACTTTGTTTGCGGTGAGGAAAGGGGGGGGGGGTAAAATGAGCACCTCAGCTGCCATCTTCGATTCCAAATTTGAATATTCTTAAAGCGAAGGCTGGAAAGTTATTCCTTCATTTCTTTAAAACTGAAGTTGATATTTTTCTTAACAGCTCACATAAGCTATATATAAGAAACGTATATATATATATAATTGTGACTTATCCTAGATCCTGGTCACCCTTCACCGACAACAATAAAGCTGAAACTTCTGTTTAACTATCCCAGCCCCCAATACACATTTAACAAAAAGCTTTTCCATTTATTTTGCAAATCAAACTAATTTTTACCAATTGATTTTCTGACGGACTATGCCAGTTACACTCATTCATCTTTCCAGTTACGGTCATTACAACGTTGCAGTTACACTCATCTTGGCAAAAAATTGTTAACGCCGATTATGAGAAACACCTATACCTGACCGAAATATTCACAAGAAAAAGAAAGACAAAAATGTTGATGCTTTTTTCGTATATTCGTATTTGAGCTTTTTACGCTTTGAAAGTGTTGTAAAATCAATATAATTATTTTGCTTATAATTAGCACCGCCATATTGGGATGACCGTAACTGCAGTTACGGTCATCGGCTTTATACCAGTGATAATCGTTCTTTCCCTTTTATCTTAGCAAAAGCTTTCTTGTTCATTGGTACTGAACATGTGTCCTTGTTCTTTCGTTTGCCGCTTGGATTAATCACTTTTTTCGGGACTGTTTCCTCTATTGCTGATTCAAAAACGTCACGGAATTTACACCATTGTTTTACTACATCATTCTTATGTTCATCTCGAACAGTTCCCCAGTCTATGTCTAACAATTGGGATAGTTTATCATAGTCTCCTTTGTCGTACTGATATCTTGTTTTACTTCGGGTGTCTGTCTGCTCATGTGGATTACAGGCTAGTAGTAGTATGATGACTGAATGGTCACTTCTTCTTCTTCCATGTACGGGAGTAGACTCCTAAAGGAGTGTAGAACATCCCGGAACTTGTGCGCAAGTACAAAAAAGTTGGACTTAAATAGCCAAACATTTTAAAATTTATGTTCAGAATATATATATATATATAATAATGATACTATTTTTTTTATTTTATAATATTTTGCTATATTTTTGGTTTAGAATACATATAAATAAAAACATATATACAGTAGTACAGTGGTATATTTATGGTCTGTATGTCACTGGAGATCCTTCAACTGTTAGAGTGGATAGACCACTTTTGAAGGATTCCATGGATGATGACATACCTATGGATTCAGGAAGATATATTCCAATCTGATATTGTTCTTGGAAAAAATGAATATTTATATACATCCTTATTTGTTGATATTTGCCTGAATTTATGTTCCCCCCGAGTACGCCTGTCAGATCTATTTAACATATCTTTTGGAACTTCTACTAACCCCAATTGATTTTATATAATAAAGTTAATCTTGATTTTTTGCGCCAACTTTCCAAACTTTCCCATTTTAGAATATTTAACATGTTTGTGACTGCACCTGGAGATCTGTCTTTGTAATTATTCAGAACATATCTTGCAGCCTTTCTTTGAATTTGCTCAACCTGAGATATCTGATTATTTTTGTAAGGGTCCCAAACTGGGGAGGAGTATTCAATAACCGGGCGTACAAGTGAAGTATAAGTAAGGTTTTTAACTTTTTGAGTACAATTTTTCATGTTTCTTCTTAAAAAGCCTAATGTTTTGTTTGCCTTGCAAGTAATGTTATTTATATGAGGCCCCCAGTCTAGATCGTTACTTATTGTTACGCCTAGATATTTACTTTCTTTTACAGATTCTAGGGTATGGTTATGCAGTTTATAATCAAAATTTGTTGGTTTAGTTTTTTTGGAAACATGAATTGTGTAACATTTTTCAGGATTAAAGTTCATTTGCCACTCTTTTTCCCATTTTTCTAGATTAGAAAGATCATTTTGTAATAATTTTTCCCCGGGGGGGGGGGGTTACTCCCATTGTAAGTGGTCATACCTATGTGCCGCAAAACAGGGTCTGTTTTTCACAGGTTACTAGTCATGAACAGGGACATGATAATTTTCAACCCTGTAAAGAACAGGTTTATAAATGACTTTAAAATGTCCATCATAGATAATTCAGCATATCATTTTCATAGTAGAACAATCATTTTCCAAAAATAATTGTCATTTTTTCCCGAAATATGAGTCCAATATGGTAAAACGTACTTACTATCATTGAAATACTATGAAAATGACTTCATTTGACTGCACAATATCTGTGACAGGGTATGGTTTTGAATGTTTTGAAGTCACGAACAGGTCCAGGCTTGACAACCTTATCGGCACTTATAGGTATGCAATATATAGGAAAGTACCCCCCCCCCGGGACTTTTTCCAAGTGGGGGTATATATCAAGTTTATTTACTATTGCTTCGCTACTTGTGAACGCTAAGTCTATAACGCTTGGATTATCAGAACCCCTTCCTCTTGTCGGACTAGTCACATATTGGTGTAAGAAGCAGTCTCTCACGGTTTCTATAAATCTGAATTCCATACCATTTCGTCATTACATTAACCCAGTCTATATTTGGGAGGTTTAGATCTCCAAATAAAATTACTTCTGAAAACTTCTTTTGTACTGACTGTTTGAAAAGTGTGCACATTTGGTTAAAATTTTCATCCGAACTTGTAGGACTTCTATACACACATCCAATGAGAACTTTTTCATTATCATTTTAAATAACCATGGTGTTAAATTGAGTTACTTCCCCTTTTCTTCAAGTATATATTGTTTTTAAAATAAATAAAGGGCAAGACCTGTTTGCTCAATATATTACTTGAAAAAGGTATACTAGTGTGTAATTAAAAATTTATATCACCATTAAGTTCATATATAAAATATATTTGCAGAAATCTAAGAGGCAAATAGTCAACCAATACGCTTATCCGTTTAAAAATTCCGAGCATCTTTCAATTAACCAATGAAAAATCTGCTTTCAAACGGAGATCGCCATCCGATCATGGCAGACCATAATAAAGGAGGATTTATTTCAAAAGCACAAAAAAGATTGACTAGAACAAAAACAAAGGTAAGGAAAGTGTTCAGATAAAAGCAGACGGTAGAACTATATTTTCTGTAAATGCAAATATCCAGAAAACGCATGACATTGCCTTACCGGTGGAGAAAAGTCAAAATTACAAGACAGGTGTCTGCTAGATTTGGGATAGTTTGGTGTTCAAGTGTCCGTGAAAAATGTGTCAAATCAAATAGTTTACAACACAAATTGTATACAAACAAAGATTAAAATATTTTGAATATTTTTGTTAAATTGCATCTTAATTTAACAGTGTTAGGCTAATGAGAAGGTGTAGAAAAAGTGTGAAACACGGAAGTAATGAAAACGTAAACAGAAAGTTATTAGCAGTCTTACTTTTTAATTTCTTTATGATTGTAAAGATGAGATTTAATTTTTAACTTGTGCGATCTGAAATAACTTATTTATATAGAAATTCAGTTTAAATGTATTTAAAAAATGATATTAAAAACATTTTGTAATTATAAAAAAAAAAAATTATTGAGGCATAAAAATGCACTTGTATGTTAAGGCTATAAAGTAAACTTAGTTTTTACTATATTTAAGTTTGCTGTGTTTATTATGTCCATAATGAAAGACTTAAAAATGTCTGAATGAATCTTACTCTGATTGATTGATAGCTCCAAATGGTCCTTTTTTAGATTTTCTGATTCGGCGGACTATGGTTCGCAAATATTAAAAAAATATCAAAAATATTAGAGGTTCTACACACAAAGCTGAAGGGGGCCCTTAATTGGTATTTAAAGAATATTAGAAAAAAGATAAGAGCAAGTACATGTACATGTTGCAGTGTCCCGGAATTGATTTTTAAAATAATTTCAAGGGGCATGCAAACAATTGTATGTTTGATTTAGAATTAAATTTATGTAAAAAATGCTATCATTTTCTCTTGTGCAGTTCTAATTAAAAAACCCAATAATTTGGTTATAAATATCTCAAGAATATTCTGCTTATAAGCATGCAATAAATTTAAACCCAAAGTGATTCGTTTATATTTTAATGATCATACCATATGACTTTTTGTGGTTAACTCCTACTTTAAAATCACTATACACAGATATAGTTGGCAGAAAAAAAATCATTTTAGAGTGTTTAAAGTAATATCAGTAGTCTATAGTCACCTTTGTTTACTAACAAAAGATTTTTTTTATGAATGAAATATGGTTATTATCAAGCCATTGATTGACCCATTAGTTGACCCATGGCCCAGTGCAAATTTACATTTAGTACTAAAAATGTAACAAACTTGTGTGCATTATATTTTACGAGCCTTTCTTGCCATGGTCAATTAACCTTAGAATGTACCAAAGGACAAGTACATGTTGTATAGTATAGACCAATATCTGTCAAAACTGGCAATGTAAGGCGTACCATACTGTTAGATTATAACCTAAGGCTATATTTGTATCTAAAATATAAGGTTGTAGTTCTTCAAGGTGTAAAACTGCATATAAAATACTACCTTTACCTGCAAGCTGAAAGATAGAAGGATGAATTATTAATTATGTTGATAAGGAGTGGGCCTTGTTTTAATGATTAGGGGATAAATACATTGTACAACTTGTCAAGAATGTATACATGTGGTTTTGTTGGGTTTGATACTAATTTTTAAAGAGCTAGTTAATTAAGCAATTGTTTAGTAGCATTATGAACATGCATGTAGAACTAGAAAATCAACTCAATTCTGACATGAATTTAAGTTTAAACTATAGTTTTAGTTGTATCCTTTACACTTATGACACTTAACTTGACAAAATCTTTTTGACTCACTTAAACATGTTAAACAACAACAGTGTTAACCTAAATGTATCATTGATTCTGTAAACTATAATATTGGATATTTAAATACCTGCTATCATATTAAAACTGATGATAGTCCAAAAAAATAAAAATAAAATAATAGTGTATAATTTTTAACAATGAAGAGGACAATTGGAGAAAATGTTAGACTAGATAAACATCAGGTTACAATGGCCGTTTTCAGTTGACCTACACGAGTAAACCCTAGTAGAGTGATTTTCTATTCTAATATGGGTCCCCGGAGAGGACAATAGAAACCATGGCAGCAAGCCATGTTTAAATTCCAATAAAACACAGGTCGATGTCACAGTTCATTTTGTGCTAGAAATGGCACCGTCAGTATATAATTTTACGCTGAAATTGCCGACGTCATAAAGGATCATTTGTACATAAACGTAGCAAGAAACAACAAATTGGCTTCTGTAGCATTGTAAATTATAGGTCTTTGAAAACACAAAATTGTCATATTAGAATAGCGTGGTTTATTTTCGATTTAACCATGGGTGCCCATTATTTTCGTGTATTTTACCCCTCGCTACGCTCTGGGTAAAATATCCACGAAAATAATGGGCGCCCATGGTTAAATCTTCAATAAACCACGGGCGGCCATGAATTATTTCTTAATTATTAGCTCGGTAGGATCATGCCCACTTGATTTTTCAACTGAACAAATTATTCTAGTGTCGGGTTTATTCGTGTACCTTTTCTCAATAAAACGGGGTACTCTAGTATAGAGTTGACCAAAGCGACAATATTATAACATTGTACAATACAACTTCAAGACTTTTAAATAATGAAATAAAAAACATTATTTTCTAATGTAAATTTAGGTAAATTTAACATTAGATACATATTATTTTAGAAATCTAGTCAAATTGTCACAGATAAACTCTACTCATGACGTCACGTACTCTTACCAACCCTGCTTTTGCCAGAGTTAAACTCAAGTAGTGGTTAAAGGTCATCGGGGTTTACCCGAGTCCGATCTCTAGTCGTTTATTTGTTACTCCAGTAACTAGAGTAAGTCAACTGAAAATAGCCAATTAGGTTTTTTTTTCTACCACATTCTAGATATATATTTATACTTTGTTAAAAGTCATGTAGCAGATAATACCTTATATAGGCTATCAACTAATTCTAACTCAACTGTCTTGTCCCAATGTCATTATGTTTTTTGAGAACTGATCTCTACTGCTCATGCAGCCTGCTCAATTGACTTTTGACGGACAATTTTAATTTGACATGTAAGAATTTTGAACTAAATAATTAATGCAATAAGAAAGAGAATTGATTGATTGGAAAACGTAAATTTTGTTGGTTTTTATTTTTAGTAAAAATAATTATGAACAAAAGAAACATGAGAAAAGCTTATTTCAAACATGTAAATCTGTTAATTTTTTTTTAATTCTTCATTTTTTAATTTGCACTTATTAATGATAATTTATTCATTGTTTAGCAAGATTCATATACCTAATTGATATGCAGATTATTGATTAAGAACAGATTAAGATTTAGTATATCCTGAAGAAGTAATGCCTTTATTGATTTTTCTGAGCTGATCTAGATTCAATGTGTAATCACATGACCTAGACCTTATAATCCATATTGACAACAGATTAGATGTGTATACAATGTATTTACATGTGCATGTGTAGTAAAAGGAAATCTTCCGTTTATAATCATACAATGTGAATTACTGACAACAAAGTATTATGGTTTATATATTTCATGTGAAAAAATAGTGAATTCTGAAACATCAAGAAAAGCTTGGTATGCATTGTTTATCTGCATGTGAAAAACATCAAGTGTATTCACTGAATGAAAATGGAATATATTTTTTTGAGCAACAATTGTTTGAAGTATTCTGAAGTATATAATTGAATATAAACCAGAGTATTCTGTATTATATATACATCAGACCAGCTTGAAGTCTCATAATACATTGTACAGTTGACAGTGTTAAAAGCCAAGATGTCCATGTTTTGGGACTATCAAAGTGTGGACAAATTGATAGATATCTGGGGCAATAAAGGGATTCAGGACCGATTTGATTCTACATACAGAAACTCAGACATTTATCAATACATAGCAGATAGAATGAATCAAGATCGAGAGCCACATCAGTGTGTAACTTGGCAGCAATGCAGAAACAAGATAAAAAGCCTGCGGTGTGAATATCGAAGGATCAAAGCTCAAAGCAAGTTTTCCAATAATGGAAATTTTGTTGCTGCGAAAGGCAGATTTCAGTTTTATGATAAATTGGATGGATTTATGAGAGATAAAGGTTTAGACTCAGGAACTGGTTGCTCCAATGATGCTGCAGACGTCATGTATTTGTCATGTGATGACAATGATTCTGATACTAACCAATCAAAACACTATGGTAAGTCACATGATATTCTAGTGCCAATTTACCCAAATTAGTTGTTGTTTTCTACCAATGTTTGTCATCACAAGTTTACAGAATGTCCCCAGCATGTATACATCTAGTATAAAAAGAAGTAATGACATATCCAGGTTCAAAGATATCATGCTAGAAAACAAAATATTAGGAAAAAAGCAAATTTGCCGTAAAATTTTTTGGTAACTTGGCCAAAAGGATTAACCTGGATTTTTTATTTAAGGTAATTAATGTTCTCCACAGGCTGTTGAAACCTACACTGGATGACTGGATATCTACATTTGTAAATAAGGCCAAAAAGTTAAGTGTATAGGGTACCCTTCCCTACCTAAAGTTTTATGCCTACCTAAAAGCTTTTTGCCTACTGGTATTTTACAAGGACCATTAAAGTCCAAAATGTCTCCCATTACTCCTGGTCTGTGTAAAAATAAATTCCTACCTATCCAATCCTGACTTTTTGACAATGTTAACCCAAGCACACTTTTTGTTGTTGCCAAAACATGGTATAGTATTAAAAGATTAAAACGAAAAATGTATATTTATTTTCAGATAGTGATGGTGGGTCGACTGAGGATACCTTTGGTATGAAAAGGGATGCTGCTTGTCTCTCGAATGGTCATGGTGAGTTTTATAGTCCTAAATTTAGTTTTGTTGGGTTAACTTATGATTGTAATCATTCTCTTAAATTTATATCAAATGTTTTATGTCCATAAGTGGTTTTCTTTGGTTATATTAGGATTGGTTTGAACTATATGCATCATATTGTAATACAGGGCCAAATGCAAAAGGGCCGTTACATTCAAGGCAACTGCCTGTTCTCCATTGTGGATTTTGAATTGGACAGATTTAAGAACATAGTCGGTTGTGTAGTATGCACAGGTTTATTTTACATCCCACAGCTTCTTCACTTGAAGCAGCAAGAGCTTCAACACAAATGATGAAGTAAAATGAATTTAAAATACAAGTTTTATAAATTTAGTGTAGAAACTCGAGGAATTAATTAAAAATTCCCATGGCAGTGTGAATGATTAAAAATTTAGTATGATTATAGTTAAAGAATTTTGATATTTAGATGCAAAGTGTTTTATTGTGAGGTGCAAAATCACAAAAGTACTGGTAGATGGTTATATTATTATTGAAATTTTTTTAAAATAATGTTATTGTACAGTTTATGCTTTATTTTTTAGTTGCATCCCAGTCACAAATTCAGAACCAAGGACACTATAGTAGCAGAGCACCACAACAGCAACCAATGCATATTGACCCTAAAACTGGTCCCCTTTACACAGGGGTACAAATCCAGCTCAAGCAGGAACCAGAAGAAAGTGCAGTTGACCAGAACAGGGAAACAGTTGAAAATAGGGCAGAAAATACCATGGTAACAGGTATACATGTAGAACAACAAATGATGGAAAATCCAAATCTCAAGAGACCTTTATCTCAAGAGGATATCCAAGCAAGGAAAAGAAGACATGTTGAAAAGTTACCAGCCCCAGCAAGTAATAATGAAATTTTGGAAATGTTTTCAAAGCTAGAGGATAGATGGATACACAGACAGGTCGTGTGGGAGGAAAAGATAATGAAAATGCAAATGGATTTTCAAGAAAGGATGTTAAAAATGAACATTGAAAGGGAAGATGCCAGAAGAAAAGACGATAGAGAATTTCAAATGCAAGTGATGAGGATGCAAATGGAATTTATGAGTGGTGTAAATAATAAAAGAAACTGTACATGTTCAGCCAAGCATGATGCTATTCATGATGGTCAGAATTAAAATGGTTTGGATCAGTATCAAGCTATGGCTAGAACTACAATCATGACAAATTGATTATCGTATACATGGTATACATGTTTGATTTAAGATTGTTCTTGTTGTAGTATTAGAAGCAAGAATGATCCGATTCATCTTTTGACATGTTTTAAGAAGATTGTTTATTTTAAGTGAACTTGTTGTGAGATGCTTTGACTTTGGTCAGAAGATGCAATACAAGATTGACTATGGATGTGGCGTGGACTTTTAGTTTATAGGATAAAACTTCAATTATGAAATGAATCCATGTGTTATAATTTAACAAATATTCAAACAATGATTAAAATGATTTTGATTATACATTTAGTACACATGGTAAATGGGAATCTTCTATGAAAATGCATTGTACATGAATTTATTATGACAATTGATAAACTTGTACATGTAAATCCTGAAGTACTTTACATACATTGTAGTGCTTTAAAAGCAAGCGTGTTTTCACATGAACTTGAACAAGTTGATTGATAATTATTATACAATGTATATGGTTCCATTAATTGTAATTTAAGTTGATTATCCTGTTTATATGGACAATTACATTATCAATTTTCCAAGTCAGGGTTTTATCATTTTTGTCAGTTGCACATACTAATTATCGGTACATCACATAGCCAAGTACATCATGTACATGTATGCAAGAAAATTAAGTTATTTAAGTCCTTAATAAAAATATGGGAAGTAGAAAATTTGTACATGACATAATATCATTAAAAGATAGTGGCTAAGTAAATAATCTTCAAATCATTTCAAGTTTAACATAGAATTGACACAGTTTTCCAACACATTGAACAGGGAGGAACACAAATAACTTCATTTGAAATGTTTGTAATTTTTTAATATTTTAAAACAAGTAACTGTGGATAAAGGAGACATCTTACTTTGTTTTTTTTTTTATCATCTGCCCTCTGTTAAGTCAAAAATCAAAATTGACCAATGAAACTTACAGATATTGCAGGTGTTATAATTATCTGACCGAGGCGTTGAGCATGGTTATGGAATTTGATGTCATTGTCTCATTGCCTGGGACAGACACGCACTGTGGGTGTTGAGTGCGTGGGGGAATAAGCTCTACTTGGGAATGTTCATCTTTAAACAGCATATAAAGTCTATTCCAACAATAACGATATATTTAATATTTACAAATAAGTCATGATCAACAGTAACAAACATTCATCTTAAAGCAGGATATCCATTACATGTATATCAGAAATAATAAGTCCATGAAAGTTGAATTATATGAAAATAAGAAAGAGAACATCTTTTTTTAACACATCCGTCTAGTTCAAGCATAAATATCTAACTCTCTCTAACAAATCCAAATTCCCAACTTAAGATTAACAATAAAAACATAATACAAAATATATCCTTAACAACCAAATACTTAGATAAAAGAGAATAATTAATCAGTCTAGTAAATAAGAATTTTAGTGACAATAGCTTAATTTTAGCAGTTTACAACTGTTATATCCTTAATGGTATTTCACACTTATTACAACAATAAAAGATTAAAATAGAATTAATGTCAAAAATGAATAGAACTTGATTGAGTCCTTTATCTCAGAATTTTACACTAATCCATAAGAATTTGTCTGTCTGTGGGAAAATAATTTAAAAGTAAAATAATTGACTAAATTAAAAATATTTAAAAGTGAAATAATTAATTTTAATGAAATTAATGTAAAAACATTCAAAAATATATATTGAAACTAATAAAATAAAAGGGAGAGATTTAATACTGAAATTATTTAATTTTCCAGTGCACAATGCCTTGTGCACTGGTCATACATTCTCCCCTCCTGCACAAAAATTTTTCTCCGAAAAATTCATGAATAATATATGCTAACAAAATATTTATACATAATAAACAAAACATAATAAAGCATACTAATTATAATAAAACATTAACTGATAGGCGAATGAGTAAATATTATTGTATATGATTTGTACATGTTGCAAATACATTTATTTGAACATCCATAATTGAACTATTTTCATTGAATATGAATTCGAACACCTTGTCCTCTGGATTGAAACACATACATGATCACTGATGAACACATTGTCCTATTGAAAAAAAACACACATTTGAATAATTGATTGAAAGTTTGATTGCTTGTCGCACATTATATTATTAGGATAACATGGGAACGTCTTCCTCATGTGTTGTATCCTAGTTAAGTCTTTATATTTCATCCATGGCATTGACAATCTGCTGACCCATTATTCCATATTTGGATGGAATTAAAAGACACAATGTCTCCTACCACAGTCACCCTTGTGGAATGGAGACTATATGCTCCGGGGGGAGCATTTTCGCACAATACATTTTCACAATTGTAGCTCACAGGCCAGAACAAACAATTTGTGACATGTCTTTTAACCTGCAGTGCTTACAGGCCAAAGCACTGCAGATTAATTGCCTCGTTCACAGGCCAGAACAAGACAATTAATATTTTGTCTTTCGCTCCTGTCAACCTGCATTGCTTACAGGCCAAAGCTTTGCAGGTTGAACTTGTCCTTGCGGAGACAAGTACCACACTTTGAAGTTTCCAGGGGGAAACTGAACCACTAATTTGAAGTTTCCTGGGGGAAACTGAACCACTAATATTTGCAGTTTCCTGGGGGAAACTGAACCACTAATATTTGAAGTTTCCTGAGGGAAACTTGTAACCACTGACACATTTGATGTTTCCTGGTGGAAACTGAACCACTAAAATATTTGAAGTTTCCTGGGGGAAACTGAACCACTCACACATTTGAAGTTTCCCGGGGGGAAACTTGGAACCATTGACACATTTGAAGTTTCCTGGGGGGAAACTTGGAACCACTGACATATTTGAAGTTTCCCGGGGGGGAGACTTGGAACCACTGACACATTTGAACTTTCCCGGGGAAACTGTAAGCCAAAGACATGTATATTGAAGACTGGTCTGCTACATATTCATCATAGAATTCTGCATTGAGATACAACCTTGACACATGTGACACATAATAAAAAAAATCTTATTGAGACATGGGGTAACTTATTCTTACTAAAGAAAAATGGAAATTAAGAAATGGATCTGTAAAAAAAACCCCTAAAATCTGTCAGATTTGTGTAATGGGTTTAAAAAAAATAATGATAGAGCTGCACACTGTCATATTAAGTTATATTGCTTTATCTGTAAGAAATAATAATTTGTAAAACGTTTAGATGTTCTTTAAAGCAGGGTCATCACTCCTACTTTAAAGATTCACAAGAAATGAAGTTTGGTTGATGAGGCCAACCCTCATTTATGTGGTGCCTAAATTATATGCCAAAATATAGATATATGTACAGAATCATCATGTACCTCAATGAAGACAGTGTTTCGCCTTAGCAATATTAGCAGTACAATGAGTTGTACTTGCATGATGTTTGACTTCAGTGGCACATAAAAAACTACTGTAATATTCAGTATGAAAAATATTGAAATGAACCAAAGAAAACAAAAATTGTAAATGAATATGATGTGTGTAAAAAAAATCTTTTAATATAAACCTGGAACATGACCATTTGCTTTAACAAAATGTTCTATTAACTTAGTTTTAAACATTTGAATTCCATTTGCAGATGATTGATTTTCTGATAACACCACCCTATGTTTTGGAGTTAGATGATGTGTGAATTTGTGTGTCCTAATGTCATACTCTGAAACCGGTATAAAGTGTTTTTGTTTTAATGGATTTTTGGATTGTATGCAACTAATTTGTGCTTGTTCAATGCTTTTAATAAATGCTTTAAAAAGATCACATGGAAGTTCATGACTCATTAACAAACGATTAAATTGTTGACCATTTGGTCTGGTCAATAAATATCTTGATTCCCTTTGATCCCTATCTACAGATACTCTGACTATTTTTGTGTTTGGTGTTGCTTGTGAAATTGAATTTACTTGATTCTGTGTTTTATCAAAGAATTTTCTTTTGTTATCTGGTCTTTTCCTACGCTTGCCTTTAGCATTGTACAATTTGTGAAAATTTTGCTTCATGCCTTCTGGTATACGAAACCCATCTTGCCACGACGTTCCTGGTTGACCAGAAATCTTGACCTTGTATATAGGTTTGTTTTGATAAAGACTGTACTCATATATTTTCTCAATGTCTCCCTCTTTGAAAGGAGGTAACTGTTGTTGTGACTTTTTGTTAGATTTTGGTCTATTGTGATTCAAAGGTTGTGAATGAGTTTTTACTTCGGTTTGCTGTTGTTCTTTGGCATTGGTTTGTGATTGTTGCTGAGGATGCTTATTGACCTGAGTCTGAATAATGTCATGTTGTTCACCTTCCTGAGTTCTGGGAGGCTCCTGGTTTCTGTCCACTGTTTTGGTTGGATTCTGAGTTCCCTGATCATTAGCATCTACCAGTACATCTTCCTGGTCTTGACTTTGTGTTTGAACATCTATATCCACTAAGTTAGTATCATTATGGCCCGACCACGTATGTGGATCGGACATATAGTTTTACCCTTGTCCGTCCGTCCGTCCGTCCGTACGTCCGTCCGTCCGTACGTCCGTCCGTAACACTTTGGTTAAGTTCTTGGTTAAGGTCCATTACTCGGATAGTAGATGTTGGGGGTCAATGATATTTCTCCACCAGATGGGTCTTGGGTAGGGCTACACCACCCACTAGAAATTAGGTCACTGTGACCTATATTTTATGCATGAACGACTTCGGTTAAGTTCTTGGTTAAGGTCCATAACTTGGATACTAGATGTTGGGGGTCAATGATATTTCACCACTAGATGTGTCTTAGGTAAGGTGACACCACCCACTAGAAATTAGGTCACTGTGACCTATATTTTACGCATGAATGACTTCGGTTAAGTTCTTGGTTAAGGTCCATAACTTGGATACTAGATGTTGGGGGTCAATGATATTTCACCACTAGATGTGTCTTAGGTAAGGTGACACCACCCACTAGAAATCAGGTCACTGTGACCTATATTTTACGCATGAATGACTTCGGTTAAGTTCTTGGTTAAGGTCCATAACTTGGATACTAGATGTTGGGGGTCAATGATATTTCACCACTAGATGTGTCTTAGGTAAGGTGACACCACCCACTAGAAATGAGGTGACTGTGACCTATGTTTTACGCATGAATGACTTCGGTTAAGTTCTTGGTTAAGGTCCATATCTTGAATACTACATGTTAGGGGTCAATAATATTTCACGTATCCCAGGTAAAGCACATTGAGGGTTGATGATATTTCAAGAACGGGAGGGCCATCCTGTGGCTCATAGACACATTTTCTAGTGTTCATCTAGTTCTTCCGGGTTTAGTTCAATGTCTTGGTATTCTGGTATAAAATAATCGGGTCTGTCTGCCGGATCATGATATTCTTTTAACCGCTTGGCATGAACTAGTGCTTTCATTGTAACTCTAGTGGAATCTCTTCTTATCTTAAAAGTATTATTTGGACCAGTATATATTATTGTGAAGGGTCCTACCCATTTTTGTAGTAATTTTGGAGACTTGCCCTTTGGTACTCTGCTGCAGTATAACCACACACGACTTCCTGTTGTAAGTGTTGTTTCCGCTGCTTTCTTATCATGTTGAGTTGCATATTTGACTTGCTTTTGCCTCATATTTTCTGTAGCGACCTCTCTGTATATTTTAAGCTGGTCCAAAACTCTCATTAGATGTAACCTGGGTTCTCTTGCCATATTAGGTTTTGGTGTTAAAGCCACATCTATTGGTAACCTCATCTCTTGGGAGTGTAAAAGAAAGAATGGTGAGAATTGTGTTGACTGTGTTGCCGGTGTTGATCTGTAAGCCATCATTACTGCAGGTACAAATTTTGTCCAGTCTGTCTGTTCCTTATTGCAGTAAGCTCTTAATGTTTGTGCTATGAAGGAATTCATACGCTCACAAGCAGCATTTGTTTCTGGATGGTAGGAGCTTGTGTAATGTCTAGTTATCTGGAACAACTCGCAGAGAGCTTGGACAAGTTTTGACATAAAGTTCTGGGCTCTATCCGATACAAGTGTTCTTGGTGCTCCATATCTACAGAATATTTCGTTGAAAAGGACATTTGCTACTTCTTTTGCTTCCATTGATTTTAAAGGAAAGGCTTCACACCACTTTGAATAGCTGTCCACCAGTAGAAGTAGATACCTGTGCTTTTCTGGGGTAGCTGGAAGCTCCAGAAAGTCCATGTGCCACCTGGAGAAGACATCTTCTATTGGCAGTGGTCTTAATGGTACAGGCTTCTGGTGCTTTGAATTTTTGGACTGTTGGCAAATTTCGCATGTCCTTATATAAGATTCAACATCTGAATACATATTCGGCCAATAGTACTTTGCTCTTAATGCTGCATAGTTCCTTTCGAATCCCTGATGTGCTCCTCCAGCAATACAGTCATGGTATGACAACATGAGGTCATGTCTTAGTGTTTTAGGTATGCACAACTGCCTGACAACACTTTGTTCTGGTGTTAAACCTTTAGCTCTTTCTCTATAAATATGAAAAAGGATGCCATTCTTGCCTATTTCATAAAAATTTGCCTGAGCAACTAAGGAGTTGGCTTGTCTTTGGTTATATGCTTCAGGAACCAGTCTGTTTTTCTTGAAGTTGATGATTGCTGCAAAATCTTCACAGTTTTGTTGTAATTGCCTTAAAGTTTGGTGATTTGGCATAATCTTTTCATCTAGGTTATCAGCTGGAGTATCTAAGACTAATATTTCCTGAACTTTTGGTTTGTTTTCCCAAGCATATTCAAATGTGACCGATGTAAATCTTTTCTGAGTAGCTTGAATTGATCCAATGGCTGGAAAGTCATCATCCTCTGTTTGCTCATCTTCTTCAGGATAAATTCTTCGTGAAAGTCCATCTGCATTTTGGTTTTGTGTACCTGGTCTGTGCATGATTTTGAACTTAAACTGCTGAAGAAATAAAGCCCCTCTTCCTAATCTACCCTGTGCATCTCTGTTTGTGTCCAACCAGCGAATTGTGATGTTGTCTGTGTAAACCGTAAACTCTGCGTTGGAAAGATATGCCTTGTAGGATTTGATAGCTTCAACAAGTGCTAAGCCTTCTTTGTGGTTGATGTGCCACGCTTTTTCACGCTTGTTTAATGCTCTTCCACCATAGGCGATTACGTGTTCCAGACCATTGCTGTTGATTTGACCCAAGACATATCCAATACTCGAGTCACTAGCATCCACAGCAAGGGTAAATGGTTTTTCAAAGTTTGGAAATGCCAGAATTGGTGCTGATGTTAGCTGGTCTTTTAGTTTGTTAAAAGCATTTTGTTGCTCATTTGCCCATGTAAATTGTACATTTTTGCCCAGCAGATTATGAAGTGGTGCACAAATCTTACTGTAGTCCTTAATAAACTTCTTGTAATAAGCACACATTCCTAAGAATGACCTGAGTTGCTTAACTGTTTTTGGTATTGGGTATTCCGAAACTGCAGAGGTTTTTGTTTTGTCAACTTGAATGCCTTTTTCATTGATAACATGCCTTAAGTATTTAACCTCTTTAGCTGCAAAGTGACATTTTGCTGGTTGTAGGGTTAGTTTTGCTTGTCTGAGCTTTTGAAAAACTAATTTTAAATGGTATAAATGTTCTTCAAAGTTCTTAGAAAAGATTAAAATGTCATCAATGTATATGAGTGCAATTTTGTAGTTAAGTTCTTTTAAAACTTTGGTCATTAGCATCTGAAATGTACTTGGTGCATTTTGCAAACCAAAACATAATCTTTTAAACTGGTAAGACCCTTGGTGTGTTATAAATGCTGTCTTGTGTTTTGTTTGTTCATCTAGTGGTACTTGATGAAAGCCTGAAGCCAAGTCAAGTACACTATAAATCTTTGATTCAGCAGCTGCTATTGTATCGACTACTTCATCCAGTTTTGGAATTGGCCATGAAATAACCTCTGAAATGGCATTAAGCTTTCTGTAATCCACAGCGAACCTGTATTGACCATTTGGTTTCTTTACAAGCACCACAGAGCTTTGATATGGTGACATTGATTCTTCAATAATGTCATTACTAAGCATTTCTTTTATAAGTTTCTCTGTTTCAGCTCGCATTTTGGGTGTCTGAGAATATCTTTGTGTTCGAACTGGTTTGTCTGTTGTTGTAACAATTGTATGATAGTGCATATCAGTTTTTCCAATTTCAGACGCATCTTTTGCAAAAACATCTCTGTTTTCTCCTATTAAGGTTTTTAACTGTATGAATTGGTCTTGCGACAAATTCTTTTTGTCAATATTTATGTTCAACTCCTCTGCTTTTTCTAAAGGAGTTTTGCTTTTTGTAAATTTCTCATTTTCATTAAAGCTAAAAATAGGTTGGCTATTATGGGAAAATATTTTTGCAATGACTGTACTAGAATTAAATGTGATATCTTGGTTTGTTGGATTGATTAGGTTATAATTTACTTTGTTGTCTTGAACACAGCTTAAACTTCTACTTCCTATTATGTTTTTGTTGTTCAGTGTTTGTACTGGTTCAACTAAAACTGTGGAATTGTTCTTTAGCTTTGAAACTGATAAAGGAAGCACACATGTTGTTTTAGCTGGTATTGTTACAGCATTTAGTGTTTTCCCAAAAGTTGTATGTTTTTGAGCCTTTGATTTTGATAAAAGTGGTGCCATTGTTAAGCTGTTTTGGAAACTGACTGTTTCATCTCTATAATCTATAAAAGCATTATGAGCTTTAAGAAAATCTTTTCCTAATATGACTAAAAATGAGACATTATCTAATACATAAAATGAATGTGCCATCTGTAAGCCATTTACATCAATTGACAGGTCGACTTTGCCTGCAATATTATGAACTGTGTTACAAACACCAGTCACACTAAGGAGATCTGACTTATAGATGCTAGGAAAGTCATACCTATTGAATGCTTTCCTGAGTATACTTCTATTAACTACAGAAATATTTGCACCAGTATCAACCAAAGCATTTGTGTGCATTTTGCCTAACTTAATATTAACCTTATTTCCATTGTCTAATGCTGCTTTAATTGAAGCAATGAAAGCTGTACCTTTACTTGTAGCCATCTTGAAGAGTTAAAAAAAACTTTTTATAAAATAAAGTAAGTATCTAGTAAATTGTATTTTGACAAATCAAGTAAAAAAAAAAAATTGCGAGAGGTTTTAAAAAAAAGTGTTGGCTAAGGAGTTACAAAATGAAGTTGAGGAAAATGCAAGGATTGGTGCTAAAAGCCTATTCACTTAAAAGTAACAACCTATAAGAGAAAAAAAATAGGATTTGTGTCACAATGTGATATTCAAGGCTGTACTCACCCTCTAACAGCATAGGATCTCGTTGTTCTGTCAACTTCCTCTGTTGCTGATTCCCTGCACTTTCCCTGTTTTAACTTCACTTGCAGCTCATTGCCAAAGCCCGGTTCTCTGCCACTCTCTGACCGAGGCGTTGAGCATGGTTATGGAATTTGATGTCATTGTCTCATTGCCTGGGACAGACACGCACTGTGGGTGTTGAGTGCGTGGGGGAATAAGCTCTACTTGGGAATGTTCATCTTTAAACAGCATATAAAGTCTATTCCAACAATAACGATATATTTAATATTTACAAATAAGTCATGATCAACAGTAACAAACATTCATCTTAAAGCAGGATATCCATTACATGTATATCAGAAATAATAAGTCCATGAAAGTTGAATTATATGAAAATAAGAAAGAGAACATCTTTTTTTAACACATCCGTCTAGTTCAAGCATAAATATCTAACTCTCTCTAACAAATCCAAATTCCCAACTTAAGATTAACAATAAAAACATAATACAAAATATATCCTTAACAACCAAATACTTAGATAAAAGAGAATAATTAATCAGTCTAGTAAATAAGAATTTTAGTGACAATAGCTTAATTTTAGCAGTTTACAACTGTTATATCCTTAATGGTATTTCACACTTATTACAACAATAAAAGATTAAAATAGAATTAATGTCAAAAATGAATAGAACTTGATTGAGTCCTTTATCTCAGAATTTTACACTAATCCATAAGAATTTGTCTGTCTGTGGGAAAATAATTTAAAAGTAAAATAATTGACTAAATTAAAAATATTTAAAAGTGAAATAATTAATTTTAATGAAATTAATGTAAAAACATTCAAAAATATATATTGAAACTAATAAAATAAAAGGGAGAGATTTAATACTGAAATTATTTAATTTTCCAGTGCACAATGCCTTGTGCACTGGTCATAATTATAAGCAAATGGTTCTTGACTTTTTGAAGTACATTCTAGATGGAAAGTCCAACAGAAGTTTTTTAAAGTCCTCAAGTTACTGTAAATACATGCAGGTCCAGGATTTTTATAAATAGAATTTCTAGGTCTTGAATAAAAAAATTGAGGTCTCTGACCTCGGAACAGTTTATATTTTCAACTCCTGTACTGTTTGCTGACAAGCAAATGTAATCACTGTGTGTCTTACCCAGATCTACATGTATGTGTCCAAAATCTCAACATGGGAAAGGTTGCAATTGGTCCCAGATGCAAGTCTAATAAAAAGTATTTGAGACCATTCATGTATTCCTGTTTGACATGTACAAAAAAATGTATTTAATGTTAATATATACAGTTTTAAAAAAGTAACTCATAGGTTGAAAATTCCCTATAAATTTATTACAAACCCACATCATATTTCATGAAAATCCGTTAAAGGATGAATTGGTTATATTGTTTTTAAATGGTTTGGGTTTGTATTAAACATGTACATGGTATAGGGAGTTATCTACCTATGCATAACTTTTTTTTTAACCATATATACTTGTACTATAAATCAACATTTAGTACAGTATAGTTAGATGTAAACCTCCTATCTTACTCTCCATCTTATCTAAAGACCAGAAATAGCCATGACTACTATACCCTTCAGACCAGTATCAATATGGAAAGCCCTCAGGCCCATGCTTTTGTTTTTGATAGTAAATCTTTATACTTTTATCTCTCAATTTGTGATATCTTTATAATTTTGACACAATTTTTCAATTTCCTTCCCCTTAAAATGGAAATAGAAACCAAAATAAACTTTATCATGGTCTAATCTGATTGTCCTCATGCATTTCAAGGTGAAACTAATACTTTGATTTTTTTCTTCTGAATATGATTTTCTTAAAAATTAAGACTTATTTTAAGTAAGTGTTGGCAGATGAGAATGAAAACCAATGCATATTTTTTTTTGGATTGAGGCCTGCAAGTTTCTGTACATTAATAGCTATTCAGATTCAGCCAAATTTTAATTTGTTACTACGGTATTAAAAAACAAAAAAAGACAATTTTTTATACTGCTGCTCTTACAATTCATATAACTTGAAACTGTATTAAAGTGATAGTAAGAATTTCACAGTCAATGAAATTGGATATTGAACCCTATTATTGTCAGAAACATTCACAAAAGTCGGATCATAAAGAAATGTCATTAACTTAGAAAATGCCCTTGAAGAAAGTATCTCGGTTAATAGTCTTATAATGATTATATAGGTAAACCGGTTCACAGGGTTTTTACGCTAGTGACCATATCAGATTACTGTCGGATGGTCGAACTCCGTAAATATCTTCGTAATAACAATATTAAGTGATATATAGATGAAAGGAGACAAGATTTTAAAAGGTTGCAATATTTTGATAAAAATGCTAAGAAATGTAAATATGAAGAAATTAAAATGCTATTTGTACATTGTAGGTTAGGTTGTATGATTAAAATTAGGGGGGGGGGGGTATGATTCTTTGGTCTAAATGTCTTTGTTTGACTTTTGTTTTATATGGATGGTCCTATGTTCTCTTTTTTTTCTAGCTCTAAGTAATATTATATTTCTTAAAGCTGACATAAAAATTTTTGATACATGTTTAAGTTAAGGCCTAGAATAGTTTTAGTTTATTTGTTGCTCATAGACCAAAATTGATGAAGTACTTATCTCTCAAATACATGACATCTTTTTCTGTGCCATAGACTTGACATACTATATATTTTTATGTTCCATCTACGAAAGAAGAGAGGCATTTAGTGTTCAGGTCCATTCATCCCTCCATTTGTCTCACTGTCTGCCCCAAATGTTGCGAGATGGGGCATCATACACGCCTTTAGACATATTCTTGTTTGCATTGTTAGAATTTTAACATGCATACAAGGTGTTTTATGATAAAAATATGAATAACCTTCACATTTACAATGTAAGATTATGAATAGCTGGAGGAAAACTTGGAGACTTAATTGTAAATTTTGTAATAAGTAGAAGATTAAGTGATATAGTTATTTGACCCAATATCAAAGACCTTTCCCTTTTAAGTCTGAAATCAAAGGCATTCTCCTTAAAGCTGGATGTAGATGGAAAATATTTATATAAGTATTAGTGATACTGATACTTTTGAAGTATATCATGTATAATATTCATTGTTTTGATTTCCCCACTAGGTGTGGATTCAGACTGGGGCCCACCTGCCGCACCTCTCCTAGAAATTTGAAAAAGTTTTTTGTCATATATAATTTCAGTTTTCTCGAAAAATTCCTCTATATTTTCTAATAAATAAACCGTGCACCCCTTCTAACATCAAATCCTGGATCTGCGGCTGCCCACACACCTTCTATGGTTTAAATTGCACTGTTTTGGTTGTCCAGAGTCCTAGTGTAAACAAGAGTATATCTAAAAGATGTTATGCCCCATCTTGCAACATTTGGGACAGACAGACAGACAGACTTTCATAGATGGGGCATAAAATTGTGGAACATTAGAAAGGAGATCAAGATTTCTCTACAGTGTGTAAAATTTTACCAAGAAAAGGAAATTTACTTTAATACAAAAACTCTTATTTCAAAAGATAAGGAAATAATACAACTGTGAATTAATGTTTCTCAAAATACATGTACCAGTAATCAGCAAAAACACCAAATACTTGTAATATTATACTGTTACAGTATATGAAAGCTTGAAATACATGCTTTTTTGTATAAAAGGTTTCTGTAGTTTGATGAATTTATTGAGGAAAATTTATTCACATAGAAAATAATGAGATGTGGAATAAGTGTAGGCGACACAGCCCACAATCAAGCGGCAATTCAGAAAAAACCACAATGGACAACCGCCAGCAGCCTTCAACGAGGCTAGTAGGCGCTGCTCCCAGTAATGCAATGGGCCCATTATTTACATGTATTTCAAATAAGATAAGATTAAAATAAAGTTCACAATGTTTTTTCATAAATTTCCAAAAGTCAAAATATTTATAAACCAGAAGCTTATTTATTATGATTAATAGATCAATGTTAGGGAATCAGTTTAGTACATGCTTGTAAATGAGTTCAGGTTAACTTTTACTCAATGTCAAATGTTGTTCTTATGAAGATTTTATCCTTTTATGAACATTAATTAGGCCAACTTGAACTTTTTCAAGAGAAACTATCTGAATATCTTAGAAATTCTTTTAAAATAGACCTTATTTGAATAGTTTTATGGAAATGGAAAAAAAAAAATGAGCTAGGATAGGCAGAAGTATGGCTGTGGCCAGGTTTCTGGCAAGGGGGGGGGGGGGGTGTGGAAGAGGATTTCTAAAGGGCATTGAGAAAATTTTCGAAAACTTGAACCATGATTTTTGTGTGTTTTACTGCACTAAATTTCATGCCAAAGTGGGTTGCCATCACTCAGTGCATCCCCCGTTTTTCATAAAACTTCATGAAAAAAAGGGGGTGATCACCCAATGCACCCCCATCCCCCTGTTCCATTGGCCTTGACAAAAAAATTATTTGGACAATCTAGTACATGGGAACAGACATATACTTGTTTGGCCTAAGATAAGTTCGGTGATCTATTAGACAACCTTAGATGTAAACACATGTTAATGATTTGTAATAGATTTTCATTGATGTTAGGACATTTAAGTCCCGTAATTGACACGATTTGAATTGGAAATAGGGCTAAATGATCTAATACTAAGTAATAACTGTAAAATATGGTGATTTAATGCTGGCACAGGTGTTGAAGGTACACGCCCATTTCAGGAAGAAATTTAACACTTGAAAATCGGAAATTGAAAGATTTAGAGAGTACATGTATTTAAGTAAATGGCAAAGAGCATTGCTGAAGGCCATTGTAAACAGTATCTTAAATGGGATATTACTGGATCAAGCACCTGTACCATTAAACTGATACAATAAGGGGTTAAGTCAGGGGTAAAGTAAAGACGCAATGGGTCCAAACTGAAATAATACATACTCAAACTTATGTCAAAAAAAAAGAAAAAGAAAACAGTTTAAGGAAAGTCATTTGTATTTTTTAGCTGCTACATACAGTGCAGATATTAATCTTTGTACATTGTATGTTATATAATTTTGTTTCTTAGAGAGTCCCTTAACTTAAATAGTCATTGTATGAATAAATAAACTGTATACATATTTTATAACTATATTTTCAGGTCCTACAGAATTTAGGAAAAGCAGAAAAAACTTCTGATGAAAGATTTGATGAAAATGTACTTAAACTTGAAAAGCAGCAGGTAAAATCAGTTTGCTTTTGAAACATATATATATTTTGAAAAATAACAAGAACAGATTCTAGATCCCCTGGCCATTGAGTGGGTAAAATCTAAGTTGGCTCGTTAATCAGGAAGTAGATGAGCAACAGATCTGAAAACACATCCCACCATATGGGATCCCCACCTGAAGCTGCATACCAAATATCGAAAGCCTATGATTAAAAGTTGCTGAGAAAACTTACAAAAAACACTGTGACGGATGGATGAACATACACACAGACGGACATACGCCTGGCATTTCTATGTCACCACTCTGCATTGTGGCAGGGGACAACTACACACATATTTTCACTTGCAATAATATTGTGAATTTACGATTGATTTTTTATTCCGGTATTTTGACACATATCATAAGAGCAGGGGCTTTATTCCAACCACCTTGTCCATCAATCAATAGGTCTGTCTGTCTGGTGCAAACTTTCATAACGGATTTCTTGGCTTCTGCTGATGAAATTGGTCTCAAATTTGGTTCACATCCAAAGCATCATGAGTTGAAATACGCATCATCTTTCAAGGTCTCTAAGTCATCTTTTCCTGGTTATTGTTTGGCCAACTTAAAGGTTCAAAAATGGAAATTTTTCATTCATAACAGACCGCTTCTTAGCTTCTTCTGACAGAGGTTGATTTTAATTTTGATACACAAAGGACAAGGTACGCTAAGGCCGTATTTGGCCCCCTCTTAGACTGAAAAATAGAAAACTGATCTAGAGAAAAGTCTTGATGTTATTTATTAAGTCAAATGAATGAAGAAGATAAAACAACTAAATTTATAAGAATTTTAATTCATTTATTTTCGTGGGTATCAATTTTCGTGGTTTTATGAAAATTGATAAGTTTGTGGATTCTTAATTTCGTGGTTCTGATATTTGCAGCATACTAATTAATGTTAAATTTCCTTTTTGTAGGGTATTTAATTTCGCTGGTCAAAGCCACCTACGAAAATAACGAAAATTAATACCCCACGAATAATAATGAAAGCACAGTATTTGAAATTGCTTGTCAAAATATGGTGAATATGTATGATTTCTTTCAAGTTCGTGAAAACTGGACAATATTTGGGTAATATTTTCAATTTTTAGATGCCAGCAACTACTAAGACCACAGTTATTGTTTATGAACTTTGATTTGCACTATAAAATGGTTATAAATCAGTCGAGAAATCCATGGTCTATGTTGTCGCTGATCATTGAAAATAACAAAATAAGCATGAAAAATGACATTTTTCGATTTTTTTGTTACTTTTGCACTACTTTAGGCATCTATACAATTTAAATTAGAGTAGATGATGGAAAATGTTTACCATTGTCAAAAAGTTAAATCATTTAACTTGAAACCTTAATGATATTTAAATCATTTACTTAGGATTTGTTTTTCTTTAAATAAGGGGGCCAGATTTGGCCTTTAATGTACATGTGTACCTTGTCCTATAGCTTGATGGGGTGTTTCAAAGTCATTTGGTTATCTGCTTCCTGTTTTCTGTGGAGTTGGAATATGCGAATCACCACTACTTGTTGCAAATCCTTGTATTTAACATAAACATGTATTAAAAATGTCTCAAATTTTGTCACAAACAAAAAGTTCTTCTGAGACATTTTTGTAATAAAATCATTTTGAGTACATGTAAGTTGCCTGTAGGTTCCAAATAAGACTGTAGTAATGTTAGTTGTTGGCAACAAGTTTCCCACAGGTTCAAGAAAAGACTCAATTGGTTCTTAAATTTGTTTTGAAATTTTGTAATAACTTTATTTATATATTGACAGGAAGTTGCCCACAGGTTCCAGAAAGAACTCAGGAATTACATACATTGTGCCAAAGGTAATACACATATATATTAGAGTGCACTACAGCTACATGTAGGATTTATACTTCAATACACATGATACATGCATGTGAAAATAACTCATCAACTGGATGTTGATAATTGGTGGTTTTCAGTGGCTGATTCAAAGGGGCGGAGGGTGCATACACCCCCCCTTTAATTGAGAAATTTTTATTTTTTCTGTATAAAATTGACAAAGCAACTGCAAATTTTCATCAAAATCTGACGTTTTTAGCAATTAAGCCCCCCTTTCATAGACCTCTGGATCCGCCCCTGGTTTTAATATATCTATTTTTCACTGGAATTCTGACCAAATTTGTAAATAATCAAATGAATATTTACATCCTGAAAATTTATATCCATTTAGTGACTGTGACTTGAGACTTTGAAAGTGTTTTTAGGTAGAAAACAGAAACTAGTTACTGTGCTTTCACTATTATTTGTGGGGTATCAATTTTTGTGGTTTTCATGGGTGGCTTTTAGCCACGAAATTTAATACCCCATGAAAAGGAAATTTTACGTTGATCTGAATACTGAAGACATCAGAACCACGAATTTAGGAATCAACGAACTGATTCTTTTTTTTTTATCAAACCATGAAAATTGGTCCCCACGAAAATAAATGAATCCACAGTATTTGAAAATGTTGATGAAATCTTTTAGTAACTTATTAAATAGTTGACTTGAGATTTTTTAATACATGCACCACAATTACCAATATAGGAAAAAGTTTGTGTTTGAAATGTTAAGATACACATAAATTATTGATATCCCCCCCCCCCCCCCCCCCCCCCCCCGAACATGACTGCCATTACTAGAGCTACAAATATATTTCCAGTCAAAGGGCTTATGCTAGTCTTTTTATAAGTTTGGTTGTGGTCAATATCAATAATAAGAAGGGATTGTTAAGATTTTGTCCAAGTAGTACTTCACCGTCAATAAATAGTATAGGGTATTAATATTCTGTCAATGACTTGATTGATAAGGGCTAGTATCTACTTACAAATCAATTAATGACCGAATAAGGTCCAAGATACCATATAATTCTATCATAAAGAAAAATAAACAATGCCGGTTAGAGACCTGTATGAAGGATTGTGAATTTGTTTCAAAAAGTTTTTTTTTCTTGCTCATAGATATGCTTTATGGAGCTGGTGTCATTGTGAAAGAATAAATAACATAATCATGATAATAGACATGACAGAAAATAATGAGAATAGCACCATTTTAAAAATTTACATAGTGAACCACCAGAAAAAGTTGGACCCCCATGCAGGACCTCCCTCTTGGAAACTCACTGAATTTTGATGTTGTTTTTTTCCTTAAAAAAAAAACTACTTTTTAAGATACTTTCATTTTGACTTTTTGCAAAATAAATTATAAAATCTAACAAAACAAAAAACAACAAGCAAAACCACACAAATGGATAAAATCATAAGGGTATGATACATGAAATATGTTGTACATGTTGTTTATATTGATATCCGTATCTCTTTAAAGGGAAAAATGAATGGTATTTATATAAATAAACAATAAGCTGTATTATGTAATCTCTATCCTCAAAGTGGTTATCTGAGAGGGTCATATTCTTAAGCTACCATGCATACATGTACTTGAATAAGATACTATACATATGACATATATGTACTTGTAAAAGATACATGTAATATAAAGTCTATAGGTAATAACCTTACACGTACATTTGTAATTGAAACAATGGAATAGCTTGAAAGTACAGGAAGGCTTCTTTTAAAAGAGTCAATATAAGATAATGAGGGAGGGGGGAAACACCAGGGATGTGACTGTTTTTAGATAAAATATCCTAATGGATTTAGGATTTTTTCAAAAAAGGGTAGTGGTTGATGTTACATCCTTCAAATATCCCTGGCTATAAGCTTGAAATTTTTATTTGATAAGAAAAATATTAGTGGTTTTGCTGTCAAGAAATAAGAAGGTATTAGGAAGGCAGTGTATGAAAAGAGATTTTTTCTTACAAGACCTAAAGCATTATGATTTGTTAAATGTAGCTCAAAATTCTGTTTTATGTGGGCCTATAAACAAACTTTACATGTACCGGAATGTTTTTTCAACATAATGTTTTGTTTTATTTGGCAGAAACTTCATCCACAATTATTGTTTAACATAGATTACAGTGGCTCTTGAAAATTCTCATAGACTGGAATTGTAGACTTTTGCTTGTTAACTAAGTATCAAATTTCTTCAGGTAATTAATAGTATCTTGTTAACAGACTCCCAGGTAAACCAGATGGTTAGGGTTAGGTACAGATAAAGGATGGTTATCCCTGAATTTAGATAAAATAAAGGCTTGAAAGATCAATGGAATTTAACATTGATAACCTTTGATGTTGATAAACAAAAGGATAGCCTTGATGTTTAAAAATTTTTATTTTGAAACAATTAGATCAAAATTTATTTAAAATGTAGTATTCTAAGGGTTTGTCCTCCCATCCCCCCTGAAAAACTCAAAACTTATATGTACAAATCACTGTTAATCTTTATACCGTGGGCCCACTGGTAAGAGATGGGGCTAAATTTCAATCACCTTGTCCTTCCAACTGTCCATCTGTCTGTCTGTCTTTCCAGCAACAGATTTCACGGCTTCTGCTGAAAGGATTGATTTCAAGCATGATGAGTTGTATTTTACCTCCCCTTTCCATGTCAGTTGTGCATCTACTTCCTGTTTTCCAAGCTAACTTAATCTTTTTTGATGATAAAAAATAGGCAATTTTTTTTATTAGATTCCTAAGCTTCTACCTAAAGGATTGATTTCAATTTTGGTACACTGTGAGCTTTAGTGCCGTGAGGTGTTATGTGCCTCCTCTTTTCAGGTCAGTTGGGCATCTACTTCCTGTTGAATAAATGGTCAAGCGGGGTATCCTTAGCACGACTTAGTGCAACCCCTTGTATTATTTGCTTCTTGGAAATCACAAGTTACCTTTACTTCAACAAGAAAATTTCATCTTAAATGAGATATACATATAAATCAAATCAAAACCATTTATGAGCAAAAAAATTATTTTTTGTCAGTTTTTGGGGGAGTATGCCTAATACGATTTTCCTTGGATCCGAGCCTGAAAACATCAGTACTCTCATTATTTTCCTTGTATGGCCCTAAAATTAAATTTTGCACTAAATTCTTCCATCTTCTTAAAATACCTTGATATCTTCCATGTTCTGGAACTTAAAAAAAAATTAATTCTTCTACCTATATCTTTCAACCTTAACCAGATTTCATGCTCAAGTTAACCGTGTTATTAGAGTAAATCTGAGACCCTGTAGATCTCATTCAGAAGCTTTAAGAAGTGTTTATTTCGTATTATATGTCACACCATCTTTATCAATATTATTGTTGACATGCTTGGATGGTTTTAAAGACTTAAACCTATGGGACCTTTGACAGCGATACAATGTCAAATATTTGGAAGAATTCCGAGGGTGTTGATTTACTTACATGATCTAGATGGGGTGTGGCCAGGGGCCTGGGTGGGGAGATTTACTTATATAATAATTTATTAGAGTTAAATGCAAATGCAAAGTTAAGTATTGCTACAGAGGTCACAGTAGCCAGATACTTCTGAAAGGGGTTGCAATATAAGTTAAATACAGTGTAAAAAGGGATATTAAAAATTGAACATGCGGTGCACCAGTATAAGTTTGCAGGAATTACAGATCTCTTCAGAACTTCAGAATGGTTCTTATTTATCAATTCAATAGCAACTGGAGTTGGGGGGGGAGTAGAATTGGCTGAAGACTTCAAGTTTTTTGCTGAAAATTGCAAACATTTTTTGACTAAGCTTCCCTAAATAACTGATAAATTTTGCATATTTGTCGCAAGATTCTGAATCCACTATTGCATTCATTTTTACAGATTTAGTTTAAATAAAAAGTTAGAGATCTGTATAATCTTTGTTTTTTTTCTATTTTTTTACATGTTGTAGATAAAAATACAACAAGTTGCAGGCAATTGTTTTATAATGCATAAATGGAAAAAGTTTACCAGAAGGTATTGTAAATGTGTGACGGTTTATTGGTGTGAATGTGGCACAGGCCTGTAGTGGTATTGAGTGCTGTTTTACAAATGGAGCTGAATTTCAAAGCTGCAATCTTCAATTTTAATCTCACACATTTTTCAAGCACAAACACGTTAATTTCTCTTTTTATTTGATACTTTTACTTTTAATTTCATGGAGGTATTGAAACGATACATTTACATTTGAAACAGAGATTGATTGGGTTTCAACAATGTGTATTGAATTAAATATGTTATGAATGTACATGTTAAAATGGTAAAAATGTATTTCATAACACAACATTGTTAGTCTAAACTTATTTATTTACTCTTGATCGGGAAACAAGCTTGATGCTTATGTGACTCCCTCTCCAGATAGCAGTTTGTGAGTGGCTCCTGCTGATCCTACTTTTAACAAACTCTATAAAGGGGTCTCTAACATGCATAGAGAATTGCTTTTCCTATACACTGGAAAACCCTTTTTCATCCCTTCCACACGTTAACCACTACACCGCCAATTCATCAGAACATAACATTGTTGCCTGTCATATTGAAAGGAGGTCAGGGAAGAGAGATTATGTATGTATATACCCTGCCTGTCAGTGTTTATACATTACTAGGGGGTATATAACAGTACAGATTTTAAAAACTCTCCAATTAAACTTTGCAGGAATATCTGTCTGTTTTTTTATTTCCTTAAGTGCTGCTTCATTTCCTCCATTTGCAAGATAAAATTTAAGAAAACTTTTAAGAAAGCAATACTGTATTATCATAATTGAGAATTTGCGGTAAGAAAATTCATCACCCTTTTCAGATATCATTTAGGAAAGAAAACTAGCTGATGTTTTTCCCAGTATTGTGTTCAAATGGAAAAAGGGGTCAATCCTCGTGCAGTTTGGTCATAATTCTATAGTTCCACTGTTCTCCATTGTTTCAAAACTCTTGATATTAAGTTTAATGTTCTAATTCAGAAACTACATAAGTTACTGCTGTTATTACAAAATTGCCTAGAATGGCAGTGTGGGATGGCTGCATATAAAATTCTTATTAAATTGTGCAGTGTTCTATACACAGTGTTTATACGCCTCATTACATGTCGTTATATCAATTATTGACGCATATACATGTATCATCAGAATATGATGGAAGACCTAATTATATGAAGTGGATAATTTTAGGGTCAATTTCCTGAGATATAGGAAAACAATAGAAGAAAAAGGTTTAAGCTCATTATATGAAATTATTATTGTGTAATTAAATATTTTATAACCTTGATTGCACTCTTGTTGTTATGTTTGACTGACCTTGTTTTGGTAATTAATGATTTAACAACATAATTTAAGGTAATATATAAGGATAGTTTTTTATATGACCGCGGATGTATAATGGTATGATGCTGTCGTCTGTGTCGTCTGTGTCTGTGTCGTTGTCTGTTAACTTAAGTGTTCCAACAATAACTTAAGTTCTAGTTATCCAATTGCTATGAAATTTCTCAATGATGTTTCTTACCATAAAAGGATGGATGGGATTGATTTTGGGGGTCTCCCCTTTTTTTCGTTTAGAAATTAGGGGCCAAAAAAGGGCCAAAAATACTACTTTTTTATTTGTTTCCACAATAACTTTAGTTCTAGTTATCTGATTGCTATGAAATTTGTCAGTGATGTTCCTTACCATAAAAGGATGTATGGGATTGATTTTGGGGGTCCCCACTTTTTTCATTTCGAAATTAAGGGCCCAAAAGGGGCAAAAAATTCATACATTTTATTTGTTTCCACCATAACTTTGGTCCTAGTTGGCCTATTGCTGTGAAATTTGTCAAGAATGTTTCTTACAATATAAGAATGAACCTGATGAATTTTCGTGCCCATTTTTTTCCCTGTTATGTAGTTAGGGGCCAAAATCGAAACTTTTTTATTTGTGGTCCGATTTCGAAATTTTTTTGCATGTTTGTTCGTCAAATAGGGGATACAAAATTGAGAATGAAATTTTGCGACCCCCCCCCTTTTTCCCCCTATTATATAATAAGGGTCCAAAAGGGGCCAAAATTGAAACTTTTTTATTTGTGGTACAATTTTGAAATTTTTTTGCATGTTTGTTCTTGTCAAATAGTAGATGCAAAATTGAGAATTAATTTTTGCGACTGCCCTTTTTCCCCCAGTTATGTAATTAGGGGCCAAAGCCTGGGACCAAAATCGAAACTTTTTTACTTGTGATCCGATTTTGAAAATTGTTATTGCATGTTTGTTCTTGTGGTATAGCATATATGAAATTGAGAATTAATTTTTGCGACCCCTCTTATCCCCTATTACGGCATTAGGGTCAATAGGGGCCAAAATCAAAACTTTTTTATTGCGTCAAAAACATCAAAGATAATAGATGAACCAAGAATAGGGTCTATTTCTTTATATAAAATTGAGCGGGGATATTGAAATGTTATAAATATGATATTGCAAGTATAATTTTTTTCCATTTGCTTTTAAAATAGTTAAAATCTAATGAATTCCGTGTAAAATGTGGGTGGAAAGTCCACCAAAGAAGGCATGTGTCAAAAAACCTCTGTCAGTCTACCATGGGCTGCATGTGTCCAGAGCAATTGTCTATCCATATTGGGCCTTAAAGGTACAGGGTTCAATGTGTTGCGGTCGTATCATGCTGTGCTTGGCGAAGCTTTTTATTTTTAATTGGAAGCATCTAAGAAAACAAGTATTTTCAACAGTGCAACTTTTTGACAGTACATAGTAACAATTGCTAAGCCAATGTGTAGTGCTCAGTAGTTGTGAGAATGGTAGCTTATTTCATCCCTATCAAATCAGGGTTGTCGCCAGGTTTTTTGCAAGGGGGGTACAGGGGAGGGAATTGGAGGGGACACTGTTGTATTCCTAGAAAGTTTTTCATTTTGAAGGCCTTGCAAGTTACTCTGATTGTGTGTCTTTTTAATTATCACTCACTTATTTACATGCTCCTTGTTTGAAATAAAGGTGAATATTAGTAAAGGAAAGAAATATTTATATGCCACTTTTACATGTATATGTCCCTAATGCCCTTTCTTTAATTTTGGGCCTGATTTCACAGAATGAAAAATCAGTTATGTCAGTCTTATACAATTGTAAATGTCTGTAAATCACAGCCTCTTGATATTTGGTATGTAGCAGCAGCATGGGGTTCCATACTGTAGGATTTAATATCAGGTCTGTTGCTCTCCTACTTCCTGTTTATCGAAATTTGGCCAGTTCCAATTATGACAGATTTTTTACTTGTCCAATAAAGCTTTTGGAAATTCCTTTCTTTAATCTTTGTAAACTAGGCACACGTGCAGTTTATCATGGACATACAGTTTTATGACATCTGTTAATTATAGTTTACTAATGCATTTCATAATTTACATTGAAATTAATGATGTCAAGCAACTCCAATGCCCCTTTTAAAAACTGATAATATTTATTTCATGGTAAACTGACAGTTGACTATTTTGTAACATTCAAAAACTATTTAACTTGAGGTTTTGAAATTGACAGTAAGTATTCTATCGTCAAAACATAAACTGATGTATATAGGGTTTTGTGACATACTAAGACAGGTCATGCTTAATTGAACACAGGAATTTGTCAGGGCATCCCTCTATGTCAGATGATAAGTGCATTGTCTTGTTGTTCATTATGAGTTGTATGTAAATAGATTACAGTTGTATATAAAAAGTGAATATGATTATTTGGTAAACAAATAAGGTATTGTAGGAAATGATAAAATGTACAATGTAGACTAGTGTGAAAATTGCAATTAGTTCATTTAGTGATCAAACTGAATTTATCCCATTTTATGATATGCTAGAACTTTTAGAAAGAGGGATAATTTTGACAAAACAGGCATTTTGTAAAAGTCAACAAATCCAGCCCCCACCCAGGCCAGACCCAAGTTTACTTGTTATTCTTTTCACAGCTAAAACTTTGATCACAATATCCAAATAAAATGTTACAAAACATCTAAATATGTGCACATATTAAAACTGTATGCAAATCCAATAAAGAAAATAATTATTGCCAACAGGACCCTTCCAAACTTAGTCATGTTTGGTTTGACCAAAGAAAAAAATGTTCCTTCAGATTTACACCCTGTTTGATTATGGAAGTTAAAATTTATACATATATGTCTTAGATTTCATATTTTTAAGATTGGTTTCCTTTCTAATTTTAGCAATGGAGATGGCATCAAAGTCATTTTATGCTGTAATGTCAGAAACATACGAACCTGATTGGAAAGGGGAGACAACTCTGAAAGAAACACTACAGGTCAGACTTTATTTAAGGGTACATGTGTCCTGTGGAGATCAAAAATTGTTTTACTAGAAAATAAGTGACATTGCTCACTAGTTTAAATGCAACATATCTCACTATAGTTGAAAGAAAAAAGATTTAATGTGGAGTAGATATGTAAGAAACACTATTGTTAACATTGAAAACATCAAAGAAAGTTATGACTTTGCAAGCTGGAGATATGGTACATTTATCTTTGATCATACATTGTATAAAAAAATAAATAGTTTCTCTGATCAAATATTATTTCAATGGATCAGTGTTTTTTTAAATTGTCCTTTTCTCACATAATAATGAATATTAAAAAAATATCTTTTAAAGAATCATCCCAAAAATTATTTGAGAAAAATATGCTGTCTCCAACTTTAGTTTGGAGACATTTTTACTTTTGTCCTGTCATTTAATTAGCAAATTATACCTCTTCAGAAACAACTCATTCAAATTCATTGATTTTTTATTTGCTTATGTAGAACATGGGTTAGGCAATCACTTTTGAAGACCAAAACTAAGCTAAGATCACAATGGAATAGAGTGGTTTGATGCCATAAAACCTGGTTTAACCAACCATTTCTTTTGAAATGCCTGTACCAAGTCAGGACCATTGCGATCTTCAATTTTTAGGTGTATCTTTGGCATTCTTTGCCTTGTTTTATCTTTTCTTCAATGACATTAGAGATTTATCATCCCAGTTTTGTAGTTTTGTTATTGCCTGTATTTTGTATTACTAGTAATATATTCTGTTGTATATTTTTCAGGCTTTAGAGCTGATGTGGTTGGACTACCTTCAATATATTCTGTTGTATATTTTCAGGCGGTTGGACTACCTTCAATATATTCTGTTGTATATTTTAAGGCGGTTGGACTACCTTCAATATATTCTGTTGTATATTTTCAGGCGGTTGGACTACCTTCAATATATTCTGTTGTATATTTTCAGACAGTTGGACTACTTACAATATATTCTGTCGTATATTTTCAGGTGGTTGGACTACTTACAATATATTCTGTTGTATATTTTCAGCCGGTTGGACTACTTACAATATATTCTGTCGTATATTTTCAGGCTTTAGAGCTGATGTGGTGGGACTACTTACAATATATTCTGTTGTATATTTTCAGGCGGTTGGACTACCTTCAATATATTCTGTTGTATATTTTCAAGCGGTTGGACTACTTACAATATATTCTGTTGTATATTTTCAGGCGGTTGGACTACTTACAATATATTCTGTCGTATATTTTCAGGTGGTTGGACTACTTACAATTATATTCTGTTGTATATTTTTAGGCAGTTGGACTACTTACAATATATTCTGTTGTATATTTCAGGCTTTAGAGCTGATGTGGTGGGACTACTTACAATATATTCTGTTGTATATTTTCAGGCGGTTGGACTACTTACAATATATTCTGTTGTATATTTTCAGGCGGTTGGACTACTTACAATATATTCCGTTGTATATTTTCAGGCGGTTGGACTACCTTCAATATATTCTGTTGTATATTTCAGGCTTTAGAGCTGATGTGGTGGGACTACTTACAATATATTCTGTTGTTTATTTTCAGGCGGTTGGACTACCTTCAATATATTCTGTCATATATTTTCAGGCTTTAGAGCTGATGTTGTGGGACTACTTACAATATATTCTGTTGTTTATTTTCAGGCAGTTGAACTACCTTCAATATATTCTGTCGTATATTTTCAGGCTTTAGAGCTGATGTGGTGGGACTACTTACAATATATTCTGTTGTATATTTTCAGGCGGTTGGACTACTTACAATATATTCTGTCGTATATTTTCAGGTGGTTGGACTACTTACAATATATTCTGTTGTATATTTTCAGGTGGTTGGACTACTTACAATTTATTCTGTTGTATATTTTCAGGCGGTTGGACTCTCTTGAATATATTCTGTCGTATATTTTCAGGCTTTAGAGCTGATGTGGTGGGACTACTTACAATATATTCTGTTGTTTATTTTCAGGCTTTAGAGTTAATGTGGTCTGACTACTTACAATATATTCTGTCGTATATTTTACAGGCTTTAGAGCTGATGTGGTCTGACTACCAACAATATATTCTGTTGTTTATTTTCAGGCTTTAGAGTTAATGTGGTCTGACTACCTACAACATCTACAAGAATCTGTACAGGAACCATTAACTACATATAGCAGTCATTTTCACCCTCTAAAGGTAACTCATTACACTAGAAATATGTTATTTTAACACTCTTTACAAAATTTGTCCCTCCAAAGAAGATATCTTTGTTCTATGTGCTTAAAATGAAACATTTGACAAGTACAAAATTTCCCCCCTACAAGTATATTGAATGTTAAACAAAGTATTGAATATAAAATGGAACCTACATTCTATTACCTAGTTATCATTTGACTGATTTCACAGAGTCAAAAATCCAGGTTTTAAATTGGTGAATGTTGGACAAGCATCTAAGGGAGAAAAAAATATTTGTAATACTGTAAACGTAGTAATTTTCGCGGTCTACTAATTTTCCCTATTTTCGCAGTTGCCAAAGAACTGCAAAAATAAGTATCGGGGAATATCTCTGAAATAAAAAAACTGTAAATGTGTGAATGAAATCAGAAACTGGTATATTGTTGACTTTTTGGGCATGGTTTAAAATGAAAATGATTATAAATAATGAATTTAACATAATTAATTGTTTATATAATGAAAAGAAGGGCAATTGGCTTGGTATGAGCATAAATTGGTTAATAAACATTTAAAAGATTAAAGACAAGGATAAAAAAACACTTCAATCATACCAAAGTACCATACCAATTGGTCAAGGTATTGTATATGTCAACAATCTTTTACGGCTTGGGCAATTTCAGTTTTGGACTACCTTTTAAATAAAAATGATACTAAAATTTATAAGCTGCACCGTAAAACCATGAAAATTGATACCCGCAAATATGTCCTAGTTAAGAAACCGCGAAAATTAGCAACCGCGAAATATAATAGTTTTTCAGCAACTACTTATTACAGCCTCTTTATATTTTATCAAACAGCATAAGGGCACCCATGATTTTGGAATTGATTTCAGGTCTGTTGCTCACCTACTTCCTCATTATGAAATCTGGTCATTTTTGGATTTGACAGATATTATGCCATGCTACGGAAGTAGAAGAGCATATATTTTTGGGGTCTTCTTGACCATCTGTTTCTCCATTTCTAATTGATTAAATTACATTGATTAAGCTACATGTTCATATCTTTAAGTTACATTTCCATATCATAAAGTTACATTTCCATATCATAAAGTTACATTTCCATATAATTTAAGTAATTTGTTCATATCTTTAAGTTACATTTCCATATCATTGAGTTACATTTCCATATCATAAAGTTACATTTCCATTACATTTCCATATCATAGTTACATTTTCATGTCATAAAGCTACATGTTCATATCTTTAAGCTGCATTAACATATCATTAAGTTACATATCATATAATTTAAGTAACATGTTCATATCTTTAAGTTACATTAACATATCATCATAAAACTTTATACTTCATGGGTAGAATTGTACTTGTCAAATTATTTGCAAGAAAATGGATATGCTGAAAGGGTGGGCTTCATGTATGTCTTTTGGACATTTGAAACATATTTTTGGACAGTGTTGAAACATGCTCTATTCAAATAAACAATGTTTTTTTTTAACCATTTAAATTGACTTTTTTGTCTGGATATTTTACAGCAACGAATAGCAAAAAGAAACAGAAAGTTAGATTACTTTGATAATGCTCGACACAACGCTGAAGTGCAACAGAATGCCAAGAAAAAAGATGATGTCAAAATACAGAAGGTATAGATGAAAATTCAGCCTGAATATTTGTATACATACACATGTGTCTTTAGAATTGGGATGGTGATGAGTTATTTAAATTCTCTACTTTTAAGTTTTATCATATTAATCCAGTCAGAATTTCACTTGACTGAATGGATTTTTACTGGCCATATCAATGTCAAATTTTCCTTTTCCTATGACATAAAATTTCATTGGTCAATGCCTACCAGAAAAGCCACAAAAATTGAAATCTCGCGAAAAATAATGAAACCACAGTAATTGTTTTTGAGATTGACCATTAACTGCTGTTGTTTATTCGATGCTAGTACATGTGTTGGAATTTTGAAATTAATATTTTTCTATGACATTTTTTTTTTTTTAAATTTAGGCGAATGAAGAGATGGAAGAATCAAAAAGAGTATATGAAATGTTAAATAATGAATTACATCATGAATTGCCAGAATTTCATAACAGGTAAACTTGTCCTTAAATAAAATGCATTTCTGTAATTAATTGATGCAAGAAATTATGTATGATACATAGTAGCATCCTGTTCTACATTCTTCTCAAATTAGATGCATTTTACTCTGTTTTCATGTAATATCAAAACCAGGAATCTCTTTATCTTTATTATTTGTGCTGATTCCATATTCAAACTTCCCTGTCTCAAAATTGAAATGAATCACGCACACACTACCAAATAATCTTTCTGCCACCCCTTGGTTGATTTATTGAACACCCAACAAATGACAGATGTCAAGGGATTGGAAATACAAGCTGAAAAATTTAGGTAATTAATCCACAGTTAAAAACTTAAAGCTTCTCAACAAGAAAGATGTTTGTTCAAAATACAAAATACAGGGCTGCCAATCTTCCCAATTTTCATGTTTTTTTTTCCGATTTAAAGGTCGCTATTTTATGATGAATATAACAAGTAACATCACAGAAATTATTAAAAACCTGATTTCAAAATTTCAAAAGTATGCAGCCCATAAAAGAACCAACCGATTTCATCAAAACAGATAATTGGGTACTTGTTACATAAAAAAGGTAATTGGGTTAAATTTGCATACAGTAACCTCTCATTTTCAGTAGTTATTTAAAAATTTGAAGGTCCAAGAAAAGTTCAACCTGTATTTGAACAAGTGAATTTTACCATGAATCTACATTGTATTTTTGGCCACATGTGTAAGTGTTTGACAACAAAAGTAGCTAAATTTAAAAGATGAATGAAAATTATTCACTTAATGCATTTTACGTAACTTTTATTTTCTATTTCAGTCGAATCAATTTCTATGCATCAACGTTTAAAAGCTTTTTCAATGCAGAAAACACATTCCACCATGAAACAGGAAAGGTAATATGCCACTTTTATAGTACATTTTGTAAAGAGGGTGTTGGAATTCCCTCCTTGGGCACCCTTGTAGATTATTAACCAGGGTTTAAAAATAGAAAAGAAGACAGGTGACCTCTGTTTTTGACTGGATTTCACAGAGTGAAAATCCAGGTTATGAAATGGTGAATGTCGGGCGGAGAGCAGGGAAGAAATTTTCTCAACAGTTTTCTCAGCAACTACTAATCACTGCCACTTGATAATTTTTATACAGCATCAGGTAGGGGTCCCATAACATGGGAATGCTTACCTACTTCCTATTCAACAAAATCTGGCTATTTTTGACTTTCATAGATTTTTAAAAGTCAATAATCTACTCAATACAGAAAGTGTATGTGCAGAACATTTTCCAATCTAGTTTGCATATTATATTTCATAGGTTGCTCTTGTATTGTCCTAAGTGAAGGACTTTTTTGTACCTTAGTTCTGAACAGAAGCAAAAAATGTATTAACATGTTGCAAAGAGTCTTGTGTCTTGAAATGTTACACACTGTGGTTTCATTATTATTCGTGGGGTATCAACTTTCATGGTTTTTGTGGGTGACATCAACCCACGAAATTTGATGCGCCATGAAAAGGTTATTTAACATTGATCTGTATAGTGCAGACTTCAGAACCACAAATTTAAGAATCCACAAACTTATCAATTTTGATCAAACCACAAAAATTGGTACCCACGAAAATAAATGAATCCACAGTAAGCAATAATGAGATGTGGAATAAGTGTACGCCACACAATCTACAAATGGCTATTAAAAAAAACCACAATGGAAGAAGCCAGCAGTCTTCAACATGACAAGCAGTTGCTGCTTGCTGTCTTGCATTGGCCCAAGACAAAAAAATACAATTCATAAAACTCAATACCAATCCCCAAATTATCACTGAAAGACCCATTTTTAGACATAGAACAATTGATACAAAAAGCACAGGAATAAACAGAAGGTTTGACATGGATTACTGGCTTAGGACAGGCACATATAAAATGTGGCAGGGTTAGAATATTTTTTGGGGGCCCAACCTCCCCCCTATGGATAATCCTTAGGCACTGACCATTTGATTTGGGGGGGGGGGGGGGGCTGGGATTTCCACCTGAGCCGGGAATTTTTTCTCGACCCCTGCGCGGCCAGCTTATTTTTTTCGCCCTATAAGCTGGCCAGACTATTTTTTTGGCCAAAAATCAGGGCCAGAATATTTTTTTTTAAATCCCAGGCCCCCCAGAAAATCAAATGGTCGGTGCCTTAACAAAGCACAAAATTACTCACAGTAAAATTCAAATCAATAAAAGTTCAATTCAACAAGAGAAAACCTGAGACAAAAAGACAATTAGGAAAAAAAAACAAGGCATAGAGGAACTCTTTTGAGAACAATAGTTGTTACTGACATCTAGCTAAAAAGCAACTATGGAATGATTTTTAAAAAACCCAGGTATATCAATTTTAAATCCAATTCAACACTTCAAACAATAAATGATTTAGTGAAACGTTTCACACAAAATCAACTTATAGTTTTCTAGGCAACTACATGCAGCTAAATGCAACAGTCTTTTGATATTTTGCCTGTAGTTTCATTATTATCTACTTCATGTTTACTGAATACTTAAATACTTTAAATACTTAAAAACACAAATGACATTAGAAAAAAGACCAAAAATTATAATCTTTATAATATCACATAAAAGTGTTTTAAAGGGCAGAGTGATTGAGTTTTTATTTGGAGACATTTTTCAAGATCTGTCAGTGTAATATTCATGAAAGTTTGTACACAAATACACCATGACCTGAACTTAAAAATAAAAATAAAAAAACAAATTAGAGAAAAGTTAGGGTGCATTTAGTGTGACATCTCTGTGCTGGTTTATAAAGCAGTTGATATTAGAATTCAAATGCAAGAATGTGCACATTAAGTCAACAATAATTGCATTACAAAACAGGGCCTATGTCATGCATTGAAATAGTTCAACTTCTATAAGAATTATTGTTGCATGAAACAGTTCCCAGTGACTTCAAGATATTTTCTTTTTAAGATAACTTAAAAAGATGTTATTTTTTTTTTTGCCAAGAAGAGGGTCTTTCATTGGCACTGTGGGATTGGGCTTGAATCATATGAAGTTTATATACAATCCAGGGCCAACTGAAAAACAGCGAGCAGCGACCACTGGTAACATAGAAGGCTGCTGGCTGTTTTCTATTGTGGATTTTTTAAATTGTCGTTTATATTGTAGGTTGTGTTGCCTACACTTATTCCACATCTCATTATCTTCTATTCATGTTTTCTTTTTTCAGTTGAATGATACAGCTATGACAATATCAGAACAACTGGCAGAAGAACACAAACAATTTACCTACCAACCTCGACCTCTCAGTGGTGTCATTACAAGCGAGTAAGTATACCATCTACCAACCTCGACCCCTCAGTGGTGTCATAACAAGCGAGTAATTTTACAAAACAAAAAATTTACCTATTTACCTCGCCCTCTTAGTGGTGTCATTACAAGCGAGTAAGTATACCATCTACCAACCTCGACCCCTCAGTGGTGTCATATCAAGCGAGTAATTTTACAAAACAAACAATTTACCTATTTACCTTGCCCCCTTAGTGATTTCATTACAAGCGAGTGAGTATACCATCTACCAACAAAATTTTTATCCAAATTCATTAGCATTTGTCAGCTTTTTTATTATCATTAAACTAATCATCATTGCATAAGCACATGAATGACATTTGGAAGGATCACAAAAGAAATAAAAAAAAAAAAAAAACAAACAAACCTGACTTGATTTGTTATCACAAGAGGAACAGTATTCAAACGCAATTATACCCTATGTAGAAAACCTTTTTCATTAATTTCGCTCACAGTGTCATTAACATGGGGCATATTAGACAAATTTTGGCATAATTTTCATCCCATCATGAAAAATAAAAAAAGCAGGCAATTTATTTCTTAATTTATTATACATGTATATTATTGTATTGGAATTACTAGTTATAGATTTTCATATCAAATGTAAGTTTGTTTTCATAACAACTTTTAGTTCTTGTTATCTGTAGGAAAGCTAATATTGTTGTTTTGCAATGTATTAACAAATTCTAAATTTAAATCTGGTTATGGTTGTCATGTCAGAATTCTCATTTTAACAATAGTTTTTACTAGATACAACTCAGCTAACTCAGTTTGTTATACTTACTGCATGAACTCATTGAATCAGCTATTTTCAGAATGTTTTGCTGTAGTTTTGCATGGTTTATTTTTTATAACCCCCTTACCCAATATGGGGTATGTAGTAATAGGAATTGCACCTGCATTCATTACACCTTAAGAGGGGTACTCATCTCTTTTTAACTCTGTCTTAAACACCTGATAGATTTTCACTTAACTAACACTTTTTGACATAATGTAGACATGCATCTTTTACTTTTGAATTTAATGTAATTGATTTTTAGGAAGTGGGGTATATTTTTTTTTAGTTGTGGATCAAAGTTTTTCTAACTTTATATATTTTCTCTATTCATTTCTAAAAAATATAAAAAAAATTCTACAAATTTTTTTTTACATTGTAGAGTAACTTTAGTAGTTACTTTGTTAGATTATTTATTTATTTCAAAATGTATATTGATTATAATTATCTGAGGTTGCCAATATGTTTTAGTCTAATTTGTCCTGTCTGTTCAAATGATCATTTTACTGATTATCTACCAGCTGTGATCAGGGGTTATCTAATTCAGTGACTTTTAAAACTAATAATTTACAGGATTACAATTCACTGGATTCAAATTGAAACACAGTTTAAATTACATATAAACAATTTTTATTCCAATCTACAAAGGTAGGGTCCGTCCCAAGTGTTGCAAGATGGGGCATTATGTCATTTGGTCATATTCTTGATTTTCTAATTTCATCTCTGAATAAATAAAACTACAATAGAAACAAGTGGAAAATTCTATCAATGTAAACAATATATATATATGTTGTGTACAAGTTGTAATTTTGTACAAGTTATAACCTGTACAAAATAAGGCTGAAAATTGTGTTTAACTTGTACAAAATTTCATTATAGCAAAATAAATAAAAAAAAGAAAAATTATTAACTATTAATAAGGTTCAAACATGCAGAGCAGAATAAAAACGTTAATGTGACTATATGTCAATGTTCATTATATAAAATTATTTTCTTTAAGTGAAAGAAAAAAAAAATTATTAGAATATTTGTTATATCCCAATAATTGATTTTACAAAAGTTTGAAGTTTGAATATTTGAGTGATCACTTTTAATCTAGAATTTCTTCAGGAAATTGTTAAGGTGGGCTATTTAATGATCAAATCAGGATGGATATAGATAGTCAAAATAAATTTTGTTCTAAAATTCTAGAAATGTCAAGACAAAATGCCTCAACAAATAAGGCGTCATTTACAAAAAAAAAGAATAGAGACTTTAATTGACAGTGTTAAAGAAGCTAATTAGCAGCAGTACCAAGTGGGAAACAGAGAACATTGCTAAAGCAGTTTTAAATAGTGAAAATAGTGAAATTAAAAGTTATGTCAGTAGTTACCAAATGCCACTCTTAAAGTTTCTGTTGTTCTGATGTATGAATGTAGCATGTGATTGGTTGTGAGTAAATTATCAGTGAGTAGAGGGCAAGGACTCAGGTGGTCTTCATTGTAATTGTCAAACCAAGATGCAAATGTCGAAAGATGAAAGTGTTCTGCAATTCAAGATGTCATATGTTAGATAAACATGCAGCAATAAGTAACTAGGTTTATATTATTCAAATATTGAAAATTTTGCAAGTAATATGCAAGTAAAAAGGTCATTTGATGAACATTTAAAACAAGAAGTAACTTAAATCATCTTTAATATGTGAATTCTATTTAAGCCTTAATAAAGAGTAAATAAAATAAAAAAAATTGTCATTTTCTTTCTTTTTTGCTATATTGAAATTTTGTACAAGTTAAACATGATTTCCAGCCTTATTTTGTACAAGTTATAACATGTACAGGCAAAAACTGTACAAGTTATAACTTGTATTTTTGGGTCGTACAAGTTATAACATATACAAATATTTTGTACAGGTTATAACTTGTACAAAATTACAACTTTTACACAACATATATATGTAAATACTAATCAGTTTCTTGATATAACTGTTACAAGGCATCTTGGAATCAAGGGCGATTCCAAATCCCACTTAGGTCCATTCGGGATATCCCTAGATCTCCTAGGGGATAGAGGAATTCCAAATCAAACTGGAAGATATCTAGTATAAGTTGGATTTCCACTTTGTCCTAGGAGGATATGGAATTCCAAGATGCCCTAGGACAATTCGGAACTGCCCTAGTTTCCAAGATGCCCTGTAACATATACATGATATAGTTTGCAGCACCAGCATGGGATCACATGTCATGAGATTTTTTTTCAGGTCTGTGAATCCGAAGCAAAATGTAGCCATTTTTGTCTGTGATGAATTTTTGTAACCAAAGCACTTCTTAAAAAAATAATCTGATTTTGTAAATGATGGTTTAATTTGTTTTACAATAGATCAGGTGTAACCAAAATAAAATATATAAACTTATATGGTCTAAAAACTATGGTTAAGCATTCATTTTTAGCTGGATTTCAGTGAAAAATCCAGGTTGTAAAACGGTGTATGTTGAGAGGTGGGCGGATGAGTGGTCAGGGAGATAATTTTTGTTACAGTTTTCTCAGCAACTACCTTTCACTACCTCTTGATATTTGTTTTGCAGCATCAGCATGGGGTCCCACAAAGTAGGATTCCATTTCAGGTTTGTCACTCACATACTTCCTGTTAAATGAAATCCAGCCACTTTTGACTTTGACAGACTTTGTTACTTTGTAGAGATTCACCAGTGAATGGCCACAGTGACAATGGATCTACCCACTCAACAGAAGTCACTCCGAGCAAGCGTGAAAAGTCTACGCCAAAGCCAGATCGGCCAACATCATCGCCCACCATGAACTTGTCGACAAATGTTACAGGTTCAACCACAACACCTGTAAAAACCAACGGTGAAGGTCTAACCAATGGTCATGCCTCAGAGCCTGAAAGCCCACCAGAAAGTAAGTCCTTGATATTGTTGGTATTTTATTTATTTTATCAGCTTTTGAAAAGTTTTCATTTTTAAATGGTTCTATTTTTATGGGTTATGTTTTCGCAAGGTTTCCCAAAATTATCAAAAAATGTCCTTTATCCAGTAACTCTTGTTACATTTTAAGATTTATTCGGTGAATAGGTTGGAAATAAAGGCCCTGTGGTCAACTGTTTCATGATACAAGTTATATATGCTCTGGCCATTGACAATTTGTTGTAATGCTAAAACCCCCCATTTTTTTTAAAGGGTACAGAATTAATACTTCACACAGTTATTTAGTACAAACTAAATAAGTAGTAAAAATTAATGCAAAAATGTCTTTCTGAAGAACCAAATTCATTACTTTGTCAGTATTCTACATGGCCTAACTTTGTGTAGTAAATCAAAAATTGTTAAAAAAATTTAATTACAAAAGTTCAGAGTAAAACTTTTTTTTATCTTCATTCTCAAAAACCTGTGGGAACCTTGTCATGAACCTTGTCATGAATATAAGATATGAACATTTTGTTGTTTTGGGGAATTCTTCTGTGGTAAATTTTATATATTTTTTAAATTTGAGGTATTTTGCATGTAAATGTTTACAGGTCCTCAGATTGAGAAACATGACGATAACAAGCAACATTACGATGCTCCTCAACCACAACAAAAAACCGAGGAAACCAAACGTGAGCCTGAAACTCAAGAGGCTCAGTTGGGGCCTAATATTGTCGAGGCAAAAATTGAGACTAAAACGGAAGATAAAAATGAGTCTGAACTAGAAACAGCTAAAATTGATGAAAAGCCTAAAGATTTAGATTCAAATGATGAAAAGTCTGAAGTTTCAAAATCAAATGATCCCCCAATTGTGCCTCAGGTTGAGGCCCTGCAAAGGAGCCCTAAAACTGATGCTCCTAAAGCTAGTCCTCGGACTTCAAGGGAGAGTAAGAAAGGTATAGCCCCCTGGCCAGTGTAGTAACCTAGATATAGCACTCCTAACTTGGTGTTGAGGTCACTTATATCCATGCATCTTTCAGCAATAACAAACAAAATATTTAGCTCTGAAAGTCTTAAATTTTATTTCAGTTGTTTTAGTTAATTTTTAAAATGTAGACAATGTAGAATGGAAGTATTATTTGTAAAACATAACATAATTATTTTTTTGTTTTAAGTTTGTTTTGGTTTAATATGTTTTATTCTAATGAGTTAATTTGAATGTTATATACTTATAGCTATTATTAATTTTTAAACAATTTCTATAATTTATGATTTCTATTTAGTTAATTTTGAATGGTGAATAGCTGTGTATAACTAAATGTATCAAATTTTAACAACAAATAAGAAAATAAACATATTAAAAAAGGTCATATTGAGGCAGAAATATTATGTCTTTACGTCTGTACTGTTGTTGTTAAACAACTCAAAATATAAAAAGAAATGGAGCACCATTTTAAGAATTCCTCGCCTTATTTGTGACAAGCTTGACACATCCTTGCTTTTGTCAATGTTCCATATGCTTTTCATTATGTCTTAAGTTGAATTCCTCCTGTTTTCAGAATGGTCAAATGGGGGTAATTTTAGCGCAACTTAGTGCAACCCCTTGTTGTGTCTGTTTTCCAAGCCTATTTAAACTATTGAATCAACAAAATTTTTGTAATAAATTTCTCAGACAGGCCTAGTTTTAAATGGCGCTGGTTTATACCACACTATTGATCACTACCCTATTTGATCTCAGGTGATTGTTTGAGTCCTACTTTGTTGTTTGCAAAAACTTTGAGGACACATGTATGCAATTAGGGTCTTTTGATTGGGTACCTACCCAAATTAGTTGGTTGTTCTCTCTTCAACCATTGGGTACCTACCCAAATTAGTTGGTTGTTCTCTCATCCAGCATTGGGTACCTACCCAAATTAGTTGGTTGTTCTCTTATCCACCCTTGGGTACCTACCCAAATTAGTTGGTTGTTCTCTCATCCTCTATTGGGTACCTACCCAAATTAGTTGGTTGTTCTCTCATCCACCATTGGGTACCTACCCAAATTAGTTGGTTGTTCTCTCATCTACCATTGGGTACCTACCCAAATTAGTTGGTTGTTCTCTCATCTACCATTGGGTACCTACCCAAATTAGTTGGTTGTTTTCTCATCTACCATTGGGTACCTACCCAAATTAGTTGGTTGTTCTCTCATCTACCATGGGGTACCTACCCAAATTAGTTGGTTGTTCTCTCATCTACCATGGGGTATCTACCCACATTTGTTGGTTGTTCTCTCATCCACCATTGGGTATCTACCCAAATTTGTTGGTTGTTCTCTCATCCACCATTAGGACGGACTGTCTTGTATAGCCCAGGTGTTGAAGAGGGTGTAAAACTTGAATCACTCACTCAATCCCTCTCCCATGCACTCAATTACAAATTACTATTGAAAGGGGTGTAAGATAACTGACAATAGACTGTAATATAGTTGTATGAAAAGGTGGTGGTATATAAAGCATCAGGATCATGAATAAATGGTAAAGGGTACTATGTGCAAACTGTTCTTTGTGTTAAATATTTTGAGTGCAAACCATTAAATGTGTTGATATGTTTGTTTTTAGGATAATTTTGTAGATATATACTGTTTTTAAAATAAGCGAAGAAAAACCTTTGTAGCAATTGATATTTGTATAAGTAAAGATTTATGTTTTTGTTTAATGTACAATATTTTTATTCATATTGTAAATATAAATACAACAAACTGATCAATCCTTATTTGCAGGTGAAAAATTTATCCTTTTCTTTTCAAAGTAGAAAAGTTTTTATCATAAAAGAGGTTGTTTGTTTACAGTAATATTTAAAAAGCTATAAATAGATGATAATTTTCCACTATAATCTATTTTTAGGTCCATTGTATGAGAACAGTGACATGAACTTCAGTACTCAATCAAAAGAGGAACCTACAGAAGATGACGTAAAGAAAAAGAACGACTTAGATGAACCTGTAGATACATATGAAGAACCTTTGGTAAGTTGTACTAGGTAGAAGATAATGATATGTGGAATAAGTTGATATGACACAACTTACAAGAATGGAGTTGTAATTTAAAAAATCCACAATGCAAACAGCCAGCAGCCTTCAATGTGACCAGTGGTTGCCTGTGGTGGATCCAGCAATTTTCAAACATCTCCTGGGACCTCTTGTTTCATACGAATCCTAACCAAAATTTCTATCCAACAGAAGGGCGCATGCCCAGCACACCGGTTCTAAATCGGCCTTTGTAACTTGCTGTTCACCATTTTGCAACTGGCCATAAATTATAATGCATAGGATTTGAAACCACTTGCCAACTTGTTAAACATGATCAACCTGCACATTTTGAGTGGTATTTTCCTGTGTATACCTTCTAAGCAACAGTTTTACTCAAAAAAGGTCCATTGCAAATCAAATCAAATCAAATATTTTTATTGTCAAAAGACGCCCATGATACTGAGCAGGATATACAACATGTACAAAGAAAAAGAAAAAAGGAAATGAAGTGGTGAGGTAATATGATGCATCTTCCAATTGTTTCAGTGTTTAAATGGTTCAACAGATTAAAAATAAATGAAATTTTGGAAAACTCTTTCTGGTTTGTCTATAGAAACATTATTGTTGTTTTTCTTCACAGGTGAACAGTGATCATTCTGTAGTGAACGGAACACTAGAGGAAGAAATCAAAAAAGAAATAGAACAGTCAATCAAACAGACTCCGCCTACTGACAACACAGAAACGTCCACGCCCACCCCCTCCCAACCCCCAAACCTCCCTTCTGAACCTCCCCCAGAAGACGAAGATGATGACATTCCAGAAAAAGTTGCCCCTCCCGTGCAGAAGAAGGACGATGATGAGTCAGATCATTATTACGACAGAGTTCCTGATCAGTTAGAAACGGCAGATAGCAAAGACAATGATGACGATGACGTGTATGAGGTTCCAAGCTCGGCTAAGATACCAGACAAACTACCAGCTGGAACCAAATATGTTGTATGTAGTTAAATTAGCACTTTACAAAAAAAAAAAAATGTTTTTTTTTTGGAGAAATTTTTCCCTTTGAAATTTGAATTATATTTTATTTTGAGAAGCTTTGTTATCTATATGACAAGGAACTGTAGAGAAGACAGATTTAAATGTATTAATTAACATTTGTACTTTGCTTGCTTCTTAAAAATTTTTAACTTTTGTAAACCACTCAACTACTCAGGAAACCTATGATAAAATGAGGAGAAACATTACATACAAAATATTGAAAATAGTTATTGGGTTAGTTCTAAATCTTTTGAAGCTTTCTTTAGGTACTCCATCATTAAAACTGATCATGACTGCCTAATGCAGCCTTTTTGCCTCAAAATGGTATAATACCTAAACAATTACTTACCTGCTTGCTTATTTATCTTTTCAGGTCAATAATTTAAGTTTTGTTTTTTCTTGATAGGTGGTAGCTACACATTTATATAAGAATGAAGATGAAGACGAGCTGGAATTTGAAGCAGGGGAGTTAATCTATGTAGTAGAATTTGACGATCCTGATGATCAGGTCAGTTATTCAACTTTATCGGCAATTTGCAGCATTTTCCTTTGATGTTTGCTGATTGAGATAACTTGTATCACATATTGGCTTTGATACATAAAATAACAGGTTACTTCTAAGGAGGCGTGTGACGTTGCTATAAATTAATGTTGGGCGTCTATGTTCTTAAGCGCCAATTTATTAATGAAAATATTGGTATGTCATAAAATATATGATTATACGGTACATTGTACATGTCTAACAATTTCATGTAAATTTGATTTCATTTATTTGTAATACATATTGCCCTTTCTGATCTTTTCAATGTTAAACTTTACAACAATTTTGTGTTGAACCATATTAAATGACATGATATTCTTTTTCAGGATGATGGATGGTTGATGGGAATTAAAAAATCAGACGGACAGAAAGGCGTCTTTCCAGAAAACTTTACAAAACGGGTGTGAAACTTGTCAAATGCTACCTTCAGTCATATACTCATAATCATGTGTTATCTGCCATTCATAACGTTTAAATTATACAATGGAAATCTGCATAGGATAAGCATTTCTGTATAAATTACATGTCTGGTGCATCCAAAATAGTGTTCAGTATACCGGTACTGGATCTTGAGTTCAGAAGTTCAGATGTAAATTCTTTATTACGAAGAAGACTTCAGAAGTAACAAATCTCATTTGCATGTTAAAAGGCAATTAAGAATGGTTGATTATGTGTACCAGGGTTAAGAAAAAAAAATTTCGACTTCAACATATCTTCAAAGTTTTTCATATTTATGGATAATGATTTCAAGAGTAACAATTATTTTAAAAAATAAAGAGTTCCAAGATATATAATTTTGTTGATTGGAAAGTTAAGATTGTTTTTCACTTGAAACAATATTCTAACAATAAAGATGTTATTATATGGCCAATTAATAATATGGTATAACTATAAATGTTGTATAGAATTTGTAATGATAAAAAAATCAAATTTTAGTTGTCAGGAACTCTATTAATTTTCAGTTAATTGTTGTATTTTAGTGGGGGGGGGGTACTTTCAATACTTTGTATTTTCAAATTATATAATTGGGTTGCTAAACTTAACCTCATCTTAAGATCAAAATTTGTCACAATGGTGCTTTTTCAGTAACATATACATTCTTAGGGAGGTGCCCCATGCAAAAGAAAGTTAATGATTTTTTGGGTGTCTTAGATGTGAAGCTGACAAGAAAATCAGTAATCTAAGTTAAATGCATGTTTAAAAAAATGTTTTTCCATAAATTCAATCATGATCAAAATTTAACTGTTTAAGCTCAATACTTGAGTTGAGCTGTCTTTCTTTACAAAAGAGATTATTCTTATTTAATGCCAGACAACTTGACCTGAATAAACATACCTTGGGATTTTCTCTAAGAGGCAGATATTTCCTAAATACAGTACAAGCTTTTCTAGGCTGAGTTGTCTGATACCCTATATTTTTAGGTGTGCAAAAAAATATGGTCCATAAAAAAATGTATTTTTTTACTGCTGAGATTCAACTATGCAGGGATTAAGATAGTAATGTCAGTCGGTTTTGTAACTTTGTAAATTGATCTCAAATGTTGGAAAATATTTTATGTCTAAGACAAGTTTTGATATTTTATATGACTGCAAAAAATTTTGGACTTTATTTGGTGATTTTTAGACCAAACTAATAATGTCTTTACAATGAAAGTAGATTTGTTTCTAAATAATCTTGAAAAAAAAAACATTTTTGAAAAATAAATAAAATGTTCAAATTACTCATTTATACCAACCCCTTTTTATGTCACCTGCAGCGTGCTGCATGACACCATCCGTCGACTTGCGTCCTGCAGAGTCACAAAAATTTCCTTCACAGTTTTCCAGGCAACAACATGTCACTTTACATGTAACTTCCTCCTATAGTACTTAATACCCATAACTCATCTACTTCCTGTTTACCGAAGATTTTTAGGCCCAGGCAACATATGTCTTCCATGGAAGACCACCATTCTAGTTTGGAAAATGTGCTACTTGCTATGGAGAAGGCTGCCCTTTGTCAAATTTGTATGATAAATTTTACATATTTTATTTATATTATAAATATTGCCATGTTGTGTACAATTTATTACTTTTTATACGACCGCAAAAAATTTGCGGACGTATAATGGTATGATGCTGTCGTTGTCGTCGTCGTCGTCGTCGTCGTCGTCGTTGTCGTCGTCGTCTGTTAACTTTAGTGTATACACGATAACTTTAGTTCTAGTTATCCAAATGCAATGAAATTTGACAATGATATTTCTTACCATTAAAGGATGGATGGGATTGATTTTGGGAGTCCCCCCTTTTTACCTGCGTCGCCGAAGGCGAAAGCAGGTCTAGTAGTCGGGTCACTCCGTCCGTCCGTCCGTCTGTCCGTCCGTCCGTCCGTCCGTCTGTCCGTCCGTCCCGCTATGGGGTGCCTGTCTTGTGTAATCTGAATCTCAAAAACCAAACGCTAGATCTTTCTGAAATTTTACACAGTGATTACAGATATATTGAAGATGTGCACCTCCCCTTTTGGAGTCATTTTATAATTTCGTTTAGAAAATAGGGGCCCAAAAGGGGCCAAAAAAGCGACTTTTTTATTTGTTTCCACAATAACTTTTGTTTTGGTTGACCAAATGCTATGAAACTTTACAGTAATGTTACTTACCATAAAAGGAAGAGTGGGGCTGATTTTGGGTGTCCCTGCTTTTTTCGTTTAGAAATTAGGGGCCCTAAAGGGACCAAAAAAGCAACTTTTTTGTTTGTTTCCACATACTTTTGTTCTGGTTGACCAAATACTATGAAACTTTACAGTAATATTACTTACCATAAAAGGAAGGGCATGGCTGATTTTGGGTGTCCCCACTTTTTTCGTTTAGAAATTAGGGGCCCAAAAGGGGCAAAAAAAGCATCTTTGTTATTTGTTTCCACATTAACGTTTGTTCTGGTTGACCAAATGCTATGAAACTTTACAGTAATGTTACTTACCATACAAGGAGGAGTAGGGCTTATTTTGGATGTCTCCTTTTTTTTTTTGGTTTAGAAATAAAGGGCCCTAAAGGGGCCAAAAAAGCAACTTTTTAATTTTTTTTCCACAATAACTTTTGTTTCAGTTGACCAAATGCTATGAAACTTTACAGTAATGTTACTTACCATAAAAAGAAGGGTAGGGCTGATTTAGGGTGTCCCTTCTTTTTTTGTTTAGGAATGAGGGGCCCAAAAGGGGCAAAAATGTTACTTATTTATTTACGGTGCAATTTATAATTTTTTTTAACAAGTTAAGGGGAAAATAGAAACTTTAATTTTTTTATTTTTTTATTTTTAATATTGGGTTGCATGTGACAAATATGCTTTGTAAGTCCACCATAGGATGCAAGTGTCAAAAATTATTGACTGTCCATATTGGGCCTAAAACGTACATTGTTCAACGTTTTGCCATGCGACGCAGGGCCAGACATCGATTGGTCTTGTTTCGTTTAGAAATTAAGGGCCAAAAGGGGCCAAATTGCAACTTTTAGTTTGTTCTTACAATAACTTTTTAAAAAATCTTTTCCTCTGAAACTACTGAACAGAATGCAATGAAACTTGGTATGATTGATCAATAGGGTGTTATGCACTATAGATGTGTTTCAAATTCTGATTCGTCAAAAAACATGGCTGCCGTGGCTAAAAATAGACCAGGGGGGTCAGACTACTGTTTTTGGCTTGTAATTCAAAAAGTATAAGAGATAGATGAAATCTGATGCCACCCTGCTGCTTCAGGATCAAAAGTTCTACAAAAGTCTCCATTTGGTCGAAGTTGTCAGATGACCCCTTATAGGGGTTACAGCCCCTTAAAGGTGAAAAATAGCATTTTTTCATGTTTTTGCCCTATTGTATGAAAACTATTGCAGATAGCAAAAAGCTGTTGCTTGCTTAATTGTTCAGCTCATTTAGCTCTACAAAAGTCTCCATAGGTCAAAGTTGTCAGATGACCCCTTATAGGGGTTACGGCCCCAAAAGGGGCCAAAATCGAAACATTTTTATTAGTGGACCGATTTTGAAAATTTTTTTTGCATGTTTGTTCTTGTCAAATAGCGGATGCAAAATTGAGAATTAATTTTTGCTACCCCCATCTTTTCCCCCTTATTATGTAATTAGGGCCCAAAAGGGACAAAAATGGAATTTTTTTTACTTGTGATCCGATTTTGAAAATTTGTTTGCATGTTTGTTCTTGTCAAATAGTGGATACAAAATTGAGAATTAAATTAAGTCCACCAAAAGCTGCATGTGTCAAAAACCTTTTTCAGTCCACCATGGGCTGCATATGTCCAGAGCAATTGACTATCCATATTGGGCCTAAAACGTACAGGGTTAAACATGTTGCGGTCGTATCATGCTGCGCTCGGCGAAGCTTTTTATTCTCGATGTTTTAAATGTTATTTGTTAAAACTTCCACATTGTCTTGTTAATAAAATGAACTGCTTCAGAATTTAAGTGTTGCGGATAATTTTAAAAATATCATATTTAGCTTCCATTTATATTATTTGTCTTGTTCATAACTTTGATTTTAAAAACAAAGATTAGAATTTGAAATTTAAATGGTTTATGTCTGGCCACCAATTTAAATTCTGAAGCAATTTATTGCCACACCTTAGCTTTGCAACCATTCCTAGAGCTCAGTCTTGTGTTTTGAGCCTCCTTTGTTCATGATTTTTCTGTTATTAATCATTATAATTCTAAAATTTATTTTTCAACATTCATAGTTCTGGATTTAAATAGTGTCTTTTAAGGTTATCAAAAATATTAAATTATATAAGTATATAGTAATCATCACAATTTTTGATATGATAAGAATATCTGTATACAATGTATGTAAAAATTATAAAAGAGATTTTATTTATGTCTACAAAAATATTCAAATATATTAAAAAGACTTTATATATTTACATTCCAAGATATGAAATATTTTTTCCTATTTGTTATATATTTATATATATTGTACACATCTTTTGCTGTGATAAGCAAACATTGTTGAAATCTTACGCTATGCAATGCTATGTTTTTTAAGGAATGACCACAATATTTTTTTTCTACGAAGAAATAGAATTTCTAAATGTGGCACACACTGTGTAACCTGTGAAGCAGGTCACATAAAAGTGTGTGCCACATATTAAATGCTATTTCGAATAGACAGAAAAAAAATTGTGTTCATTTCTTATAAATTTAATTTCGATACATGTTTTCTCAATAAAAAATCTTATGATAGGAAAAAAAAATTTAAATCAAATTGGAGCCTCACCTGCCATTGAAAAATAACACAAGTTTTCAAATTGTAAACATATCAAATGAATGTTTTACTTCATGTTATTATCTACAGCAGATTTTAAGCATTCAGACTGATTTTGATCTAAATAAATTTATATTGAATATGCCAAGTTAAATATAAAGATAAAAAGTGATCTTATTCCATTTTTTTATGTGGTTGAAAATCAAAACTTCACATTCACATTCATGGGTTAAACTTTGTTTTAATTCATTAAAGCATTTGTGTATTGTAACTGTAATAAACAAATGAAAATTTATCATAACTGTAGGTTTCAGCTAAGATTTCTTGTAAAATGTGGTACTGAACAATAAAAGAAATCTCTTGAATTTTACAAATTATAGTTTCAACCAAGAATTTCTGAGAAACCCAGGACAGTATAACATTGTGTAAGATTTCTTCGAGATTGGCTTATTGTTATTATGTAGACTGTGTTGTAGTGTATAGGATTGTTTATATTGATAATAATACTCAAATGTTGTGTGTTGTTAAACTGCAGGGTGGGAAATGCATTGCACCTTCATTGAATTTTTGTACATTGTTGAACAGGGTGGAAAAATGCAATGTTCTTTCTGTCAGATGTTGTGCATTAATAAACTGCAGGGTGGTGAAATGCATTGGTCATTTTCTCAAATATTATGCATTGATTAACTGGATGGTGATAAAATACTATGGTCTTCTTCATTTGAATAAACCATGAAGGGTTAGGATATGTAGTGATAGATGTAAAATTAATGTAGAAGGGAGAGTTCTTGCATTTTTGAGAAATTTAGATGATTTTCATAAAAATGTCAAAATAAGTCTTCTTATCAGTGGCGGATCCAGAGGGGGGGTTCCGGGGGTCGGAACCCCCCCTTTCCTCCGAAATTTAAAAATTTTTGTATAGACTTTCAGCAAAATTGGTCTGGAACCCCTCCTTCGGTCCACAGAACCCAGTATGTGGACCCCCCTTTCGAAAATTTCTGGATCCGCCCCTGCTTATCCCCCTCTTATCTTCACTCTCCCTCCTGGTTTAGAGATTAAGTTTTAAAAAAATAGACATAATTTTATGTACAGAAATTGACATTGTTTTAAATATACTTGCATTTATACAGAATCATAATTTATACTAGTCTTAAAATACAGGGTTTGAAATAAGATAACCTGGTGTTACAGTAGTTTATCTTTTTGCATTTTTTCTAGAGATTTGAAAATTTCCACCTGAAATTTTGTTGTATCGCTTAAACATTGAAAACTGAAAAAAAAAATGCAATGATAATGATGAATTGATTTGGTAAATCTGAAAATTTTATTCTAATGTTTGTTTCATGTTGAAACCCCTGTCATGATTTTAACGCTTTACAAATCCCTATTATATGAAAGCAATAACCCACCTTTACACAACCATACTTAAAAGATTTACGAACAACAATTTAATTATGAACGTTTTATATATGCAATGACTTGTTACTGTTTCTGTATATATATTATATACCTATATGTTGATTATATACATGTGATATAAAGTTAACCTATTGTAAATTTGTGTTCAGTAACTATGCCATGCCAGTTTATTAATTGTCCCAGCTTTTTTTAAGAGCAAAGAATTTCTGTCTTATTTCTGTGTCTGATGTTGGTTTACATGAAGTAACTTATGAAGACCTTGATAGAATTTCATGAAACTTATTCATTAGGCTTATAAGGTTAAAAGAAGCCTACTGATATTTTGTATCAATAATACAGAATAAGGAAACCCTTATAATACTCTTCCAGAGCACCTGAGTTTACTCTCATTGTCCCAGTGCTAGGGAAAGCGCTGGGATAATGTTTTGCTGTTTGATGTACGTATGTAAGATAATCTCTGTAAACCACTGGGAGAAGAAAGATGAAACTTATGTCATTGATTTTATTGTGGGTGGGGACTGTGCCGAAGGTTTCCAAATTTTGATAATGCCCCTAACGGCTGGGCTGCATAGGTAGCCTAAGGGCACATTATTCCTTTGTCATGCATATCCTCTTAGGTTATTTGGAATACGGAACTTTGACTTTGCTCAGTAGTTGTACTATGGATGTGGCTTCTGCCGAAGGTTTCAGAATTTTGATAATGCCCCTAGGGACTGGGCTGCATAGGTAGCCTAAGGGCACATTATTCCTTTGTCATGCAACTCCTCCTAGGTTATTTGGAATATAGAACTGAAACTTGGCTCAGTAGTTGCACTATGGATGCAGATTCTGCCGAAGGTTTCAGAATTTTGATAATGCCCCTGAGGGCTGGGCTGCATAGATGGCCTAAGGGAACATTCTTCCTTCGTCACACATAATTCTTTACATTACTATCACTCCCACTACCAGGGAAAAGTCTCATACCAATACATATACTTGTACATTTGATAGTACTAGTAATGCTCATTTCAGTCAAAGTTTATTTCTTTCAATTATTTGCCCTTATACTATCAGACACTAGAGCAGCGCGGGGATATGCAGCGTGGCTGCTTCGACTAGTTTTGACTTGAGTTTGTGTTGTAGATAGCTATTCAGTTGTTTTTTATACGACCGCAAAAAAATTGCGGACGTATAATGGTATGATGCTGTCGTCGTAGTCTTTGTCTGCGTCGGCGTGTGTTAACATTAGTGTATACATGATAACTTTTGTTCTAGTTATCCGATTGCTATGAAATTTGACAATGATGTTCCTTACTATAAAAGGATGGATGGGATTGATTTTGGGGGTCCCCCCTTTTTTCATTCAGAATTTAGGGGCCAAAAAGGGGCCAAAGTTGCAACTTTTTTGTTTGTTCCCACAATAACTTTTGTTCTGGTTAACCAAATGTGAAATTTTGCAAAAATGTTTCATACCATGAAAGGATGAATGGGATTGATTTTGGGGGTCTTCCCTTTATTCTTATATAAATAAGGGGCCAAAACGGGGCAAAAAAATCAAATATTTTATTTGTTTTCACTATAACTTTGGTTCTGGTTGGTCAATTGTTATGAAATTTGACAATGATATGCATTACTATTATACTATAAATGGGATTGATTCTGGGGGGGTCCCCTTTATTTCATTTAGATACAAGGGGCCCAAAAGGGGCAAAATATTTGACTTTTTTATTTTTGGTCCGATTTTGAATTTTTTTTTTGCAAGTTAAGTCTTGTCTAGTGGTGGATAGAAAATGGAGGATTAATCATTGCTTTATCCCCCTATCCCATTTTGGAAATAGGGGCAAAAGGGGCCATTATTGAAACTTTTTTATTTATTGTCCGGTTTCAATTTTTTTTTGCAAATAAATACTTGTAGTGAATTAACAAAATTGAATGTTTATTTTGCAACACTTCCCTCCCCCTAATTGCTGCTAGGGTTCAAAAGGAGCAAAAGTGAAAGGTAGAAGATACCATTAGTTTTGGGCCAAAAGGGGTAATGTTTTTTTAACTGTAATTTATTTTAGTTTGCTTTTGAACAAAAATTGATATCTTGTGAAATGTGGATGGATAGTCCACCAAAGGCTGCATGTGTCAAAAAACTTTGTCAGTCCACCATGGGCTGCATGTGTCCAGAGCATTTGACTATCCATATTGGGCCTAAAATGTACAGTGTTCAACATGTTGCGGTCGTATCATGCTGCGCTCGGCGAAGCTTTTTATTGTATTATTGTGTTCTATGTTGATTGTTTCTTCATGCTGTTCTCATTCGTGTTTACTGGTTTGTCTTTGCACTTTTGGACTTTTGACGGTCAGTTGTCCTATTGATACAAATGAATTGCCAGGTGAAGGACCTCAAAAAACTTCAAAATAACAAGAATATATCCAAAATACATAATGCCCTATCTTGTAAGATTTGGAACAGACACTCAAACAGGCCTGAATAACATGCCCCCTACTTTCGTAGATGGGGCATAAAAAGTACCAAGGTGGATGCCAATTAGGTTCATCTTATTATGATGTACCGGTATATGGATATTTCATGGAGTTACTCTCATTAGCAGCATCTGAACAAAAAGGTAACCAATCAAGTCAAAAGATACATTACTGTGGATTAATTTTTTTTTTTTTTCGTGGGAACCAATTTTCATGGTTTGATGAAAAAGAATGAGTTCATGGATTCTAAATTCATGGTTTAGAAATCTGAAGAATACAGATCAATGATAAATTTCCCTTACTTGAGGTATCAACTTTCGGGGGTTTAGGCCACTCAAAATTACCACAAAAATTATGTGGCACCCCCACTTTTGTGGGGAGACAAATTGTTTTTGTCCTGTCTGTTTGTCTGTCACAAAGTTTGTTAGTGCAACTCCTCTGAAACTACTGAACCGAATTCAATGAAACATGGTATATAGAAAGGACACTGTATGTAGTTGTACATGTTACCACTCAAATTTTTGTGGGAGTTATGGCCCTTTGAACTTAGAAATTTGATAAAAATCCTCATTAAACATCTTGTCAGCGCAATTCCTCTGAAAGTACTGAACCAAATTCAATGAAACTTGGTAAAGTATATAGGAAGGACACCATATGAAGTTGTGCATATTACCAGGAAATTTTGATCCTCAAATTTTTGTTGGAGTTATGGCCTTTTGAACTTAGAACTTTTTGGGGGAAACATCGTTTTGCCGGCAAAAACAAACTTTAATTGATATACAGTACCCCACATATAATAAAGAAACCACAGTATTAACATGTACCAATGCCTATGAATCGTTAATAACAATCATGATTTTAAAATTTTTATTGAGAAAGTTTGGTCAGACCTTTAAGTGTCAAATAACAATACATAAATATATTTACATATCACAATGCATATTTGTTCATTTATTTGAACAACCATTTTCATTTCATAAAAAAGTCATGGTCTTTAAATGCTACCAAGAAGAGCAATTCTGTAAAAGTTTTATTAATCATTGCTACTTTGTTAAATTATGAATTTAAAGCCAATTTAATTAAATGTTTCTTTGATTCCATTTGTGTACCATGAGTTTAAGAACCAATGGACAAATGATCTTTTTCTACAAAACCATGTAAAATGAACCAAAATTCTCTCACTGAATACAATTCAGAATTCCTGTAATTCTGTTGCATTTAAAATTGAAACTATGACAATCCAAAAGATTCTCTGTTTGTGCACATAATGGATTATATTTTTTTATCTATTCATTAGAGTATCATAATACTGCACACTTTCATTCAGATGGGTTTTTTTTCTCATTCAAAGCATAACAAAACTATACAGTAACAATTTTTGAAAATAAATATATTGAATATTTACAATAAATTTAACAATTTCTTGCACTAATTTTCATCACAGAAAAATACATAATACCAAACGGATACATGTAGCACTACCAACACAACAACATAAAAATGAAAACTGAGGCAGAGATGAGATATTTTGAAAACAGAACGGAACAAAACGGAAAATGAAGGAAAATTAAAAGGCTATACTCAACTGTACTTATACCCAAAAGTAAAATCAACATCTTGGGTGAAAATTTACCCAACCATAAAAAAATTTACATTATTGATTGACATAAATATTTTTGAATTTTGTATCTATGCTAAGAATGACATTAGTATGTTTTGCATGCTGAACTATTAGTTAGTATCAACCTGAAACTACAATTTACTTGTTTCTTTTTATTCAGAATCATATGTTACTGTTTGGCAACAAAGATTGTGCAGATACCATCATAATGAACAAATTCTAACATTTTAAGAATGCAGAAGGAAATCATTGTAAAAATAAGAAATGAACCTGCTATAGCAGAAAAGCTAGAATTAAATTTTAAGAAAAAGTAATAAGATTAAAAACGAAAGAATATGGAATATGTGCCAAAAAAAAACAATCAACATATTGAAATGATCTTAATAAATGTACAAAAGCAAAATTGCACTGCGTGCACTGTTTACAACACATCGATCCTTTAAAATAACAATCTTATAACAAGTATTTAAATGTGCAGATATAATCACAGCTTAACATTAATATTACAAAAAAATATGTTTTAACAACAATTTGAAGCTTGTCTATTTGACACATACAATGAGGCATTTACTAGAACACATGATTAGAAATGGACGGAATATTTCATTTTATCACTAAAATATCAGATATGTCTTATGAAATGATATGTTAAGGTTATTTCTGAACTCTAGATACGAGCGAAGTTTCATTATTCCTTTTTTTGCATTTGAATTACTAGTATAGATTTAATAGTATTTCTACTTAAAAAAATGCATCTATTCAAGCACAGCCTGCTTTTCTTCAATATGTGTACCAATGTGAAAATCAAATATGGAAAAGACTACTAATTAAACAAGCAAGGTTTTCTGTAATAAAGGTCTATTTTTAGTTAAAATTTTCTACAATTTAAATTGAATTTTTTATTATCGTATTCTATTTTACCTTCAACATGTTTTAACCCTTTCCATAAAGCTCTTATATACAGGAATTGACCCTTTGTAAAAAAAAATCCATTTTTTTTAATACTTGATAGATGGTGTTTACAAAATATTGCTGATGTACAGACAAACTGAAAACTATTAGGCTTTCGTGTCTTTGATGCAAGGCCTAAATATAATCTATTTTTTTTCAGCTGATTTAAAATTTCTGTAGATAACTGGGTAGGAAGTCATTTTCTAAAGTCTGTTGTTCTCTATAGTCTTTAGCTATTGTATGTATCTGTACTGTACCATCTTCTAAACTCATTAACTGAAAGTATGAAGTTCAAAGGTTAGAAATAAAAAATTGTTACAAGAATAGCAGATTGTTTTTTTTAATGGGGTAGAAGATTCTTAACTTTCACACAATCTGTTGAATGGTATGGTACATGTACTGAATTTCAAAATAATCTAACATATTTCAATTTCTAACATTATGTAAAATTTTGATTTCATATTTAAATGGTAGACAGAAGAGTTCTTAGGAGAGTATAACAAAAGTACACAGAAAAACAAATATTTTTGACTTACTGCAAGTATATCTCAAGGGAGTCTCAGGTAGGAAAAAAGTCGCTCACATGGGGCAGAACGAGAACAACCTGGGTAATGATGTAGTAATATAATATGTAACCTAGGTTGTTCTGAATGTACACTTTTATTTGTTACAAAGATCATTGACCCATACAAAACAGAGGTCACCCACGTTCTGTTTTATATTTCAAACCAGGAAAAATAATCTACCCAGGCTGTCTAGGGAGGGGATGTCGAACACGCCCTAAATTTTTGTTTTCTTATATTCCTACAGAAGCAAATAAATATTTTATTCAAAGGTAAAAATATGTATTTATAGCTTACCATTTGTGGTAATCTTCCTGTGACTTTTATATAAGATGTGAAAGCTATATGTTTAACCCTGAAAATATAGAACAAGAGTTAAAACTAAAGAATGTCTCGCCTGCCGGCACCATCATAAACAATTATTCTTTCCTACTTCCACTTTATTTCGAATTTATGTGGATTTTCAGTTTCTGAGATCAAAAGATGTTTATAGAACTCAAACATTGCAAATATATGCAATAAAAATAATCAAAGTCACTCAACCTGAAAACCAAGGTCAAGGTCAAAAGATGGGGATGCAACTGTGCTAAGCTACTACTGGGGCATATGCATACCAAGTTTCATCAACCTAGGACCTATAGTTCTTGAGATATGGAGGTGCTCGCAAAACTTTTCCATTGCTATTATAGGTATTGAAAATTGTCAAAGTCACTCAACCGAAAAATCAAGGTCAAGGTCAAAAGATGGGGATGCAACTGTGCTAAGCTACTACTGGGGCATATGAATACCAAGTTTCATCAACCTAGGACCTATAGTTCTTGAGATATGGAGGTGCTCGCAAAACTTTTCCATTGCTATTATATGTATTGAAAATTGTCAAAGTCACTAAACCGGAAAATCAAGGTCAAGGTCAAAAGATGGGGATGCAACTGTGCTAAGCTACTACTGGGGCATATGCATACCAAGTTTCATCAACCTAGGACCTATAGTTCTTGAGATATGAAGGTGCTCGCAAAACTTTTCCATTGCTATTATATGTATTGAAAATTGTCAAAGTCACTCAACCGGAAAGTCAAGGTCAAAAGATGGGGATGCAACTGTGCTAAGCTACTACTGGGGCATATGCATACCAAGTTTCATTAACCTAGGACTTATAGTTCTTGAGATATGGAGGTGCTCATAAAACTTTTTCAAAAAGTTAACGCCGCCGTCGCCGGTAAAGTGACACCTATGTCCCGCTCTGCTTCGCAGGCGAGACAAAAATCAAATATTTAAGAGCAAATATTCATGATTTCATTTTTAATACATGTATTCATATTTTTTTGTAATGGTGAAAAGTCATCAATGTCTGCATGCTGATGGTGTTCATATCCTATATTTATATCAAATTTCTGACTTTTTTTTGTGTGTAAATGTTGACATAGTTAAATTCTTGTGTGTGTTATTATGTGATGTCCAATTTTACCCTTTAATTTTGTCGTATGATAAAAAATAAACCTTTTCAGTCAGTATTATAGGGACTAAAATGTTTAATTACCCCAAGCTGAACAGGGACTAATCAAGGTACTTTGGAGTACCCGTATTTAATCCTTCTATTGAATGTGTTACAATTGAAGTTGATCTCTCTGATCAGTTTAAACTCACATCTTTAGAGAGGAGATTATCTTGTTGTATGAAGGAAAAATATTCCTAGAATAAAAGATTTAAGATTAGCTTCTATTATAACAAAATTCTACAGATAGATTAAGCACCAGTACTCCAAAGTACCTTGATGAGTTCCTGTTCAGATTTGGGGAATGAAACATTTAATTCGCTATAAATTCATTGAAGAATAGTATAGCACTTTACACCTTCAAATTACACAATCACTTACTGCTGTTTAGAAAGTGGTTCCATTTTAACAGGCATTGAATCCATTTCTATAATGTCAAATGTATACAACTGTGACTTGTCATCCAAGACATAAAACACACATGGTCGACATCGAGACCAGCGGGCACATATGATGTTCTTTGTTCCCCAGATCTTGGAAGGCCATGATAGTAAAGGTTGGTCTATTAAAGAAAATGAAAAAAATAAGTGATTAACATGTATCAAAAACAAATGTGTTCAAAAGACACGAAAGTGCCTCTGGAAGAAAACTGTTATTTTCTACTTAATTTGCTTTGGGACAAATAACTCTCTGTTTATATCTTAAGCATTTAAAAGATACGAAACATGTATCTTTTCTTTTTTTTTGAAATTAAAACACAAGGTATGAGTCATATAATATGCATTCTAGGTTGTTCTGAATATAAACTTTTATTTGTTGAAAAGATCATTGTCCCATACAAAACAGAGGCCACCTGCATAATCATTGTCCCTTACCAACTGCATAATCTACCCAGGATGCCCTAGGGGGAATTTTGAGTGTGCCCTTATTCAGCAGAGTTAAGTTAATTATCCCATTTTTGTTTGAAGTATAGAATCAGATACAAGAGGAATTATTCATTGATATTTGATTGGCAATTAAAAGTTATATAATTATATAAAAAAATTGTAATAATTAAAAAGAATACCATAGTTTATTTTGTAAAATCTTCCACAATAAAAAAAATCTGTGAATATAGAATAAGTCGAACCAAGTGCATTTTCCCATGACTTTTTTACTAAATACGTTAATAAACATACATGTACATTAAACCTTTTGTGGGTTAATCTTATTTACAAACACATTTTCAATTTTTCATATCCCATTTTTGTTTGAAGTATAGAATCAGATACAAGAGGAATTCTTCATTGATACTTGATTGGCAATTTAAAGTTATATTATGATATAAAAAACTCGTAATAATTAAAAAGAATACCATAGTTTATTTTGTAAAATCTTCCACTTTAAAAAAATCTGTGAATATAAAATGAGTCGGACCAAGTGCATTTTCCCATGACTATTTTACTAAATACGTTAATACACATACATGTACATTAAACCTTTTGTGGGTTAATTTTTTTACAAACACTTTTATTTTATTAAGACACACTATTACAATATTAGGACTATCAGTGAAAAAGTGAGACCTAAAACATAAGTGAAGTGTTAACAGACAATTTATCTCACCATTCAAGGGGTCACGACTTTTGTCTTCACAAAGGCAAGAAATAAAGAATAAAATGTTGACCAATTTAAAGACAAATTTGATTTACTTATAGGCAAATTTTAAACTATTCAAGTAAAGAGACCAATTGTTTTTTTTTCATGTCCATCACAAAGTCATTCCACTCATCTCCTCTGAAACTGCTTTACATAATTCTATGAAACTTCGTATGAAGCATGTATACAATAATATGAAGTTATGCAAGTAACCAGAAAATTTTGTGTGAGTTATGGTCCTTTAACTTTGAATTTTAGGGAAGACATTGTTTCTGCAGGCAAAATGAATTTACTTAATGTTTTTACACAAATCTTTTTGATGATGTAACAATCTGAAATATCATTTTTTGTTAAACATCTTTTTTTATAACCTAGAAAAAAGGACCACATTAAAAGAAAGAAATTTCTAAAGGATCCACCATGCTATATGCAGGTATTTTTTCTTGATAAATTACCTGATTTGGTTCCAAATAAATGTACACAACCATCAGCTGATGTTGCCTAAAACAGAAAAAAAGATTGATGGAAATTTAAGGAATAAATTGCTTAGATTAGTGATTTTTTTAGGATTGAATACCATTCAAATGTGCTTAATTATCCAACATGAACAATTAGGCTTGAATCATACGCAGTAGGGCCAATTGAAAAACAGGGAGCAGTTTTCCAATAAAGATTTTTTAAATTGTGGTTTATATTGTAGGTTGTGTCATGTACACTTATTCAGCATATTTTCCATAATATAGGGACACTTATATTCATAAATCCCAAAAATACTAAGAAGCTCACATACAAACAAAATCCAAACACGTTTATATTAATACAAGAGTGAACACTAAAGTATGTCTCGCCTGCCGGCACCATCAGAAACAATTATTCTTTCTTACTTCCACTATATTTTGAATTTACATGGATTTTCAGTTTCTGAGATCAAAAGATGTTTATAGAACTTAAACATTGCAAATATATGTAATAAAAATAATCAAAGTCACTCAACCCGAAAATCAAGGTCAAGGTCAAAAGATGGGGATGCAGCTGTGCTAAGCTACTACTGGGGCATATGTATACCAAGTTTCATCAACCTAGGACCTATAGTTCTCAAAATATGGAGGTGCTCGCAAAACTTTTCCATTGCTATTATATGTATTGAAAATTGTCAAAGTCACTCAACTGATAAATCAAGGTCAAGGTCAAAAGATGGGGATGCAACTGTGGTAAGCTACTACTGGGGCATATGCATACCAAGTTTCATCAACCTAGGACCTATAGTTCTTGAGATATGGAGGTGCTCGCAAAACTTTTTCATTGCTATTATATGTATTGAAAATTGTCAAAGTCACTCAACCGGAAAATCAAGGTCAAGGTCAAAAGATGGGGATGCAACTGAGCTAAGCTACTACTGGGGCATATGCATACCAAGTTTCATCAACCTAGGACCTATAGTTCTTGAGATATGGAGGTGCTCGCAAAACTTTTTCATTGCTATTATATGTATTGAAAATTGTCAAAGTCACTCAACCAAAAAATCAAGGTCAAGGTCAAAAGATGGGGATGCAACTGTGCTAAGCTACTACTGGGGCATATGCATACCAAGTTTCATCAACCCAGGACCTATAGTTCTTGAGATATGGAGGTGCTCATAAAACTTTTCCAAAAAGTTAACGCCGCCGCCGCCGGTAAAGTAACACCTATGTCCCGCTCTGCTTCGCAGGCGAGACAAAAAACATTTTTATAATTCTATTTCTATGCATTCAATATTTCTTGGTCTTTCTCATTCCCATTTTAAAGATGAAAATAATACAGTCAAACCTGTATATAATGGGCAGCCTTGGGACAACAAAATCATGCCTGCTATAAGCAGGTGGCTTTTGTACAAAGGTTCATTTTGGTTGTATTGTTCATAAAAGGGATATTTTTGAGGTGCCCTCCTTAGGCAGTGATTTGCTATATACAGGTGCCCTGTAAGGCAGGTATGACTGTATTTTAGTAAGTGATTTTTTTTAATTCAAAAGTGATTATTCAGTTGATAAGTCAAAGTAATATTATTTATACAAACTAGTTTAGTTTAGAAGAGAGTAAATTGGATGAGAAGTTTTACAGACTACTCACCAGGAAACAAGGATGACCAAAAGGTGAAAAGTCTATGGTCTGTACATCAACAGGGGAATCTAAAATGACAAAGTAATTTACAGAATGACGGATGTCCTATTTGGTTCATGCCAAACAGTTTTTTTTCTCTCTCTCTCTCTCTTTTTTTACCGATATTCTTTCCTTGCAATAGACAGACATTCAAATTCCATTAACCAGTTGTTTTCCATTTGCTTATTATGTTTTTTGACTGAAAAGAGGAAATAAATTTCCAAAAATAAAAATAAAAATGCATTTTTCAATTAAATTTATTTTAATGTGAAACTTTTTAAAGGATAAAAATATGTTTCTTTTTTTTTATGCAGGTATTTAAAATTTTTGGTTGCTATTATAAATTGTCTGAACACTATTTATTTTTTTTAGAAGTACAGTGCATGATGCCTCAATTAATATTGCAAAACAGCAATAAACAGAACATTGTTTCCTTAAGTTTTTCTGTCTTTGTGTCTATAGGATGTGTAGAATAAAATTTCACCAGATTTTAATGTATCGAGATCAGCAATTTATTTTGTTGTTATTTTACCTGTGAGTACAGAGAAGGTCCTTGGGAAAGCTCTGTTACCAAACCTTAGCCCATGTAACACATAACCCTGAAAAATATTCAACAATTATCTCATACAAACACACTATACATAATTATATAATCAAAACAAGATAAAACCAAACAGAAATACACAGACGATATTTTTTTAACAATTTTTTGGTTTACTTAGAAACAGTGGATATGATGCAAAAACAAGGGGTTGCACTCAGTCGTGCTAAGCATACCCCCACTCGACCATTCAGAAATATGGAAGTAGATGACCGACTGACCTGGAAAGAGATGGCACAGTACAACTCATCGTGCTTAAGCTGTATGCCAAATTAAAAATCAATCCCTTCAGTAGAGGCTGAGAAATATGTTACATTTTTTTTTCTCCATTTTTGACCCTTAAATTAGTCAGTCTGAAAACAGGAAGAAGATCAATGGCTGACCTGGAAAGTAGATAAAATGTACATCCCATCATGCTAAAGCTGTGTACCAAATTTGAAATCAATCTCTTCAGTAGAAGCCGAGATATTGTACCGGACAGACGGACGGACAAGGTGATTGCAATATAGCCCAACTCTCTTATGAGTTGGGGTATAAAAAGACAAGGTATAATAGGAGTTATTTGTGGCCCTTTATCAAAAAGTGACAAATTTCTTGTAAAATGTTGACTTTGTTACTGTATTATGATTAAATTTAAACATCAAACATGTAACCAACATAGGTTCTATCAGAATTTTTCTCAGAATTAAGAAAAAATTACAGAAAAATTTATTTTTCCTCATTTTGATCAAAATATCAAGAATTCTCTGTTTCTGATTAGAATAACAATGAGCAACTGTAAATCTATTGACCAACAAAAAATATTTTGAGTCATTTAAGTGTCAATGTACTAATGTTTCCTGAAAATATCTTTACATTTATTTTTAACACAACAGTCCTTTACAAACACAGGGTATACTACATGTAAACTATTAATAGCCTTACCCCATCTGTTCCTATATAAAAGTGGTTAGGATCTGACGGCTGAATCTGTAACTCAAATGATCTGATTGGAGCTAGTAATCTGGCCTCTCTGTAAAACAAGACATATACTATGAAATTTTTGTGTCCTTCAAATTAAAAGAACTATAAAAGAGTATACAAGTTTTTATTTTAAACAGTCATGGAAATTAGCACAGGACCGAAAGCTTGCAACCTGTAAAAAATTGTTCAGTCATGTTAATTTTAACTTTTGTAACACAATACCTGAATAAAATATTTCAAAATCATGGAAGTGATCCTGTAAATCGCAAATCCTATTTTCCAAGTGTTATGAAGTTGTCTTTACTGATGTACCAGTAAGTATGATTGTGATGCTGAGCATCATAATTATAATGATAGTTGCAAATCAACTTTTATGTGAACATAGGCAAGACTTTGTATGCTTTTGCTTTTGTTGATTTTCTATGACAGAGAGGATCATGTAACCATATCTGTCATAAACAAACCAGTCAACATGGTCAATCATATTGTCAGTTTACAAAAAGGTCATAAATAAATAAGTTCAAAGGCAACTCTTGTTGGATGTCACAATATAGTTTTCCAAAGACATGTAATATGAAATATTTCCTTTATGATTCATGGAAATCTTTATTTTCCCTGTTTAAAAACAAAAGAAATGAGTTCTTACACTTGTCATTTATTAAAAACTTGAGCAAGAACTTATTATTCTTACCTTATTAAGCTGTCTAGTTTTATAGTTGAGCTGATGACAACTTTGATCTTGCCCCCAGGAGACAGACCTAGATCAATCTCAGACCCTGCCTGATCAGATCCTGACAGTTCTGCTACAACCTGTAAATAGAAGAGAAATATTCATATCTGAAGTTTTATGAGGAGACAGACCAAGATCTATCTCAGGTTCTGCCTGAAGAGGTCCAAAGAGTTCAGCTACAACTTGTTAAGCAGATTCAGAAAATGTTTAATCATAATTTTAGCCTGCAAAATAGATCTGCTACAACCTGTAAACATACATGTTTAAAGAAATATTTATATTTAAGGTTTTGCTTTTGATGGCTTAGTAAAAGTTTTCTAGTTTTTACCTAAGGTTAATACACTTCTTAATCTTTTATATCAGGCATCTGTTTAACATTTGGATATTTAAAATTTCTTAACTCTTTGAAGTTTTGTTTACCTTTTCGAGCTATTGATCAGAGAGGATTTCTGATGATTTTCCTTAAACTTGAATGGCAGTCTTCGTGGAGTTAAGGGTATAAAATCCCTTTACACCATATAAAACTATAGGAGGAAGCTACATGCCAAATGTCATGAGGCTGTTACATGTAGTTTCCGTGAAAACTGGGACAGAACTTTTTGTGACACTGCAGGACACAGGACGACACAAGATGACAGAAAGTGTCAATGTGGCTTCTACATGTCGTTTTGCAGGCAACATACATGTAACAATGAAATGTTTGTCATAGGTCTTTGAAAAGAATTGAATGCAAAATAACTGTGCTATGAAAAGTTCACAGACTTAGTTTTCATTGTGCATATAACAATAATCATTAGATAACAATTTACCCAGAAATGTATTCTCCCCTGGTCTTCACTTGACACTAACTGGAAGGACATTCCAACACCTGATGAATCTGTAATGAAATATTAAAATTTTGATTTTTTCTTGTTTTAAAATTACATGAACATATAACAAGAAAACAACTTTGAGTTCTTTAATCATATATCTATACAAACAACAAACAGGAAAAGAAGTTTTAAAGCTATGTTATATTTGCTACAAAAGAATAAAACTCTTTCATAAAGAATGTAATCCATTTTTCTTTTAAATATCAAAGGCACTACAAGGAACCTCTGAAAATGGTAGAAAAAAGGCAAAAGGAAATATAGCCACTATTCACACACAACAAAAATACACACTTTTTAAAGTTGTGAATGTAATGTGAAATTTAGCAATGAAAATTTGAATGCCTTGACAAATGTAAATCCTCTAAAACATTTAGCACTAGAACTGCCAATAACTTTACAAAGAATACCTTTTACTCCATTTTTGAACTCATGGAAAACAAAAAAAAACTTATTTGAAATGCTGACTCAAAATCAGTAAAACATGAATATCTAAACTGGCATTCAACTCAACAAAACATAACAAAATAATGTAATTCAGAATTAATATACCATAATCTTGTCTTTTCTTTCCTAGGAACAAACATGATTATTAAAGAGTTTTTAATGTCAATATTGCTCTACAATATAAATAAACTTAATCCTTATAAAACCTAGGATTACATGTAGTTTCTTTATCTAGATACAACAATGTTTTAATAGAAAGTTTCATTTATTTAAAATTAACTATTTTCTATGTGTGTATCCCCTAAAAACTGTGAAAATTTTCAATGATAAACCAATTTGAAGGGGGGATCGAATAATAAAGATTCTCCTACATACATGTAGTACCGAAAATCATAAACATTAATCATACCATCTGAGGCATCTGGATCTTGTGAAGTTCTAAAAAAGATAGAAAATATTTGTTATGCTATTTCACAAAGAAAAATAGTTGATCAAGTTTTCAAGTCATTTTACTAGTATGTTTCAAAATATTGTTTTTCTCCTAAGAAAAAGGAGAGTCAATCTAATAGTTCTTAATTCTATATGTTATTCATTTCTAAGTGTTTTTTTTTCACATTAATTTACTGTTAAAAAGAATTGCCTATGTATTGACTCTAAAACAAAGAGGCTTTTTCCTAAGCTAATCAGCTTTTGTGTGCATAAGTTTAATGTCGTGTGCATAAGTTTCATGAATAGCAAAGCTTTGTAAACAAATTCTAGTCCAAATTTCATAAAATTCAAAACTTGTGACCTTGACTTTTGACCTTATGAACCCAAAATCAATAGGCTTCTTTCTTGTTCAAGATGTGTAAGTTTCATGACATTCTATTAAGGTGTTCAAAAGTTATGCTCTCGAAATCAATTTCGGAATGACAGACAGAAAGTGTCCAATTCTTCAACCTCCAGCTTTTTGGAACAATTTACAATACTTACTCTTCAAAGTATGTGATAACAGGGTTTATGGTGGTCACTGGACTGATATGGTTATCAGAATCTGATATACCAGCTGCAAAAGTAAATTCAATATTGATGGATACACAATAGCATGAAGAATTTATTTTGATTATAAATACAAACTTCTTTATTTCAAAAATAACTTTTTTTATTTTCTATTGTTTTTGCAGCTAGGTTTTAATCAATATTTTATAGTTGACTATTGCACCTGGTAGTTAAAGTGAATAAAATCTTGCAGTGCCTTATCTTATTGCTCCAAAATTCAGTCAAAGAAAAAATGGCATCATTTCATTAAACAGTTAGTAGGTGAACAACAGACTTGAAATCAAATCCCAGGGTATTGGACCCCATTATGATACCAAATATCACATGTAGTAGTGGCTGAGAAAATTGTAACAATTTTTTTTTCTTTAATACCGGTACCCTTATTTTTATTTTGTGCCACAGGAGTCTAGCATACTTGTTTCAATAGAAATTCTCAATGCTCTTTTGCTATACCTGTATTATAAGTTGGAAATCGTAACAAATGCTCTACTTTATCATATGCTACAGACTTGTGGTAGGACGGAGGCTCTCTTAAATCCCAGGCACATATAGAACCATCAACCTATGAATAAAAACCAATATACATATTCATCCATTTCATGAACATGACACTAAGACTACAAGAATATTTTCTAGATCCTTTTCTTTTATTTATACTGTAAAAGTACACTAGGCTTCAAGAATCTACGAAAGAAGTACCGTTATAGTTCAATTGTTTGAATTTTATTCTTCATGGATTCAAAGCCAGGACTTTTGAGCATACACTTCCATTGAAGACTGTGGCCTATGTCTTAAAATTAGGTAAGCAGGAAAGAAGCTGTGAAATGAAGTGGTTAAAATAGTCAAAGATATTTTTGTGACGCATCAGGACACAGGATGCCGGGTGACAATGGATAGTGCCTTAGTGACTCCAAAATGTTGCTTTGCAACAAGTTGCACATGACAAATTGAATTAACAGCATGATTTTTATTGCTTTTATACAGGGTCGTCATCAGAACCCCATGGTGATTCAAATTTGTCTATTTCTTTAACTATGTACAAATAATACAGTAATAAGTGTGCAAGATTATTTACTGCTGCAAAGAGTGTGTGATTCTTACTTACCATTCCAGCAAATGCCACTGATGTTTTATAAGGACTAAAGCAACAACATCTAGGTTGAGACTCACAGGCTAATATTCTAAAAAGAAGACACAATTCATGCTTCTTAATAATAATATGTAGAAAACAGCTTAAATGAAGTATTTATATGAATATAGGATTTTTTCTTGTATTTGATACAAATTTTAATGAAAATCAAACTTAAGGTGTGAAATCTTTAAATGTATTATGGAAGAAAAGACATGTTCTTCATCAAAACTCTTAGCTTTCAGGATAAGACAGTTAATTGATGTTTTCTGTTCCATCAATTGGATTGTAAGAATTAGAACTTGTATGAATAGCCATGGGATTTTGGCACTCTGATTATTTTCCTTACCTTTGAGGATAAGATGGTTCATTGGTGTTCCACACACAAATAATTCCTGTGCCATCTGTAGGGTTGGAAGGATTGCTCTGTAAAGAAATTAATATGAGGCAGGTAAAACCTGTTACGTTCCCGAAGTTTCAATTGATTTATTTTTTGGGGTTTGAAAATAAAAACAAGAGGCTCCCAGGAGCCTGAATCGCTCACCTGGTCTTGATGTTGACCCTATACTTTTGTAGAGCTAAATGAGCTGAACATTTAAGCAAGCAACAGCTTTTCTCTACCTGCAATAGTTTTCATTCTATAGGCCAAAAACACCATTTTTCACCTATAAGGGGCCATAACCCCTATAAAGAGTCATCTGACAACTTCGACCCTATGGAGACTTTTGTAGAGCTAAATGAGCTGAACATTTAAGCAAGCAACAGCTAATCTCTATCTGCAATAGTTTTCATTCTGTAGGCCAAAAACATGAAAAATCGTTTTTTTTCAGGGGCCGTAACCCCTATAAGGGGTCATCTGACAACTTTGACCCTATGGAGAATTTTGTAGAGCTAAATGAGCTGAACATTGAAGCAAGCAACAGCTAATCTCTATCTGCAATAGTTTTCATTCTGTAGCCCAAAAACATGAAAAATCGCTATTTTTCAGGGGCCGTAACCCCTATAAGGGGTCATCTGACAACTTCGACCCTATGGAGAATTTTGTAGAGCTAAATGAGCTGAACATTTAAGCAAGCAACAGCTAATCTCTATCTGCAATATTTTTCATTCTGTAGGACAAAAACATGAAAAATCGCTATTTTTCAGGGGCCGTAACCCCTATAAGAGGTCATCTGACAACTTGGACCCTATGGTGAATTTTGTAGAGCTAAATGAGCTGAACATTTAAGCAAGCAACAGCTAATCTCTATGTGCAAAAGTTTCCATTCTGTAGGACAAAAACATGAAAAAACGCTATTTTTCAAGGGCCGTAACCCCTATAAGGGGTCATCTGACAACTTCGACCCTATGGAGACTTTTGTAGAGCTAAATGAGCTAAACATTTAAGCAAGGAACAGCTAATCTCTATCTGCAATAGTTTTCATTCTGTAGGCCAAAAACATGAAAAATGGCCATTTTTCACCTTTAAGGGGCCGTAACCCCTATAAGGGGTCATCTGACAACTTCGACCCTATGGAGACTTTCGTAGAGCTAAATGAGCTTAACATTTAAGCAAGCAACAGCTAATCTCTATCTGCAATAGTTTTCATTCTGTAGGCCAAAAACATGAAAAAATGCTATTTTTCACCTTTAAGGGGCCGTAACCCCTATAAGGGGTCATCTGACAACTTTGACCAAATGGAGACTTTTGTAGAGCTTTTGATGCTGAATCAGTAGCGTGGCCTCAGATTTCCTCTATCTCTTATACTTTTTGATTTACGAGCCAAAAACAGTAGTCTGACCCCCCTGGTCTATTTTTAGTAACGGTGGCCATGTTTTTTGACGGATCAAAAATCGAAACACAAGTTTGGTGCAGGACATCCTAAGGATCATTCATACCAAGTTTCATTAAATTCTGTTCAGTAGTTTCAGAGGAGAAGATTTTTGAAAAATTGTTAACAGACGACGACGACGACAGACGACGACGACGACAGACGACGACGACGGACGCCAAGTGATGGTAATAGCTCACATGGACCTTCGGTCCAGGTGAGCTAACAAACTAGTTTTTCTTGTGGGTTACATGAGCGTTTAATGACCTCTAAAATTATCAAAGATAAAAAGACGCTGAAAGTTCCAGAAAACAAGCATGTGCTAAACCAGACGTTGAAGGAAAATTCAGCTCATAGTACAACTAAAATATTGACATTTCTACCATTATAGCTCCCTTCGGAAGCATATAATGACAGCAAAATTACAGAAACTGTGTGAAAATTATTTTCAGTCATCAAAATTTTTAACTAAAGAACAAGAAATGATAAAGGTAAAGGTAAGATTTATTTAACATCAGTGAGTACACATCAGTGATGTCATGTGTTTTCCAAGCTGGAAAATTTGTGAAACCCACGAGCAACGGAAGATGTCTGGAAACCTTGACACGTGTGGGGCTTGAACCCACAGAGGTGTCCACCTGTGATTTTAAGTCCAGTGCCTTAACCACTCAGCCACAGTGCTCCTTTAAAAGGAAGCAAAAGTCATTGCTTCCTTTTAAATACAAAATACATGCCAGGTGTTATTTGAATTTTGATTATTAGGATGATGGAAGTTTCTTCTTGGTGTAGATAAAACAAAGAAGCTTTCCTTTTCCATGTGTAAGCATTTATTTCTGTAAAAATTTACACAACAGATTGGAAAAAATTTTGTAGGTTGATATTTTCATGCTTGATTGTATTTTTTTTCTGTTCCAAAGAAAAAACTATTTGTGTAGGGGATAATTTGTGATAGGAAATTACGCAAACATACTCTCAATGAGCAAAATTTTTCTGAATGATTACAGAATATTGTATCATAATACCTCCTCTGGCTGGCTATACACTGTCAATAACATGTTGGGTTGTGAAGGAGCAAAGTAGGCAAACTCCACATGGCGACCTGAAAATATACAGAAGGCATTGTTAATGGGGCAAAGTAGGCAAGCTCCACATGGCGACCTGAAAATATACAGATGGCATGGTTAATGGGGCAAAATAGGCAAACCCCACATGGCGACCTGATATTATACAGATGGCATGGTTAATGGGGCAAAGTAGGCAAACTCCACATGGTGACCTGAAAATATACAGAGGGCATGGTTAATGGGGCAGAGTAGGCAAACTCCACATGACGACCTGAAAATATACAGATGGCATGGTTAATGGGGCAAAGTAGGCAAGCTCCACATGGCAACTTGAAAATATACAGATGGCATGGTTAATGGGGCAAAATAGGCAAACTCCACATGGCGACCTGATATTATACAGATGGCATGGTTAATGGGGCAAAGTAGGCAAACCCCACATGGCGACCTGAAATTATACAGAAGGCATGGTTAAAGGGGCAAAGTAGGCAAACTCCACATGGCGACCTGAAAATATACAGAAGGCATTGTTAATGGGGCAAAGTAGGCAAACTCCACATGGTGACCTGAAAATATACAGAAGGCATGGTTAATGGGGCAAAGTAGGCAAACTTCACATGGCAACCTTAAAATATACGGAAGGCATGGTTAATGGGGCAAAGTAGGCAAACTCCACATGGTGACCTGAAAATATACAGATGGCATGGTTAATGGGGCAAAGTAGGCAAGCTCCACATGGCAACTTGAAAATATACAGATGGCATGGTTAATGGGGCAAAATAGGCAAACTCCACATGGCGACCTGATATTATACAGATGGCATGGTTAATGGGGCAAAGTAGGCAAACCCCACATGGCGACCTGAAATTATACAGAAGGCATGGTTAAAGGGGCAAAGTAGGCAAACTCCACATGGCGACCTGAAAATATACAGAAGGCATTGTTAATGGGGCAAAGTAGGCAAACTCCACATGGTGACCTGAAAATATACAGAAGGCATGGTTAATGGGGCAAAGTAGGCAAACTCCACATGGCGACCTGAAAATATACAGATGGCATGGTTAATGGGGCAAAGTAGGCAAACTCCACATGGCAACTTGAAAATATACAGATGGCATGGTTAATGGGGCAAAATAGGCAAACTCCACATGGCGACCTGATATTATACAGATGGCATGGTTAATGGGGCAAAGTAGGCAAACCCCACATGGCGACCTGAAATTATACAGAAGGCATGGTTAAAGGGGCAAAGTAGGCAAACTCCACATGGCGACCTGAAAATATACAGAAGGCATTGTTAATGGGGCAAAGTAGGCAAACTCCACATGGTGACCTGAAAATATACAGAAGGCATGGTTAATGGGGCAAAGTAGGCAAACTCCACATGGCGATCTGATATTATACAGAAGGCATGGTTAATGGGGCAAAGTAGGCAAACTCCACATGGCAACCTGAAAATATACAGATGGCACGGTTAAAGGGGCAAAGTAGGCAAACTCCACATGGCAACCTGAAAATATACAGAAGGCATGGTTAATGGGGCAAAATAGGCGAACTCCACATGGCAACCATAAAATTTACAGAAGGCAAGGTTAATGGGGCAAAGTAGGCAATCTTCATATAGCAACCTGAAAATATAGAGGAATTGTGGTAAATCTAGCAATTTATGAGTAGACAATAAAGTTTATGAAACATGCAATAAATGCTTAGTGACATTACATGTTGCATAGACCTTGCAATAGAGGTTTTGATAACAAATTTCACCAATGAAAAATTATATAAATTAACATATAAAATCAATTTGAAGTAAAATTAGCATTATATCTAACTGCAAAATACAGTTTTTTTTCATTTGGTAATGTCTGATTTTTTTTTTAAAGAACTAAATTGAAGTTCGTAGGGTCTGCAGTTTATTCTTTTTTCCCAAAGTTTAGCTGTGTTTTGCTATAAATACCTTTTAGAATTGACAGTGTTGAAAGCTCGCTATACCCCTCACTCATACTAATGTTGGATTTGTTAGAACTGAGTTCTGTCTTGGTGTTTGACATCTCTTCATCAAGCAAAATTGACATCACCTAAAATTAATCACAATATCTAAGGATTCCATATTCAATTAAAAAAAATATTCTGTTTAAAAAATCAAATATTTTTGCCAGTTTGAAATGGTATTTTCATTAAGTTTGGTTCCTTCAATTTTTTTAAGAACTAAGGGTTAAACTCATTCATAGAGAAGCAATTTAATTGTTTTCTTATCTATTTTGTTGTAAATCTTTTTTTAATGAATGTCCTTCAACACTCACTTGTCCAGCCTGCTGTATAAACTTGTTCAGACGTCCTAAATTCTGTTCCTTTTTCTGCTGTGACTGTTCTTCTTCTTCAAAATCTTTCTCACCATCACCCCCTTCAATTATAAAATCAAAACAATTAATTCTAAAACAATCCAAGACAATTTTTCTAATAATTTTAGCCTATTCTATGAATAGCAAGTTCCCTTTGTCATTTTTGTTTGTTTGAGGTAGCTGTTTTGTAAGAATAGTTTTGTGTCTAGTTTTATATGTGTGTTCTCCCCAGAATTTTTGATAGCATCCTGGTATTTTCAGTTTACACAATAGCATCTTTTGGTTTGCCATAGTTATAGCATCACATTTATCATGAAATGTAATAAAGAGGATAACAAATAGCATCACATTTGAACAAGATAGCATCACATTGCCAGGATGCTAAAAGGGTCTGGGGAGAACACTGTATATAGCAGCTTGCTTTAGCAGCCAAATACCTCGTGAGGGCTTTTCCAATAAAAAAATAACCAAGAGAGCAGAACACTCTTAATTTTTTTATTCCTAAGTGGTGGGTAAAACATGTTTATAATTAAAATACAGGTAGTGGTACCCTATATTGGAAGAAGAGTTCTGACCCACTTGTACATTTTTTCCAGGAAAAGCCCCATGTTAATCAACTATTCTGATCATGATAAATTATGTTAAGTGATTTGCTTGAATTCATTGCTCATGCAAGCAATCACAGGACATAATGCAAAGTGAACATAGGCAAAATTAAAAGGAGTAAAAATTTTCAGTGCCCTTATTTCGTACTCACTCCCTGAGCCTTTGAAATCTTCTGGTGGATGCTGAGTCCATTTACTCCTATAGTCTATTTCCTCAGTCTGTATTTCTCTCTCTATTGCATCATCATTAGTCTGTACGTAAGCCTGAATAAAATTCATAATTTTTTTATGTTTTAGTCTACAGTGTCAGTGACATGCTTAATGTTATAGGGGATATTTTTGCATGCTTGAAAATTTACCTTTTCAGCTCGAAACATGTTTGTGAGGTTTAATTTTCTGGATATGTCAGAACTTTCATTTACATACAATCTTCAAGTGTAATTTTCAATGGCTGACATGAAATTCACAAAAATAAAGTCTTGGTCAAATTTCCCCTATACATTAGACAATTGAAAGGTGCATCATTAGCAGATGTTAAAACCGTTAATTTTTGGCTTGAGATGCACTTTTTAAATATTCATATATCTACATTTCAGAAATAATATTTCATCTTGTATAAGTATATTGAAAAGGCTAATTTTCTGTCAAACTCTAATTTCAATATGAATAAAATATTATTTCTTTGTCTTCAAGATTTTTTACCAATTTCTTTACCTATGTTTGCCATACAAGTAAATGTTTTTGACAATTCATAATTTTGGAAATATTTCTTAATTCTTTCAATTTGTCAATTGGTACCTGTCTGGTATCAGATCTCCCATAACTTCTGATATAAAGTTCATATTCCTTAACAGGAGGCAGGTCCATGATATCAAACGATACAGTGTCAAGTTCTATCATGTTAGCCAAGTCTTGGGCTCGTTTTGACGTCTTCCCATATGCCGCCTGTGACATGACTCTCTTTTTAGCGGACAGGAAGTTGATGGCTGTTCTTGGTCGTGCCCTCGTGACATTTTCCTCAGGACTAGAGTCTCTGTAACCTTGACCTCTATCATCATCATCATCAAGGTCAGGCTAAAAATAAAATTACATATATCATGGGGCTCCCGCAGGGTACCCCCCTCAGGTCGCAAGGTCCCAAGGTCACTTTTAAAAGGCATATATTGGCGGAGGTCGCAGGTCATTTTTTCGCAAAGGTCGATTTTATGAAGTGTAGGTCGGAAGTCGCCCTTAAAAAGCCCTCAGGTCGCAGGTCATTTTTAACCCTGCGGGAGCCACATATCGATTTTATGAATTATTTGGAGCAAAAGGCATGGATGATGGATCTAATCTTGATCTTAAAAAATAAACTGATCACATTTAAAGCAAGATACTTTTGCAGTTATACTTTTGCATTTCGTAAACCCTTTGCATGTCTTTAACAGTTAAAAAAAAACACAAATAAAAATTCCTTCTTAAAGCCGCCTCACACTTAACCGAAAAAGGTGCGACGAAGGGTAACGAATGGGAAAATTGACAAAATAGGTGCGAATTGAACGAATTCAAATAAAAATTTCCTTAGAATCATCCGATTATAAACTATTGTTAACTATGATCAACGAACAGTTAGCGGAGAATGAATATGACTTAATATGGGTCACGATTTTTCGGATGGCTACGTTAAGTAAATTATAGCCGATGATAAACGAAGAGTTGATATTACCCGATAACACGAACAGATAATGAACGACGGTTTACTATGGCGTGCGATTCGAAACGAAGGCGAACATAATCGGGCGCATCAGGAAATTATGCAACAGCCACAATCCTCTCCTGCATCTCCAAGGTCTCCAACGCCACCACCTATCTTGCAGCCGGAAGATGATACAGCCAGTGTTGATGACACTGCTAATATTATGATATTGGACTTCAAAGCTTTGGGAAAATAGGGGCTTTACATAATTTTAATAAAAGGTTATAACATTTTTTTCTGCCAAAGCCCAAGACAGCAGTATATTAATGAGGGTCATCATGGGGGGTACCTGGGAATCAATTAATCATTAGTTTTATACGACTGCAAAATTTTTGAGATCGTATAATGTTATGGCGATGTCGTCGTCGTCGTGGTGTGTGGACACTTTGGTTTCCATGCCATAACTTGAGTAAATGTTGACCGAATGTTATGAAATTTTGATATGATGTTTGTTACAGCTAAAGGAAGGTTGGTATTGTATTTGGGGATTGTGGTCCCTACGTACCGTTTAGAAAAAAGGGCCAAAAAGGGCTAAAACGGGTGTATTGACAACACTGTTGTATATGTTTATTATTCATTCGATTTGAAAGTTCTTTTTTTTATTGAATTCATCATTAAATTCTGTCAACAAATAGTTTCAATGGTTTTGATATATGTTGCACTGTTACATTGCTACTTGGGGTCAAAAAGGAGCCACACCCAAAAAAATGACTTTGTTATTTGTGGTCCGATTTTCAAAATCTTTATTTCATTGGAATCCTTGTGAAAATCCCTGCCTGCATTTTTCAATCAGATTTGCAATATCTCTTACCGTTTTTAAGAAATTAGGGGTCAAAAGGGCCAAAAACACCATTTTTAAAAGTTTGTCAAGGCAAATATACCAAAAATTTAGTTGTAGTGGTCCAGTAAATTGTTATGAAGTTTTGATATAATGATTATATCCACTAAAGGAATGTTGGCCTTGTATTTAGGATTTGTTGGCCTCTACTGTTTTAGAATAAAAGGACCAAAAGGGGCGAAAACGGGTGTATTGTTAATACTGTTGTAGAATGTTTTTTATTCATCCAATTTTGAAAATTCTTTCTTTGTTGAAGTGCTCATAAAATTCTTTCTACCAAATGTGTCAATGATTTTTTAAATGTATTTCACCATTACATTGCTTCAGGGGGCTAAAGACAGGCCATTTTTTATTTTTGGTCCGATTTTTAAAATCCTTTTTTCATTGGATTCCTTGTGAAAATCCCTGCCTTATTTTGCAATATCTTTTACCGTTTTTGAGAAATTAGGGGTCAAAGGGACAAAAATGTCAATTAATACATGTATATAAATAAGGCTTTTTGTATTAGATGATGTAAATAAATATATATGTGTCAAAAATGCATTTTCAAGTCAACCACAGGATGCATGTGTCAAAAAGCTTTGTGAGTCCACCATGGGCTCCATGTGACCAAAGCAATGGACTATCCATATTGGGCCTCTAACGTACAGGGTTCAACTTGTTGCGGTCATATCATGCTGCGCTCGGCGTAGCTTTTTATTTGCACTGGTAATCATTAATTATTTACTGGAAAACGTTATTTTCACAAAATTTTACAACAAACGGTAATCAAATAATCAAAAAGAAGGGGGTATGGTAATCAAATGATCACTCAAAAATTATCCTTGTAATTAAATAATCATCATAAAAATGGTCTAGTAATCACATAATCAAGAACCCCATGATGACCCTCAGTAATAGTTATTAGGGCCCCGGATCAAAGATGAGCAACCCCTTTTCTTTTAACTTTGTTCGTCCGTCCATCTCTGTCTGTCCGTCCACAATGTCTTGTGAACACTTCAACTTAAAACTATAAGGCGTAGATATCTGAAATTTTACATGTGATTCAGGACTTATTTCTTTATTCAACCAATATTGGCCTGGCAATTCGCTCATGTATGAATCTATTAGCTATCCATAGTTAGTTATAGTATATCATAGTCTTGCGTTCGTTTCTGTCTCGTTATTCAAATTTAGTTAACGCTTATCTTCGTTACCCTTCGCAATAAGACTCTAAGCGAATTTACGTTTTCTAACGCAAGTCTTCGTTTCTATACGCTATTCATATTTTATCATCGTACTGATTCGTCGGGATCAGAATGGTGCGATGAAGGACGATGCATGACGAATGATAAAAGAATGATAAAGGAACAATTACCGTACATTAAATGAGAGGTGCGATTTCAAACAGATGATAAACGAATTTTAAATTCGTCGGGAAATTTTGAACATGTTCAAAATTAACCGACGAATTTGAAGAATCGCAACTGTTAGTTCCGAAGGCTTCCGAAACCGAAAACGAAGGGTAACTATGGTTTACTATCAATTACGATTACAAACTATTTTAAAAAAACTACTATTCGCTGGTCATCGCAACCCTTATTTTATGCAATTCGGTTAAGTGTGAGGGGGCCTTTAAGATACTTGCTGAATATGATTTAAATATTTTAGTTTTTTTAGCATTCTTAATTTTAAAACAAAAACAACAGTGTTAAAGTGTTATAGCTTACAGATTCAGCTCTTTGATAAGTATCTTTTTTCTTTGAATCTTTATACAATCTGTCATTTTCTTGGTCCAAAGCCCTCAACACTTGGTTCATTTCATCATCCTGTATATCAAAGACAAGTTATTATTGATATGAAATAAAATTTAAACCTAAAGCATACAAAATTAGCATATAAAGTACATTATGTAAGTATCCCATTTGAAATCTAAAGAACAAGAACATATCCAAAAGAAATGATGCCCCATTTCAAAACATGAAAAAGTAACTAAAACCTAATTTGGGACGGACATAATTGGCGGAAGAACAGACCAGATCACTACGTACCCCTATACCTTCATAGGTGTGACATGATTACTAGGGCTGCCAAGTTTTGAAATTCTGAAATCAAGTTTTTAATTATTCTGTTATGCTTCCTGTTATATTCATAATGGAATATTTTGATGTTTTTGAGGAATTTGGAAAATGCCCCATATACCCCCTATGGGTGCTGGATAATGGAAATAATGATTTTCAAATTTTTTGTAGAATTAAGAAGCAGAAATATGACACTTCCAAAATTCTTTTTTTCAAATTTGGATTATTGGAGAAAAATATTGAAAAAAATAAACCATTAAAAAGGTAAATTGTTGTATTCAGCACTGTTCAGTATGGCTAATTTTTCCAAGAAACTCAGTTATCCTTATAAGGCCCGTAAGTCAGCCGTCTTGAATTTCTCCAAAAAAAAATATTTTGTGAAAAGGAGTCTTAAGGGGAGTGCTTTTAGTTGTTCCATCCCTTTGTAGATCTGAAACTCTTGCATCTGGACCGAATTGCATGGTTTTCTCATAGACACGCTCATAAAACAAAGACCTGAAAATCAGGAAGGTTGGCAGCCCTGAAGAACACATCTGTGCAGTTAAAATTCTAGTCTAAGTAAGCAATCCAATGGGATAATCATAGGATAATTAATTGGGTCGAGTGAATAACCAAAATATGATCACGAGTCGGTGAACGCACACAGATTTAACAAGTGCGCGTTCATGAGACCTAATTGATTATCGTATTTATTACATAGATAAAATGCTGCTATTTGATCAGTTTTTAATAAATTGATTTGAATGGCGTATGAATTTAGACCACAGGAGTCATGCCGACAACGCAATACAATTAACGACGTTATAATTGAGTTTGGTCGTAAAGGACGCAAGAGTGAAAATATTTTTGTTATTTCACACTGTGAATTTACCAAATTTTATTTCACTGGGAAAAATCTGTATTTCATATGCATCTATGTAATAAACATGTATCCACTTCTCTTTGTAGATGCCTTAATTTATTCTCTTCAAATTTTCAGGGAATGGTGCATATATCTTGTTTGTATTCAATTAGTTCAAATACAATGAAATTTTTTTTAGCTGAGAAAAAAATAAACTTTTAAATAAATAAAATATGTGTTTTTTCAACACACCAAATTCCTCATCTTGACATCAGGCAAATACGATAGATTCGAAATAAACAATTAATGTTTTAATTATTAAGTAAATAATCACTCAATAACCATGCAAAAACCAAATGATAGTGCACATATAATCTGTGATGTGTGTCAAAATCAAAATGGAGGGATGCCACTAATAAGGGTGTGGTCACTTGAAAAGCAGTGAGGGAAATCTAACAGATATAACCTAGAAAGTAATAATCTTTTATTCTGTATTATCATGCTAAAATAGGTGGAATGTAATTTTTAATATAAAATTAATATACATGAAGTTTTAATTTTAAACCGGTATTTTTTTATTCTTCCTCCTTTCCAAAAGTTTCAAAGAAATTCAGTAATATTAAAAAAATTGTTTTGTCCATACGATTCATGAATCATATTTAAGTCATGAAATAAAATCATATTGGTTTGAGGCCATGCAAATCAGTTTATTTATATTCAAGGGTTAAAAAAACATTTAGAGTAATGATTAATTTCATATTTGGAAAACAGATGGGTGAAATAAAGAGAGGATTCTTTTCATAATTTAGTATGTGTGCAATAATGAAATGATCATTTGCACAATTATCGCACACAACAAATAATTACGGAATAATCCAGTCCATGTTTTGGTGCTCTTGGTGTGATGGAAGATAACTAAAATTCAACATGAAAATTTCATAAACATTTTGTACACATGTTGTCCATTGTGGTTTTTCTAAATTGCTGTTTAATTGAGGGCTGTGTCGTGTACACTTATTCCACATCTCATTATTTTCTATTAAATTGTAGATTGTGTCATGAACACTTATTCCAATTTACTCGGTAAATTCAACAATGAGAAGCACAAATGGATGTTATTTATAAACAAATGATCAGCTAGAAAATTTTTCTGTTTTTTGTTGTTAATGTTAATATTTTGGGAATTTAAGTTATATTTAAAAAAGAACATTAGGTATATGTATGCTAATATTTTGTGATTGCAAAATCAGAAAAATATTATGAAAATTTACACAAAGAAGCCTATATTTATTGGTGAACACTGCTATGATGATGATTCTGAAAATATGTTGACCTCTTATACAAAGTAAAAAAAAAGATAATTTTAACAGATTAACAAGATTTTTGTTAATTCAAATAAATATATCATATAGAAGATTGTATGTCCACCAAGCAAGGGATAAATCATTATAGACGACCTACCTTGAAATTCTCAATTATATTTTTGGGCTTCAAAAACTAAGCTCCAAAGCTCTATATAATGCATCAAAAGTTTGTAAGGAAAATATAAGGCCTACATTTCTAAATAAAGCACTGAAATAACTTGAAACTTACACTATAGTCATACTCATTCATCTGCAGAAAATTTTGAGATTTTTTTAATTGTAAGCACAGAATGAAACAACTTAATTAGGTCTGAGTCTAAGAAGGACAATTCAGTGTCTGTACATGCTAAAAGTGATCATAAAATTAAAACAATGTAACAAAAAAAAAACTGGAATCCAAAAACAAGTCTGAATCCTGAATGCCATACAGTAAAAAGTAGGTGCAAGATATCTTAACTTTATGAAAGAACCTTAGTGAGCACGCTTACATACCCCACGCGTCCACATTATGGACAGAGATTATCTATTTCGAGTTCGGAATAAAAAAGTCAGAGTTGTTGTCTTTCAAGGTCGGTTTGTTAAACAGGAATTAAAAGAGTGACAGACCTGAAAATGTATCCCACCATATGGCACTCCTAAAGCTACGTACAAAGTATGAAAAGACTATGATTAATAGTTGCTGAGAAATCTGTGATGAAAATTTTCAACCCTGAAAATCTAGTGAAAAAAATCAAAGTCGGCTCGTTTAACAGGAAGTAATTGATCGACAGATCTAAAAACGTACCCCACAATATGGAGTACTTCTTGCATACCAAGTTTCGTTAAATTCTGTTCTGTAGTTTAAGAGGAGTTGTGTTCACAAACTGTAATCATGATTTTCTGCAAATTTCTGAGTCCAAAGGGCCATAACTCCCACAAAAATTGGCGGATCAAAAATTCCGGGTATTATGTACAACTACATTTGGTGCACTTCTTGCATACCAAGTTTCGTTAAATTTTGTTTAGTAGTTAAAGAGGAGTTTTGTTCACAAACTGTTATTATGATTTTCTGCAAATTTCTAAGTCCAAAGGGCCATAACTCCCACAACAATTTGTGGATCAAACATTCCTGGTAACATGCACAACTACATTTGGTGTACTTCTTGCATACCAAATTTTGTTAAATTCTGTTCTGTAGTTTAAGAAGAGTTGTGTTCACAAACTTTGATCACAGACGGACAGACCAGTCAAAAACATTATATCCTTAGCAACTTCGTTGCGTGGGGTATAAATATAAATCTTACTTATGGGTGACCAAAAAAACGTGATTTTTTTTCAACAAAGTACAAAATTTTCGACTGTTGTCAATACTCCAACAAGCTGAAGAAGTTATTAACATGAGATAGAATTTTCAATGAAACAAATTTTGTTTACAAAGTACAAACCTTTCCATGGGATGGTGCCTCCTCATCATCTTCCTCTTCAAAATCTTCCTCATAATCCTACAAGTAATTCAAACATACATGGTATAGGGCTAACTCTATGTCATGCTTTAAATCATTTGCCTGTGTGTGTGATAGGTGTTAATGCCCTTCTCGACGCACCTGGGCCATATAGGGTGGTCAGTTTGAATGGTGGAGGAAACCCGGAGGAAACCACCAACCTTGGGCAGGTAACTGACAAACCTAATCAGTGGGGAAATTGGGAAGTCCTGTTTTTGTAAATTACAGGCGGGACTCAAACACCACCTGACTGGCTAGTGATCAATGGTGTGATATTAAAACAAGCCATCCAGCCCCCTTAATCATTTGCAATTCATTCCTAAATGAAAGCATGGAAAGTGAGCAAGCAGTGGCCAATCATCTACATGACAAGGGAGACACTTACTTCAAAATCATCTTCATAATCTCCATAGTCATCTCCCTCTTCTTGTTCCTCCTCCTTGACCTTTGACCTCCCATTTACTGCAGAACTCTTAACATCCTGTAAAAGAGGTGGTCAAGAAAAGTGTCATTATAAGATCTGTTGCTTATCATGCTATGTTTACATACATGTATTAAATAACAAATGAACAAAAACGTGGGAAAATGTCATCATTGGAAGAATATAAATGTCCATTATCAAAAAGACAATAAAAAGATTTTTTCCCTAGTGAAAGTGATACATGAAAATCTAATAAAACATGATAAAGCCACATATTCAATTCAATTCCTTTGACAGTGTGGGAAATGTCCACTAGCCAACTTGCTGAAACTGAGTTGAGAAGAATTCCAACAAGTTCAGTTCATCTGCTACTCGCTGGTTTGGCAAGTTGTAATTTTTAGTTGAGTTCTGGAAAAAATTTACAAGTCATGCTTTCAAATGATCAATATAGTTACAAGAGTGTGTTCTAGTTTGGTGTTTTATGAATAAATTTTAAGATCTTTATTTACTATAATAATCACCCATACAATTGTAAAATGGTATTGGTGACAAACTTTGAAAACTAGCTATGGCTAGTAGTTCATTGATTGGATATGTACTTTTATTTTGATTCTAGCCAGAATGGCAAACTAAACAAAAGTTTTGTTTCCCACACTGCTTTGATCATCCTTTTTTTTTACAAAATATGCTTATTTGAGCTTTATTTAAGAAGAACTGCTACAGTTTAGAACTTAGAAATAGAATACTAAATCTAAATATTAATATGAAAGTTAAGGTTTAGAATGTTATAATCTTCACAAACCCAAGGGTTCTTCTCTCACTTACTTTCATCACCCCTTGGACATTACACATGAGATACCTCGTTTTCTGATAGTTTTGTAACGAGCCTTCTGATTGGTTGCATTACAATTTTCTAATGCAATTTAAACATGTTTCTACATATAAACTATATGAAGTTCAAGATGAGATACTGAATGCATACGAACAAAATCATACCAAATGTCCAAGGGGTGGTGAAAGAGTAAGGGAGAGAAGAACCCCTGGGTTTCCAAGGATTTAATGTTATATTTAGACCACTGCTATTGTACACTTAAATTAATACATTAACTAATTATAGTCATGATTGTAATATATAACCCATTTCCATTTCTAAAATGTTAATGATGTCAACTTTTATCTTATCATGCAATATATATATCTCCATGCATCTTCATACAATTTTAATCAGTTACTGTACATGTACTGTGGTTTCAATTTTTGTGGTTTTCTTGGGGTTATTACACCAGGAAAAGGAGTGTAACATTGAAATGTTTGCTGCAGACTTCAGAACAATGAATTTAAGAATCCACGAACTGATCTTTTTTCATCAAACCACGGAAATTGATCCCCACAAAAATAAATGGATCCACATTATTTAAATACGAGGAAAAAAGTACCATACTTCTGCCCATTCACATTATCATTTAAAGCAAATAAAACATTAGTGAAGCATTATTATTAATCTGTTAGGAATCTAGATCTTACAATAGAATAAAGTTTATATGTTTCCGAAGTACGATAGTCCTGAAAAAATATGTTGAACTTAAATAATTCTTATTACAGCTGAAATGATTTCATTTTATAAAGGCTACAACTTTGATATGTAACATAATGATTGTCCTTGTCCTATAAAATAGAAGAATGTGTCCAACTTCCAAAAGGATGTGCATACTGATAGATCTTTAAATAACTTATAATTTGAATTATATGCATTTTATTTAGACCATGGGCCAATTGCAGAACCACGAGCCGCACCTACTGGTCTCGTTGAAGGCTGCTGGCGGTTGTCCATTGTGGTTTTTCTTAATTGCTGCTTGATTGTGGGCTGTGTCATGTACACTTATTACACATCTCATTATTTTCTATTAGGACATACAGTTTGTCATATCAAATCACCCTGCAAAATTTTAATCTATTCTTGTGTATGATATCTGAAAAAAGCTTGACAAAAAAAATTGAAATCAATGAATCACAAAGATTGTGTTAAAGTGAAATGAATATACATAAAAAGAGTTAACACTACAGTATGTCTCGCCTGCCATCACCATCAGAAACAATTCTTCTTTCTTACTTCCACTTTATTTTGAAATGACATGGATTTTCAGTTTCTGAGATCAAAAGATGTGTAAACATTGCAAATATATGCAATTAAAATAATCAAAGTCACTCAACCGGAAAATCAAGGTCAAGGTCAAAAGATGAGGATATGTTACTGTGCAAAGCTACTACTGTGGCATATGAATACCAAGTTTCATCAACCTAGGACCTATAATTCTTGGGATATGGAGTTGCTCACAAAACTTAACCTATTGAAAATTGTCAAAGTCACTCAACCAGAAAATCAAGGTCAAGGTCAAAAGATGGGGATGCAACTGTGCTAAGCCACTACTGGGGCATATGCATACCAAGTTTCATCAACCCAGGACCAATAGTTCTTGAGATATGGAGGTGCTCGCAAAAGTTTTCCATTGCTATTATATATATATTGAAAATTGTCCAAGTCACTCAACCAGAAAATCAAGGTCAAGGTCAAAAGACGGGGATGCAACTGTGCTAAGCTACTACTGGGGATTATGCATACCAAGTTTCATCAACCCAGGACCTATAGTTTTTGAGATATGGAGGTGCTCATAAAACTTTACCAAAAAGTTAACGCCGGTGTCACCGCCGCCATCGCCGTTGCCGCCGCGCCGGTAAAGTAACACCTATGTCCCGCTCTGCTTCGCAGGCAAGACAAAAATAAAGTGTTCACAGGTAATAAGAACAAATAATTCTTGAAATATAAAGACTTTCAAAATTATATTGATCTTGATGATGGTACTTGGCCAAGTTTCAGAAATCAAAACATCTTAAAAGCTAGTTTCCTGTTTATTTCCAATGACGTTTCTGGAAAGAAGATTGATAGTTACAACTCAAGTGGTTTTGACTGAGTTTACCCTGACACAACTTCTCGCACAAGGAAATACATGTTCATTAATCATTTTGAGGTCCATGCAGGGTCAAAAATAGCTTGCAGTCCAAAGGCTTTTAAAGGAAATGTCTGACCTTCATTTGGTTAAAAATGACCTTGAAAATTTATTCAAAACTATCTCCAACTCAGTCAAAATATGAATTAAAATCAACCTATGAACGTTTAAAATAGCAACCTTATGGGAGTCCCCCACCTTTTATCTATTGTTTAATTGAGAAGAATGAAATGAATCAGATTTAAAACATAGGGCTGCAATATATCCACTAAGAGACAGACTATCTCACTATTTCGACAACATGCCATTTTATTTCTTCTGGCATTAATCAGACTGAGGACTAAGAGTACTCATTAACTCATTAAACTGTTCTTAATCATACAGTTTTTTTTTAAATCAAAATGGCTATGTCAATGCCAAAAGGACATTCGGCAATTTCATGTGAGTTATGTGAATTGGATCAGAAAATAAAATGGATCTGTATTCAATGTAAAGCTAAAATGTGTGAAAAGTGTGAAAAAGTGCACTGTAAAATAAAATCGTCCTCCGATCATAAGATTATGGACATAAAGGATGTGTCCTTTGATAATCTGCCTACCCTTATGCCTGACTTCACTAAAATGAAATGTCCCGCTCATCCAGAACAATACTGCTGCCTGTTCTGTTCCAAGTGCGACACATTGGTGTGTCCAGTTTGTGTAGCCAATACTCATAAGAAACACAAATTGAAGACAATCAGCGAGGAATATGAAACAAAGCTTGCAAACTCAGAAAGATTCAAAGCAGAATTAGAACAGGAGGAAAAATATCTAAAAGATCTTCAAATTGAATTGAGGAAAATACATGCAATTCAGAGACAAAGTTGTAGTAAAACCGAAAAGGACATTATACATCAGGAGGAAGCATTACTGAATGCAGTCAGAGAACATTCTAAAAAGTTCCTAAATGAAGTACAAACAAAACAAGAGGGAAATTTAAGAAAAATTGATGAAAAGAAAAAGGAAATTGAAAACATGATGGAAAACATTCAGAAAAAGAGGTCGTATGTTGACAATCTTCTCCATTTAGATGGGCCAGTCAACATCTTCACTGAGAGGAATCCTTTCTCATTACCCACAGCACCAAAACTTGATTTAGCAAGGACAGAATTAGCAGTTTCCTTGCAGCTAGTTCCAGGAGATGCCAAGACAATATTTGGAAGACTTCAAGATCATGTCAGCACAGATGTCACATCTCCCAAGATACTTAATGAGTTTTCTACTGAATTTCCAGCCTGTCATGACATAATATCCACTTCTGATGATATGATCTGGATCAATAATTGGCAAAGAAAGAAGTTGTTGAAAACAAAAATTGAAAGCAAAGAACTCAAAGTATTGGAAGAATTCAATATGGAAGTGAAACCATCACTTTACAAAAATGGAGACTTATTAATAGCTCTCCTTTTTGGGTCAGTTCTGAAAACCCTCAAAGCAGACAAAGGAGTGGAACATGTAATAGAAACCCTCTACGACATCTCCCCTAAAGAGCTTACGGCAGTTCATTTCAACCCAATTGAAAGCAGGATTCTCATTGGTGCAGGGTTAGACAAAAAAGAGGGCTCACATTATATAGAAAGTCAGCTTATAGTAATAGACAAGAAGGGAAACCAGGAGAAGATATTTCATAACAAAGATGGCCGCCCATTGTTTACTTGTATCAAATCTTTAGCTTGTACCAGTCACGGTACTATTGGTGCAATAAACATTATCGACCTTGAATGCTTCAAAGGAAAGGTCATGATACTAGACATGCATGGGCGAGTTAATGAGTATCATGGAAAGTGCACAAACCAACCATTCAAGCCTACTCGCATTACAGCTTCCCCATGGAATAACTTTATCATTACAGAAGTTTCTAAACATTTTCTACATATTCTGGATGAAGAAGGAAGTTTTATTACATTGATCAATACAAAGGACCTAGGGATAGAATTACCTTACTCTCTAAGCTTTACAGATCATTTGTTTATAGGATGTGGAGGATACGTTGGGCAAGAGAAAGGAGCTAAAATCTACGAGCTTGACAATTTCCCTTGGTAAGCAGAACCAAATCCAAGTCCATGTGAAGTGAAAATACTTTAAGTACCCACAAAAGACTTCATCTATGAAGCTAGACTTTTTTCATTGTTGAACAGAAGAACAATATACAATTACGGCCCTTGGAAGAGGTGATTATCTAAAATTGTCAACCAGAGGTGGGGTTATTTCCTTGAGGGCTTTAGCCCGAGGGAAATAATCCCAGAGAGGTTGACAATTTTGATATTCACTGATTTCAAGGGCCGTAACTGTTTTATTATACCGAACAAACAGTGGACTGGAATATTATATGGCCATTTTAAATTTCAAGGGTTATTCACCGGTGAATAATAGGGTTATTCAATGGACATGGGTATTTGAAAGGGTTATTCAACTTTTGTACGAATTTGAAGAAAAATACCCAGATTATTTAACGTCATGTGATCTTATTTCATCCAATCAAGTCAATTACTAATTCAGTAAGGTATAATAATAAAATATGTTCATGACCCTAAAACATTTACCAGAAATAAAAAAAAAATGATTGTGTTTGATACAAAGCAAATAATTCCTGTACAAATGAATGTGTTTATCATTTACAAAAAATATAAAAGTTTGTATGGCCTCCAAGCCTCCTGGGATAATTATTGAGATGTATCACAGCATAACAAAAGGCTTGAATCTCCATTAGGAGTCTAATAAAACAAAGAAATGTTACAAAATTGAAGAGGAGTTGCCTCCACAGAATGTTTCTTTATCCTTAAATGTACAGTTCATTTGTTCCTATAAAATTTGTTGTATTGTACCAAAATACCTATGATGTCAAAGAAGCATGAAATATTTCAACAAAATTAAAACTCTGTCAATGTCTTAAATGGAAGGATTTTGTTTAACAGGAAGTAGGTGAGCAACAGATCTAAAATATAGTCCAATGCTATGGGACTCCTCATTATGATGTTGTATATTTAAAAATATCAATCTGGCCAAAAAGTGGTTTTAGAGGAGTTGTTCCCACAAAGTGTCCCAATGACCTAATATACATACGGTCAGTACTCTCCTACAAACTGCTACAAATGTATATGACTTGTGGAATCAAAATGGCATTGAAATTGTACTGAAAACATGCATGACTGAATGCATGCATCAAATATTTTATAGTGGTAATCCCATACACCAAACAACAGAAGTTTTAATATGTAGTAGAATGAGGTGTTTCCATAACCAACAAAAAATAACAAAAATAAGTTTTTTTTTTAAGTTGGTACTTCATGAGTAAGATTTCTAAATGAAAAAAAAACCCTATTTTTCAATTTTTAAAGCTTTGCTACAAATCCCTTTCTATTATATTCTATTCACAATTGCTTATATAAATATATCTCGTATCTCACTTTTAATAATTACCCTCTGAGGGGTTCAAATTAACATTTGAGAGCAAAAGGTTCAGGACTTTTGGAAGTTCTAGGTGGAAAATCTGCCAGATGTTTTTAAAATGTCCTCATTATGAGTATATTGTAACTGTAAATACAGACAGGTCCAGGACTTTTGTAAGTATAATTTGAAAAGTCCTGAATCAAAAATAGAAAGTCCCGGACCTCAAACCAGTGCTAATTTGAACCCCTGCCTCTAACAGCTGATTGCTCCTGCATATAATAATTCAAACTATTTACACATTTCTAATGGCAAAATTTGCTATTCTCCCTTTGACTCAAAAAAAAATATTAGAAAGGGACTTATAGCAAGTCTAAAATTTTTGTTTAAACTTGCATTTTCCATAAAGGTATTTGACAGAGATTAGAATTAAGGATGGGCACTCTTCATATTTCAGAATTTTAGTCTGATTTTGGAAGACCTCTAGACTGTACCTTTAAATACTTAAAAATTTATACAGACCTTAAAAACCAACTCTATGAAATTTCTTGATATTCTTGATAAGACTTCATGGTTTTTAAGGCCAAAAACATTACAATGTTGAAGTTATTCAGGAGTGACTATCCTTGAAACAAAATTCTATAAAACATCTCTCATTTCTCTTGTATTAGTACTGAAAAAATGGCAGCTATAAAAAATGCAGACCCAAAAACATATGAATGTTAAGTGTGTACCAACTTAAAACAACCCTATTGACAACTTACTCTAGACTTAGAAGATTTTGATGATTTCCCTTTCTGAAAATGTAAACGGATAAAAAAATGTTTTATTCTAACCTGTTCTGAAATAATGAACTCTGTAAAAGATGACAACTCATGAAGAAATGGAATACAATTAAGATTTGACATTTTACAAGACATGTATAAAATGGATATGTTGAATTTATAGAGTACTTCAAGTTATGTTTTATTTTTATGTCATGACATTATTTTCCCATCTCAAAGATTTTTCCAGTTATTTTGTACTAGAAAAGGGCAAATAATCAAAGTGTTAATAATCATGTTAGTCCTCCAGTCTTAATAATTATGCTATCTTTTGAAGCCTTTTAATAACTTTCTGGCATTTGACTTCCTTCTGTGGCAGTGCAAATCTAAGAGCTAAAAATATCTAAATGACTAAAACCTTAGAACATTCTTAGACTTAGAAAAAGGGACTCAAAACTTTAGATCTGGCTTGAATCATATGTAGTTTGTTTTCAATCCAGGACCAATTTGCAAAACAATAAGCAGTGACTACAGGTCACATTGAAGGCTGCTGGCTGTTTTCCGTTGTGGATTTTTTTTTAATTGTCGTTTATATTGTAGGTTGTGTCGTATACACTTATTCCACATCTCATTATCTTCAATTTAGGATGAAACCCCACTTGCTCCCCATTTTGAAAATGTCTGGATATGCCCCCCAACCCCAAACAAAGATAATTGTCTTGTTTAGAACTTTTACCTCCTCTCTATGTTTCCTATCCTTTTCTCTGTCTTTGTCTCTCGGTTCTTTTCCTTCTTTTTTCTCCCTTCTTTCTCGTCTTTGTCTTTCTCTTTCGTCCTGTAATGAGTTAAAATAAATACACTTCTAGTAAGAAAGATTCAACACAGCTTCTACAACTTTTCTATTCTCAGACACAGATTCAGATGGGGCAAACCTTGCGCCCTCCCCCTCTAAAATTTGAAAAAGTAATTTTTTGTAATAAACAATCTCGATTTTCTCGAAAAATACCCCTATATTTGTTCATATTTAACCAGTGCACCTCCTCTAACATAAAATTGTGGATCCGCGCCTGTATTTATGAAATCTTGTTCATCTGCTGCTTTCTGTCACTACAACATGCTCTTTTCTTAATAACTTCTTACGGAAATAAACATAATCAACATAAAACTTTGAATAAAGTGCCTTTACCCTTTCTCCGCCTAAGTTATCATAAAAGCCTTAGTTTCAGGATTACAAGCTTTATGAAAGGAGAAATAATTGCAATCTGTCAATTTAAAAGTTTAATGAATTCAGATTTATTTTCAAGATGAGGGAGTAATTAATAATAGCAATTGAAAAATGTCTCAACAACTGATTTTAAATACAGAAACTTAGATTTCTTTCAAAAGGGGCAAAAATAAAATATCTTATAGTCTTTAAAACGAGAATTTGTGCAAAAGACATAATGTCCAATTTTGTAACATTTGTGAAAGAGCAATTGAACTGACGGATCAACAGACCCAAACACTATACACAGCCCCCCTTCTTGGGTAGATGGGGCATAAAAACTGAAAACATTCTAATTTAAACTAATTGTTCTGTAAAAACAAACAAAACCAAAAAATCATTTTCTGTAAAAAAAAACTATTTGCAAGGCTAACAAATGCTATCACTGCAATGATGCAATCAAGAACTACATACAAAAAAACTCACAAGGGTACAGAACACAGCTAAACAGCATAGTTTTTCCTATGCTTGCACTCAAGATGACTCATAGGCTTGAAACCAGAATGAGGCGCTAAGCAGATGCAACTTTCTAACATTTTTTTCCAAATTAATAGATGTTTACAGCAAAACTTGAATGACAAAAAAACAAATAAAACAGGGATTTCAAAGCACTTTCCTGAAGAGAATATAGGTTTTCTACAGAAATGTATTTTTGTATCAATATTTATGAAAAGTATTTCTTTTCTTACCATCTCAACATTAGATAATAACACAGAATAAAGTTTTTCAAGAAGATTGTTTCAGATGCTTGAACATTCTTCTACTTCAAAATCAAGATATATTACGACATAAATTCTTCATTTTTTTGCATATCTCTCTAAACATGCTAAAAATAGTTTAAGTAAGACACTAGAAGCACTTAGCACAGTAATGATGATATTTTTTTTAAAATTTGGATGCAAGGTTTTTTTTTATGAAAAATGAGTTGAACCCACTTATAAATATTTTGTATTTAAAGTTCAAACATATTTATGAACAGACATTGAATGTGACTTGTGAAATCATATTCATTTTGTTATTGTGATAGAAGAAACATCAAAGGGCCATTAGATTCTGTATATGCAATTATCAGTGAAATAAAGAAACATAGTGAAGAAAAGAGGAAAGAATAAAGTTAAGCCATTGACAGATCAAATGACTGCTTTTGTTAGCACATGTGATTAACCTCGTCCAAAGGTGTATAATCATCCTCATCCTGCTCTCTGTGACGTCTGTGTTGTCTGCTTCCCTGTGCAAAATTTTATTGTTCTACATGAAATTACATTCAATATGAAAATCTTTTCATTTTCTTGAAACATTTCTAATTAATAATATTAATATATCTTGTAAATGTTGAAAGTAGATAAGGAAAATTTAAAATATCTTTTTGCAAAAACCTGACAAAATATTGTATAGACAGAAACTGAATAAAAAATGTATTACACCTGAAGATGAGCCAATGCTCATAAATTCTCTACGCTCTCTTAGAAAAAAAAAAAACTTAATCAGAACTTGCATCTTTTAAATCATTTGCAGACACAAATAATTTAAAGCATTATGAACTCTCAACCTCAATTTCAGCTGAAAGCGACCCTCAGTCTTGACCTTTGGGTGGTTGTTATTTTCATGACTTACATCTTCATCTCTGTGTTTGTCTTTCCTTTCTTTTCTTCTATCACTTTCATCCTGTAATCACACATACATGTATTATGTTAAAGAAATATATGTATGTTGAGTAAGCAAGTGAATATTGGGGTTTTACAACATTTTCAAGGAACATTGGCCAAACATAGCCATCCATTTTAATGGTGATATAAACAATCATCTTTCTGACGTTTTGACGTAATATGTATTACTTATTGCAATTAAGTTTTGTGGGTTGTTTTCTGTTATGTTGTTGGTTTCTTTGTTTTTTTTTTAAATTTTTAAAATCTACTGATTTTATTTTAACCTTTTCAGACTTTTGAAATTCGAATGCTAAGTTATTGTTTTTTCTTTACTTCCCTCATTAATAAGGTTTTCCTATATGCAACTCTTAAAATGTCCAGGTATTAGATCTTTTATGCAGTTTACATTAATTTTCATATCCTTTAAAGTATACATTTAACATGTTAAACTAACATCATCTCTATGTTTTCGTCTATCTCTCTCATCATCATCCTTATGTCGTCTTTTTTCCCTGTCATCATCTCTGCGTTTTCTTCTGTCATCGTCGTCCCTATGTTTTCGTCTTTCATCATCATCTCTATGTCGTCTGTTCTCTTTTTCTTCCTCTTTGTGTCTACGTCTGTCACCATCGTCCCTGTGTTTTCGTCTGTCTTCATCATCCCTGAGTCTTTTGCGGTCATCTTCATCTCTACGTTTCCTTCGATCATCATCGTCTCTGTGTCTTTTCCTATCTTCATCGTCCTTATGCCTTCTCCTTTCCTCTTTCTCGTTATCTTCGTCTTTATGACGTCTTCTCTTTGAATCATCGTCTTCATCATGGCGTTTTTTTCTGTCATCATCCTACGAGTTAAAATGATGACAAAAGTCAGAAATTTTAATTAGGAAAAACCCCTTAAAGAGTTTATATCTAGAATATTGATAATAAAGTCAGGAAGGACTCCATTGCCAAATTTTTTTTATGGATTTACATTGTCATTGCTGAACCTCAAATTGTAAATCACATTTAAAGTTAAGATATGTACCTTATTAAAACATTTTTGTAGTATAAGCTAACACAAAAATTGACAGACAGACAACAAAATGAAAGCTTTAGGTCCTCTGCACCCTAGATGGAGAACCCTTAATATCAATTTTCAGTTTTTATTCTGTACACTTTTCTGCAGATTTTTATTCAATTCATGAAAAAATCTGTAAAAAATTGCTGGATTTTAATAAAAAGGAAGTAGGTGAGGGACAGACCTAAATTGGGCCCCATCCTGATGCTGAATACCAAATATCAAATGGCTGTGAATTGTAGATGCTGAGAAAACTGTTAGGAAAATGTCCTCCCTGACGGCACATAGCCTACCTGACATTCACCATTTATAACCAGAAATTTTCACTCCATAAAATCCGGCCAAAAAGTTCTACAAAAGCACACCACTTTAAAAAACTTTTTTTTTTTACCTTTGATTTCCCTTCTCTTTTTTCTCTTCTTTCTCTCCTTTGCCTTTCTCTTTCATCCTTAAAGAAAAAAAAGAAAAAAACATGTTTTTTAAATCTTTTGTCAAATGGAAAAATTAAATAATAAATATTTCTAGAATTTCAGCTATCTTGACTATATAGACCCAATTTATCGTTATAACACTTTGATAATATTTTGCTTTTTGTTTATACATGTACATGTATATCAAACGAAATACAACAATGTGTCTGGCGTTAATTTTATTCATAGGAGACTCATCAGAGATGCTTTTACCAAATATGGAAATGTTAAACAAAGTGATGGTGACAGGATATCTGCTGGTTTGAACTATCTCGAACTGAAAACAATAATACAAAATATGCTGTGCTTCAAAATTATTCATCATTCAGTGAACATTTCTTTTTTTTAACAGTTATACATGCTATCAAAACATATGTGCAATAAATACACATATGGCAACATTTGTACAGACAAAAAAGAAACCTGATTCATATAAGAACCTTTATAAAAGGACTTTTCTTTTGGCAACCGTCACTGCTTCTGTTGAATTCATAATGAACATTCATTATATTCAGTGCAAATAAACAGATGTGAAACTTGTGCTTTTAAAAAAAAAAAGTAAATACAACACAATTTATGATGGTAATGCTCTCTGCTTGAACTGAAATATTCTCTGTGGTGATGAACACAAATGCATTATGAATGTGACAGTATTTCTATACCTCTGTCATTTCAATTCTCTCTGGTGAATCTCTCCTCCTCCTTCGACGATCCTGTCACAAACAAAAAGTGCAAAGAGACGATAATAGTGTGGAAAAATAACCAAAATATCATATTTTTATTTGGAGAATAAGAAAAGTCCTAAAAATTGTTCAAAATTAACTCTTTCATTTTGTCATGACATGTATTTGCCATAACAAATAGTAGAATGAGAGATATAAATAAGAAAAAGATGTGAAGGAATTAAAAATATATATATATTATGTGTACACATGTAAATGTAGGATGTTAACCAGGGGTTCAAATTAGCACTGGTCCGAGGTCCGGGACCTTCAATTTTTTATGCAGGACCTTTTAAATGATATTTACTAAAGTCTTGGACCTGCATGGATTTACAGTACTGAGTAGTTCCTATAAAAGACTTTTTACATAACATTTAGTTGACTTTCCACTTATATAGAACTTCAAAAAGTCCTTGACCTTTTGTTTTCAAATGTTAATTTGAACTCCTGGTAAACACATACTATTACACACTTTCTATAAAATGATGAATTACAGATAAACATTGATGTAAGTCTCTTTAAGGATGATCACTCATTAATTTCTTTTTTCAGTTAAGTTTTTTTTATTAATTATTGTTATAGACATGAGTTTTGACAAAAAAAAACAACAAGTTTTTCAATTAATCGTGATAGACATGACCAAAAAAACAATAAAGGTCTGTTAATGTTTTTAAGCTGTTACAAGAATATAACGAATTTTATACAGTGGTACATGTATTAAAAATTCTAAACAAATCATTCATAAAAGTAGGGGCCAAAGCAAAGATTAAGAATATTTATCAATAAAACATCTCATTCTTGTAAGGTTCTGCTTTAAAAGAAATATTTCTTAAGACTTTGAACAGTGATGAAAAGCAATAAATGAAATTAGTTTAAAACAATGCACCTTAAACTTGACATGACTTTGAAGAAAATTCAAATGAACAGGTCACCATTTTTTTTACACTTATAGACTATAAGACATTTGTGCATCCCTAGTATAGTACATGTATGCCTTAGTGTAAACCACATAAAAAGAATACAGAAATATATGAGAATACAACATGCATAATAATAATATTTTTAAATCAATATGCTTGTGATTTAAAATCACGCAAAAACAGAATAACATACATCATCTTCGTTTCTATGGTGACGATCTTTGTCTTTTGACCGTTTTCTATCATCATCATCCCTATGGCGTCTTTCTCTTGTTTCTGTAAAAGAAAAATACGAACTATATGTACATGTACTGGTCATGCTGTCTGAACACAAATAAAAGTTAACTTGAAAAAAATGATAAAAATAGCATCAAATAATACTTTCCTCATCATCTACAAGCATTTTTTTTAAATTACATGTATGGTGAGTTATTTTTTTTGGTTGCACTTGTAATATTTCAAAAACCGTATGTGTTTTTACAGCAAAGTGTTGAGTATTGTGTTAATAAGTTTTTAGGTAGACAAGCAGATTTAATTTAAAAAAAAACTTGTAACTTTAGATAGAAAGTCATACATAATGGTCTGGTATAACATCTCTGCAATTTCAAGATGGAAATGACACAATTATGCCCGTTCTTTGGTGTTTTTAATGCCTATAACCATGAACAAAACAAGAATATGTCCGAAAGCTATAATGCCCAATCTTGCAACACTTGGGACAGAAGGAATAACAGACAAACAAACGGAACCAAACACTATATGCCCCCTACTTTTATAGATGGGGCATGGAAACCTTACCATCTTCATCTCTTTTTCTGTGGCGTCTTTCTTCCCCATTTTGTTCCTCTCTCAGTCTTTCTTTTTTTCTTTCTTCTCTTTCTTTCCTTATTGCATCTTTCTACAATGAAAAAAACTTATCTGTATGTTTTAAATTCTGAACTTGGTGTCCAAATAGAAGGATACAACAAAACACATTGAATTTGGCTTCCTTCTATAAAGAAACTTCAGAAGTTCTTTAGTTTTCATTTGCTACTAACAAATCAATAGGATATTAAAGGTCAAACATTAATTGTCAAAATATTCATATCCAGAATAACTACCTTTCTCATTTGTTTGGTTTTCATTTCATTTCAATACATACATTGACATATAAATGACAGAATGAGTAACAATTATCAGTGAAATAGAAAGTAGATATTGATTCAGAATAAGCATAATATTCAGCTCAAATAAATCACCTGCTCCACATCTCCTTATTGGATGTACATGTATCTTTTGATAAGCATCAATTTGATATTATGACAATATATTTGTCATGCTCTGATTTATGAAGCATCATATTGACATTTGATAGGATTTCCTTTATTTCGATACAAAATCTGAGCATAGCAAGTCAACCAAATTGCAAGAAACTTCATTACACATTACACATGTACATTGTTTGATGAAAGAAAAATTGTTCTATTACTCAATAAGATTTTTTTTAAGTCTACATTCCATCATACATCGTCTTTTTGATCCAAATAGAGTAGATTTACTTTTGTAACTAAGATATTCTATGCTAATCTTTTGGCCAATGCCTTTCTCATATTATTATGATCATATGAAAAAGTTTTAAAGAAAAATTTAGTTACCCCTAAAGCTTTCTTTAATTCATTTGGTGTCCATGTGTCTTCTTTAGATTTCTATAAATATATGAAAGAAGGTGTGTTAAAAGTTAACACATACAATGTACTTTACAAAAAAATTATCTTATTTTTTTAAGCAATATTACCCTGCACATGATTTATTATCTGACCATCCCCCCCAAAAAAACTGATTTTTAAAAGCCATCGTTGCAAAATGTGTTCGACGGAACAGCTTGATCAATGCAGAATGTTTAGAATTAGACTGAGTTATATGCTCTTAGATGGAGCAATAATGGTAGAAATGTCAATAGTTGTACTATGAGAAGAATTTCCCTTCAACATCCAGATGTGCATGCTTGTTTTCCCAAACTTTTGGTGTCTTTTTAAAGCTTTTTCTTTGAAAATATTAGACGTTATTAACCGCAGGTGTAACCCACAACAAAAGCTAGCTTGGTTTTATTTTTGGACCCCCAAAAAATCAATAAAATTAAAATGCTCCCGAAGGAAGCAATAAAGGTAGAAATGTCAATATTTTAGTAGTACTATGAGCTAAATTGAAACTTCGGGAGCATTACAGGTTTAACCTGCCTCATATAAAAAATTTTGGGAACGTAATAGTGATTACAAAACACTGTCTTTGAAGACAATTACATTTCGGAGTAGTAAAGGGCAGTGGCATCGACAGTAAGAAACAAAGTTATGAACTGGTATATGATAATGGTAGAAATGTCAATATCCTAGTTGTAATATGGGCTCAATTTTCCTTCAACGTCCGGTAAACCACGCGCAGTTTCCCGGACTTTCTGCCTCCTTTTAACACTTTTTTCTTTGAAAATTTCTGACGTCATTAAGCGCACACAGGACCCACAAGAAAAGCTACTTTGTTTTATTTTCGAATAAGAATTTGTTTTAATTAATTGCCCAATAAACATTTGAAAACTTATTTTAGCTTGTAAAATATTTAAGGATACGTTCAAACTTCGGGAGCGTCACAGGTTTAACCTGCATTATATTAATATGCTCCCGAAGGGAGCGATAATGGTAGAAATGTCAATATCCTAGTTGTACTATGGTCTCAATTTTCCTTCAACGTCTGGTTAAGCACCCGCCTTTTCCCGGACATTCTGCATCTTTTTAACGCTTTTCTCTTTGAAAATTTCGGACGTCATTAAGCGCACACAGGAACCACAAAAAAAGCTAGTTTGTTTTTATTTTCAAATAAGAATTTGTTTCAATAAATTGCCCAATAAACATTTGAAAACTTATTTTAGCTTGTAAAATATTTAAGGATATGTTCAAACTTCGGGAGCGTCACAGGTTTAACCTGCATCATATTACGCTCCCGAAGGAAGCAATAATGGTAGAAATGTCAATATTTTAGTTGTACTATGAGCTGAATTTTCCTTCAACGTCCGGTTTAGCACGCGCTTGTTTTCCTGAACTTTCGGCGTCTTTTTAACGTTTTTATCTTTGAAAATTTTAGAAGTCATATTAAACGCTAACGTAACCCACAAGAAAAGCTAGTTTGTTTTTATTTTCGAACCAAAAAAAATTAATTAATTGAAACTTCGGGAGCGTAACAGGTTTTACCTGCCTCATATTAAGAACAAGGAGTAGCAAGCTTAGCTGAACTGGAAGAGAAAGATAGATTACAAAAGATAGAAGCGAATACCATATTCCATTTTCGGTCCTTCTGATTAGACCGATCCGGCTACCTAAGCGGCCCCTGGGCATACACCCAACCGGCACAGCTCTAAATCTTAGGACTTTACTTACAAATTGTACGGACACTACAGGCAGTTGAAACGGGGAAAATGGATATATTTCTTTATTTTCTCATTTGTTAATGCTTGAAAATGAAATCAATATGATATTGCAATAAGCATACCCTTTCTGATGGCATTTTTGTGAAGGTTTTTGGGTGTAACAAGTCAAAATATTTTGCAAAAGTTTACGATCACTAACGCCGCCATTTTCAAAGACTTATAATAAATATATAGAAACGTGACAACAACCACTATAAGCACCACCGTCTTATTGGTTCTTTAAATCATGTGACATGATGGATGTACCTAATGCATGAAAAGTATCCCGAAAAAGATGAAAAAGGAATAGTAATAAACACGTTGAAAATGATTCAAATTCATATGTAATAAATTCAAAATAATATAATTTTACCAAAAGAATATTCTCAATAAAAATTTAAATGTAGAAACCTCAAAAAACATTTTACGTTAGATAGGAAGCACCATGAAAAACGGACTAAGCACCACTAGGCCCGTTGGTCACTGAGATTGTAAACTATCAAAATTGTGTTAGGTTAAGCCTTGAATATTATATTTTGGGTCCCGGGTCCAATGGACCATTGTTTGAAAAAAAAACAACTTGAGAGCCCCCCTTCCTCTTCCCATATGGCTTAAAACTATAACATGGTTTAGAAATCTTGCAAGCACCATTGCCTTGACGAAAAAAGGATATAACACCACGGGACCTATTTCAAATCTAACAAAACTGTGTTTATGGGTCCATTTGATTTAGGTCTATACTCCTAAGTAGGTCCGGGGTCCATTATAATACTTTCAAAGAAAATTTCAAACCTCTATGTATAACATGGCTTAACATACAATTCTTGCACCATGAAAGGGAACCTTGCACCACGGGGCCTACGGACCCCAGGGGATAGTTCAATTCTATAAAACTTGTGTATGATGGTCCATATGAGTTAGGTTTAGAATTTTAAATAGGTCCGGGGTCCACTGAATCACTTTCAAAGAAATTTTAAACCCCTACGTATTATATGGCTTTAGGTAGAAATCTTGCACCATGTAAACCAACCTTGCACCACGCGGCCTATGGGACCCATATATAGTTCAATTCTACAGAAATTGAGTATGTGGGTCCATATGAGTAAGGTTTAAAATTCTAAATAGGTTCGGGGTCTATTATATTACTCTTATATTTATAAAAAAAAGGCGGTGGCTAATCTGCCGTAACCGGCAAAATAGGTTCGGGTTTCCACTAAATCACTTTCTAAATTGGTTCGGGGTCCAATGAGTTACTGTCAAAAATATTTCGAACCCTCATGCATTTCATGTATAACATGACTTCATATAGAAATCTAGCACCATGGAAAGGGACTTTGCACCACGGGGCCTATGGGTCCCAAGGATACTTCAAGTCTAACGAAATTGTGTATGTAGGTCCACATGAGTTAGGCCTAGAATTTTAAATAGGTCCGGGATCCAAAGGATCACTGACAAAAAACATTTCGAACCCTTATGCATTTCATGTATAACATGACTTTATATAGAAATCTTGCACCATAGAAACGGACCTTGCACCACGGGGAATATGGGTCCCAGCGATAGTTCAAGTTTAGCAAAATTGTGTATGTGGGTCCATATGAGCTAGGCCTAGATTTTGAGATAGACTCGCGATCCCTTGGATAAAGGGAATCACTGTCAAATAAAATTTCGAACCCTCGTACATAACATGACTTTATATAGAAATATTGCACCACCATGGAAAGAGACTTTGCACCACGGGGCCTATGGGTCCCAGGGATGGTTCAAGTCTACCGAAATTGTGTATGTAGGTCCATATGAGGTAGGCCTGAAATTCTAAATAGGTTCGGGGTCCAATAAATCACTGTCAAAAAATAAAATTCCAACCCTCACGTATTTCATGTATAACATGACTTCATATAGAAATCTAGCACCATGGAAAGGGACTTTGCACCACGGGGCCTATGGGTCCCAAGGATACTTCAAGTCTAACGAAATTGTGTATGTAGGTCCACATGAGTTAGGCCTAGAATTTTAAATAGGTCCGGGATCCAAAGGATCACTGACAAAAAACATTTCGAACCCTTATGCATTTCATGTATAACATGACTTTATATAGAAATCTTGCACCATAGAAACGGACCTTGCACCACGGGGAATATGGGTCCCAGTGATAGTTCAAGTTTAGCAAAATTGTGTATGTGGGTCCATATGAGCTAGGCCTAGATTTTGAGATAGACTCGCGATCCCTTGGATAAAGGGAATCACTGTCAAATAAAATTTCGAACCCTCGTACATAACATGACTTTATATAGAAATATTGCACCACCATGGAAAGAGACTTTGCACCACGGGGCCTATGGGTCCCAGGGATGGTTCAAGTCTACCGAAATTGTGTATGTAGGTCCATATGAGGTAGGCCTGAAATTCTAAATAGGTTCGGGGTCCAATAAATCACTGTCAAAAAATAAAATTCCAACCCTCACGTATTTCATGTATAACATGACTTCATATAGAAATCTAGCACCATGGAAAGGGACTTTGCACCACGGGGCCTATGGGTCCCAAGGATACTTCAAGTCTAACGAAATTGTGTATGTAGGTCCACATGAGTTAGGCCTAGAATTTTAAATAGGTCCGGGATCCAAAGGATCACTGACAAAAAACATTTCGAACCCTTATGCATTTCATGTATAACATGACTTTATATAGAAATCTTGCACCATAGAAACGGACCTTGCACCACGGGGAATATGGGTCCCAGCGATAGTTCAAGTTTAGCAAAATTGTGTATGTGGGTCCATATGAGCTAGGCCTAGATTTTGAGATAGACTCGCGATCCCTTGGATAAAGGGAATCACTGTCAAATAAAATTTCGAACCCTCGTACATAACATGACTTTATATAGAAATATTGCACCACCATGGAAAGAGACTTTGCACCACGGGGCCTATGGGTCCCAGGGATGGTTCAAGTCTACCGAAATTGTGTATGTAGGTCCATATGAGGTAGGCCTGAAATTCTAAATAGGTTCGGGGTCCAATAAATCACTGTCAAAAAATAAAATTCCAACCCTCACGTATTTCATGTATAACATGACTTCATATAGAAATCTAGCACCATGGAAAGGGACTTTGCACCACGGGGCCTATGGGTCCCAAGGATACTTCAAGTCTAACGAAATTGTGTATGTAGGTCCACATGAGTTAGGCCTAGAATTTTAAATAGGTCCGGGATCCAAAGGATCACTGACAAAAAACATTTCGAACCCTTATGCATTTCATGTATAACATGACTTTATATAGAAATCTTGCACCATAGAAACGGACCTTGCACCACGGGGAATATGGGTCCCAGTGATAGTTCAAGTTTAGCAAAATTGTGTATGTGGGTCCATATGAGCTAGGCCTAGATTTTGAGATAGACTCGCGATCCCTTGGATAAAGGGAATCACTGTCAAATAAAATTTCGAACCCTCGTACATAACATGACTTTATATAGAAATATTGCACCACCATGGAAAGAGACTTTGCACCACGGGGCCTATGGGTCCCAGGGATGGTTCAAGTCTACCGAAATTGTGTATGTAGGTCCATATGAGGTAGGCCTGAAATTCTAAATAGGTTCGGGGTCCAATAAATCACTGTCAAAAAATAAAATTCCAACCCTCACGTATTTCATGTATAACATGACTTCATATAGAAATCTAGCACCATGGAAAGGGACTTTGCACCACGGGGCCTATGGGTCCCAAGGATACTTCAAGTCTAACGAAATTGTGTATGTAGGTCCACATGAGTTAGGCCTAGAATTTTAAATAGGTCCGGGATCCAAAGGATCACTGACAAAAAACATTTCGAACCCTTATGCATTTCATGTATAACATGACTTTATATAGAAATCTTGCACCATAGAAACGGACCTTGCACCACGGGGAATATGGGTCCCAGTGATAGTTCAAGTTTAGCAAAATTGTGTATGTGGGTCCATATGAGCTAGGCCTAGATTTTGAGATAGACTCGCGATCCCTTGGATAAAGGGAATCACTGTCAAATAAAATTTCGAACCCTCGTACATAACATGACTTTATATAGAAATATTGTACCATGGAAACGGAGCTTGCACCACGGGGCATATTAGTCCCAGTTATGGACCAATTATAACGAAATTGTGTGCGTGGGTTTATATGAGTTAGGCCTAAAATTCTAAATTCTAGTCCACAGTCTATTGGATCACTGTCAAAACATTGTCGAACACCCACATATAACATGGCTTTACATTGAAATCTTGCACCATGGAAACGGACCTAGCACCACGGGCCATTTATAACTAGGGTTGGTCCAAGAGTGTCTAAACTATGTTTATTAGTCCATATAAGTAAAGCCTACAATTTCAAATAGACCCGGTATCCCTTGGATCACTGTCAGAGAAAATTTTGATACCCACGTTTATATACGGTTTATACAGTCATCTTGCACCACAAAAACGGACTTGGCACCACGGGTCTTATAGGGGCCATAGGGAATGATCAAGTCTATCGAAATTGTTTTAGTTTGAGTTAGGACTGGATTACTAAATACTAGTAGGTCAAAGTTCACTGAATTACTCCCAAGAACATTTTTGAACCCCTATGTATTCGTTTTTTTTTTTATAGCAATCTTGCACTATGAAAAACAGAAATAGCACCATGGTGCACTCAGGGATGGTTAAAGTCTATCAAAAATGTATAATATGTTAAATGGACCTACAGCTATAAATTGGTTCAGGTTTCATGCAACCACAATTTCGAATCCTCCAAATATGGAGTGTATTTTATACAAGTCATAATAGTCATTAGGATTTTTTTTTACACAAAACGATATTTTCATGCTAAAGAAAGGTCTATAAAAGAATTGGTTGGTGATAAAGGTAGATGAATAAAAAAAGTATAAAAGTTTCAAAGTCGCGGCGTTAAATTTTCAAAATAAAACGAAATAGTTTTGTAAATTTTGTTTTCAAGGAAACTGCATGCACACTAAAGCATTTTTTGAATAGATGCTAAACTAATAAATGTTGGAAACAGTACTATATTGTATTTACATTTTAAACACTTTTGTGAACTTAAGTAAAAAGAGGAGGAAATGGACCTTTTGCTTATGATTAGATCTATACAAACGACCTGAACAAAATTACTTCTACGTTTTAGAACTCTGACGCACGAGGGTTCGATTCCCTCCCTAGGCTTTATTATTTCCAGGCTGGTGCAAAGTTGGGCAGAACGCCTAGTGGCCCCACGTCAGAGATTCTCTACTTGTCAGTATGTTCGTACATACGTCATACACCAAGTGCGTTTTAATGAACTGATTTTCCTTAATTCATGAAATGGTGTACATTTTCATGTATCTATAACCTTAAAGTTTTAGAATTCTAGCATGCATGTGTCATTGAAGACTCAATTGCGTGTTGTTGTTCTTTTAATATTTCCACCTATAAAATGCCATTCCTTTTGTACATCTAGTCCAATGATAAGACTCATAAACAAAAATTAGAGAATGTGGTACTTTATAATATTTCTAACTATTTATACTAAGTTAATACACGCACTCAGTAACTATCAAGTTAAGGCTTTTTTGCTTTTCTTAATAATTGTTTTCGTTAATAAAATTTTATGATAAAAATCTCACGTCAAAAACTTTTCTTTTCTCAAAGCCTTTTTTTCAGAAAAAAAAATGTAACGTGTCAACATTTTTAAGGATGGGTAGCGATAAGGCCCTAATTTGGACCATCTAAAGGCGGAAGATAAAAATTGTCAATTTTTATTTTCCGCTTTTAGATGCGCCAAAATATTTGTTGCACAGCCTACTACTTTACACTTTTTTGTAGCTTAATAGTTTGTTCTTTCATAAATAAATAATCTTTTGTAGTTGTGCAAAAGAACAAGATGCAAAAGTGTAATATTAGAATAGATTCATTTTTTCATATTTTGATTAAGAAAAAATACGAAAGATCACAGGCGCATGGGTCCAGGATTTTTCTTTAACAGGTCCTGTTTAATATAATAACGTGTATATAAAAATTTTCATCTCCTTTTTATACTATGTGGATATAAAGATGAAATTGTGTGATAAATTACTAGAATACAGAGCTTGGCATTATATCTAATATATCTATTTTTTTTACATAAAGTCCAAAAGAATAACACAACAGTCGGGCGATATTAAGGTGTTTTAACACTAGAAGAATTTTTTTTTGTTTTACATGATAGTTTTGAATTTGAATTTATTTATTATGCGTTAAAAAACGAAAGGAAATTTAGATATTATTAGCTATTGACTAAGAGGTTAAAAGTAAAGTCTTTAAGACTTTAATTCAGTATGTCTTGCAGCTTTCACAAAAACGTGTTTTCATGTTTTAGTTATGCACGCTTTTGAAAAAAAAATATTGGGTTTGTTCCACCTGTGCAAGACCATACTTCTGGAAAGGATATACAACACTCTTTTACTTCACTTTCCGTTCGGCTCAATGTTAAAACAATTTGTTTGGTTTTTAAGCATCATTTTCTATAAAGTAGAATAAAGTATATACTACAGTCGACTCGTCAATTGTATAAAAATGCAAGCATTCAAATTTAATACGAGACATTTGGTGACACTATTCACCTACTATTTTTATGCCCCCGTGACGACATGTCGGGGGGGGGGGCATTAAGTTTTACTCATGTCCGTCCGTATACGAATTTCCGTCAAGCTTTTTTCAGAGACCGTACATGAGAATGATTTGAAACTTGGTAGGATCGTTCAGTATGACAAACTGTACGTTCTAAGCGACTATCAGACCTGTCGGACTTCTACTTCCTGTTTGGGGCCAGCGGGGGCATCTGTGTCCCATGGGACACATTCCTTCTTTATATTTCTTCTTCTATGGTAGGCTAAGAGGCTTATCGCAACTCATTATTTTTGTGAATTGTAAAATTACTATGTTAAAAGATGATGTTTCGTCGGCATTTATTCTACATCTCAATACGTTAAGCATTTAGGTTGCAGTTTTCTTTAGGACCAACAGCAAAAAACCTCACACAAAAATGCAGCATCCCTATAATTTTCTCCTTGTCAAAGCGACCGTCTGTCTGTCGGTCCACCCACAATGCTAAAAACGCCAAAACTTTCGTTTGTAATTTGTCAAAGATAAGGTTACATTTCTCTAGCATGCATCTATATAATATGTTTAGTAATCAAAATCTCTACATCTACAATATTTTGAGGAGCTAATATTTATTTTCTGCATGCACTTTTTTAACGCATGCTTAGATATGGATACAAATTGTTCAGTCTGTCGGAAGTTGCTTCTCGTTTACTTCCTATTGTTCAAATACGTATCATCTGAAAAGTACTCAAAATGTTAAACAAAGATCCACAAGAAGACCTGCGGACAAGGTTTCCGCTTGGAAAGCATCGTATCCCCTAGAACACCCGCGGACAATATTTCCGCGAGGAAAGCATATTAGCCCCGAGAAGACCCGCGGTCGGAACTTTCGCAGAGAAAACATGTTTCCCCGCTATCCCCAGTATTAACTTTTTCAATGAACAGGAAGTAGATATCTGACATGTGGACCTACTTTTGATACTTGCAATACGTCATATATACCAAATATCATGTTCCTGTGATGAATAGTTTCCGATAAAACTGTTACCATGTGTTAGGAACATTTTAAACAATTGACCAATAGTGTTGAAAATTCACAAAGTCTTAACAGAAAGTATATGTAAGACAGACCTAATTTTTGTTCTTGCGATAAAGGACCTCATGCTGAAGCCAAATATTAAAACTTCAAGTAATTGTGATTTGTAGGTGCTGAGGCAACTGTAAAGAAAGTTATGTTGCAGACGGACGATGGGAACTGAAGGACAGAGATAAACCAGTAAACCCCCTTCATCTTCAAAGCGGGGTATAAAAATCCACTTTAAATTTATTTGAAAAAAAATTACCATCACGATTGTAACAGAGCTTTGATGCAACAATCTGCACTAGTTTTTAAACTATAATTCAAAGACAAACAAAAACTGTGTTTGACATTTTTAGGGCCATAACCTCTGACAACTATGACCCAATGGACACTTTTATAGAGCTTTAGCTGAACATAAATAATTCAAAACCTTTCTTTTATCAGCAATCCTTTTTTATGCTGTTAGTCAAAAACACGATAATTTTCCGTATTAAGGACCGCAACCCTTAATATGAGGCTCCCAGGAGCCTGAATCGCTTACCTGGTCCTTAAGGTCATTCTGAAGAATGACAATTTAACCCAATACTGACTTTTGAAGAGCTTAATAAGCTGAATGTTTAAGCAAGTAACATCTTATCTTTAAGGAGCCATCTGACATCTTCGGCTAATTGGAGACTTTTGTAAAGAGCAGTAAGCTAAATGTTTAAGAAAGCAACATCCTTTCTCCCTAGTCCACAATAGTGTTCATTCTATAGGACAAAAAAAATCATGAAAAATAAAGAAGGAATGTGTCCATGGGACACAAATGACTCTGCTACGCCCCAAACAGCAAGTGGAAGTCTCACAGGTCTGAAAGTTGCTTAGGACATACAGATTGTCATACTGAACAATCCTACAAAGTTTCAAATCATTTTCATGTATGGCTTCTGCGAAAAGCTTGACGGAAATTTTCAAGTCGGTTTTCATAGATTTCAGATCGTCACTACCCCAAACAGGAAGTAAAAGTCCGATAGGTCTGAAAGTGACTTAGGACGTTCAGTTTGTCATACTGAACCATCCTACCAAGTTTCAAATTATTCCCAATTCGGTTTCTGAGAAAAGCTTGACGGAAATTTGTTCGGACGGACGGACATACGGATTGAGTAAAACTTAATGCCCCCGACATGTCCTCGCGGGGGCATAAAACGCTATTTTTGACATTTGAAGAGAGAAAACCACTATAAGGGGTCAGCTGACATCTTCGACCTAATGGATACTTTTGTAGAGCTTCGGTCCAGGTCATCCGAAAACTTCCATCAGATGGAGAGGTTTTTTTTAAAGAATTTCTCAAACTGGACATCTATTCAAGCAAAACTTTTATCTGTCTGTAATGGAATTCATTCTATGAGCCAAAACCCTTCTTTGGCCATAGCCCCTTACAGGGGTCATCTTACAACTTCGAACCAATGGACAATTTTGTAGAGCTAATTGTGCTGAACATTTAAGCAAGCAACAGCTTCCCTCTATCTGCAAAATTTTCCATTATAATTATATAAGGCAAAAACATGAAAAGCGTGATTTTCAACTAAAAGGGCCATTACGTCTTAAAGGAATTACCTGACAACTTCGACTCAAAAGAACCATAGAGGCATCAGATTTCTTCTATCTGTCAAATTAATTAAGTTATAAAACTTTAAAGGTGATTCTACCCCAATTTGATATTTTAGCGATGGCGACCATGTTTTTTGTTGAATCAAACATCAAAAACAATAGTTTTGTAAACGCCACCATAAATAACAAGCAAACCAAGTTGGTTGCACTTCGTCAATCGGTTTTAAAGAAACAAAGTTTTGAAAGTTGAAAAGACGACAGACGACGGACGACGGATGCCAAGTGATAGCAATATATCACATGACCTTTGTCCAAGTGAGCTAAAATAAGGATATGTCCAAATTAAATGAAGACATGATGCCCTCCCATGCAACCAGCCTTTGAATCGTAAAGTCGATTACATGCAGTGGGCATAATATGTAATAAAGACTTTTTATGCTAATATGCAACATATCCTAATTAATGCATAAGTGAATAACTGTTAATTGTAATTGCTTGCGAAGGTTCTTGATTGGTTTATTGGTTTAAAGAAACTATAAAAAATATCATTCATAAAGTTGATGGTACAGCTGCAGTTTTTTCTAAAAAGATTTTGCGATAATATCATATTTCCTTTATGGAAAAATAGCTTCAACCTGTTGGCCCATTTACTTTCGCAGACAAAAAAGCTTTTGATGATAAAGGTCCTTCAGAAGGAAGCATTTTATCCGTTTGATTACAAGAGGGTACCAATAACTTATCCACAACCCCTACTAAATTACTCAATACAATAGATTTTAACCACTCAATTGATTTTCATGAAATTTCATAGAATGTTTGTGACTTAATGTAAATGTGCAACTTCCATTAAAAATCTGGTCAATTCGTTGGGTGCGGTGGGTATTTATTTGTAAGCTGCAGTTCGCAGTTTTCTTGTTTTACACTTAAAGACAGGAAGAGTTTTATGTAAAATAGCAGGGATTTAAAAGAAAGCAATTTTAATGCAACTACCGAATACATATATATATATATATATAATAGCATGTATAATTTAAAAAGAATTTAATCAATTCTTAGGCCAAGGACATATAATAATGCTTGATTCGTTTTTGTGACCATTCCTGAGGACAATAGGCCCCACGGGACACGTGGTGTTAGGTCCGTTTTTTGCGTATACAGGATTTTCATATAAATCATAAATAAACGGAGTTTTAATTTAATAACAGTGATCCAAAGGACACAGGACCCAGAAAGCCCCCATGGTGGTAGGTCATTTTCACGGTGCAAGATTTCTATATTAACTCATATGTTATATACGAGGGTTCGATTTTTTTTTACAGTGATCCATTGGATCCCGGACCTATTTAGAATGTTAGGCCTAACTCATATGGACCCACATACACAATTTCGATAGACTTGAACCATCCCTGGGACCCATAGGCCCCGTGGTGCAAAGTCCGTTTTCATGGTGCAACATTTCTATATAAAGTCATGTTATGTACATGAAATGCATGAGGGTTCGAATTTTTTTTACAGTGATCCATTGGATCCCGGACCTTCTTAGAATGTTAGGCCTAACTCATATGGACCCACTAACACGATTTCGATAGACTTGAACCATCCCTGGGACCCATAGGCCCAGTGGTGCAAAGTCCGTTTCCATGGTGCAACATTTCTATATTAAGGCACGTTATACATGAAATGCATGAGGGTTCGAATTTTTTTTGGACAGTGATCCATTGGATTCCGGACCTATTTACAATGTTAGACCTAACTCATATGGACCCTCATACACAATTTCGATAAACTTCAACCATCCCTGGGACCCATAGGCCCCGTGGTGCAAAGTCCGTTTCCATGGTGCAACATTTCTACATAAAGTCATGTTATACATGAAATGCATGAGGGTTCGAATTATTTTTGGACAGTGATCCATTGGATCCCGGACCTATTTAGAATGTTAGGCCTAACTCATATGGACCCACATACACAATTTCGATAAACTTGAACCATCCCTGGGACCCATAGGCCTCGTGGTGCAAAGTCCGTTTCCATGGTGCAACATTTCTATATAAAGTCATGTTATACATGAAATGCATGAGGGTTCGAATTTTTTTTACAGTGATCCATTGGATCCCGGACCTATTTAGAATGTTAGGCCTAACTCATATGGACCCACATACATAATTTCGATAGACTTGAACCATCCCTGGGACCCATAGGCCCCGTGGTGCAAAGTCCGTTTCCATGGTGCAACATTTCTATATAAAGTCATGTTATGTACATGAAATGCATGAGGGTTCGAATTTTTTTTACAGTGATCCATTGGATCCCGGACCTATTTAGAATGTTAGGCCTAACTCATATGGACCCACGTACACAATTTCGATAGACTTGAACCATCCCTGGGACCCATAGGCCCCGTGGTGCAAAGTCCGTTTCCATGGTGCAACATTTCTATATAAAGTCATGTTATACATGAAATGCATGAGGGTTCGAATTTTTTTTTCGGACAGTGATCCATTGGATCCCGGACCTATTTAGAATTTTAGGCCTAACTCATATGGACCCACATACACAATTTCGATATACTTGAACCATCCCTGGGACCCATAGGCCCCGTGGTGCAAAGTCCGTTTCCATGGTGCAACATTTCTATATAAAGTCATGTTATGTACATGAAATGCATGAGGGTTCGAATTTTTTTTTTTGGACAGTGATCCATTGAATCCCGGACCTATTTAGAATTTTAGGCCTAACTCATATGGACCCACATACACAATTTCGATAGACTTGAACCATCCCTGGGACCCATAGGCCCCGTGGTGCAAAGTCCGTTTCCATGGTGCAACATTTCTATATATAAAGTCATGTTATACATGAAATGCATGAGGGTTCGATTTTTTTTTACAGTGATCCATTGGATCCCGGACCTATTTAGAATGTTAGGCCTAACTCATATGGACCCACATACACAATTTCGATAGACTTGAACCATCCCTGGGACCCATAGGCCCCGTGGTGCAAAGTCCGTTTCCATGGTGCAACATTTCTATATAAAGTCATGTTATGTACATGAAATGCATGAGGGTTCGATTTTTTTTACAGTGATCCATTGGATCCCGGACCTATTTAGAATGTTAGGCCTAACTCATATGGACCCACGTACACAATTTCGATAGACTTGAACCATCCCTGGGACCCATAGGCCCCGTGGTGCAAAGTCCGTTTCCATGGTGCAACATTTCTATATAAAGTCATGTTATACATGAAATGCATGAGGGTTCGAATTTTTTTTTACAGTGATCCATTGGATCCCGGACCTATTTAGAATGTTAGGCCTAACTCATATGGACCCACATACACAATTTCGATAGACTTGAACCATCCCTGGGACTCATAGGCCCCGTGGTGCAAAGTCCGTTTCCATGGTGCAACATTTCTATATAAAGTCATGTTATGTACATGAAATGCATGAGGGTTCAAATTTTTTTTACAGTGATCCATTGGATCCCGGACCTATTTAGAATGTTAGGCCTAACTCATATGGACCCACGTACACAATTTCGATAGACTTGAACCATCCCTGGGACCCATAGGCCCCGTGGTGCAAAGTCCGTTTCCATGGTGCAACATTTCTATATAAAGTCATGTTATACATGAAATGCATGAGGGTTCGAATTTTTTTTTTTGGACAGTGATCCATTGAATCCCGGACCTATTTAGAATTTTAGGCCTAACTCATATGGACCCACATACACAATTTCGATAGACTTGAACCATCCCTGGGACCCATAGGCCCCGTGGTGCAAAGTCCGTTTCCATGGTGCAACATTTCTATATATAAAGTCATGTTATACATGAAATGCATGAGGGTTCGAATTTTTTTTTTACAGTGATCCATTGGATCCCGGACCTATTTAGAATGTTAGGCCTAACTCATATGGACCCACATACACAATTTCGATAGACTTGAATCATCCCTGTGACCCCTAGGCCTCGTGGTGCTAGACCCTTTTTTCGTTGGCTACATAAACCGTTTTACTGATGGTGCTCTATGGTGCTTATAGTGGTTGTTGTACGTAAACTGGTTCCTTTTTATAACTCTTTTCAAAGCTTTGGTATGTACGTAAATTGGTCGCTGTCATTTTTCTACAATAACATTAACTAATAAAACTATTTTTACTCATTTTTTACGCTAGAATATGCAAAATTTTGAAAAGTTCAGTAGTTTCAGTATGTTAATATGAAAATAAGATATAAATGAAACAAAATTTATTTCCAATATTTTACGACAATCTTTGGAGCATTCCACTTTATGTACCTAGGGGTTTTAAATTAAATTATTTTACACTAAATTGCTTTTAAACATCTCAAAAGTATTTGGTAGCTTATTTTTTGATGAAATATAAAATAATTTTACACAATATTTAGTTATGTAAAAGATAAAAGTTAATCATTACTTAATTGGTATTCCATGTAATGAAAACATTACCTCATGGGTTATTCCATTGTGGCCAGGTACAACAAGGGCTGTCTGCTAGAGATTTGGTAATAAAAATAACATTAGTCAAGGCCAACTGACTGAATATTTTTACACATCAATCACTCTGTTCGATGACTAGATAGAAGGATCAAAATGGCTGATGCTAGCACAGGTTCTCCAAAGAAAACAAAGGTCAAGAAGTCAGCTGTTGCTGATGAGACCCAACTGCTCCACCTAGTCACAAAATATTTTAAACTTGCAGGAGTTACACTTGCAGTATGGTTTGTAGGATGGGCAAAATTCAGCCCAAGTTGGCTGCTCCTTGGATTGGTACTTTATCTATGGAAAGACAGGCATGTAAAGCAGAGACACAAGAGGATGAAGATGGCACAGCAAATGTCAGAAAATGAGAAGGAGGTCATTTTGGCAACTGTTGAAGACTTGCCTTCATGGGTAAGTCTATGTGCTGATTTGACTTATTTTCGCCTTTAAAGTATTTGGGCCAATAACCTCAACTTTTCAACAAATGCATCTTTTTATGATCAACCTGGTACCTACATGTACAGGTGCAGAATGAGATGCAGAAATTAAAGAAAGGGCGCCAGAGTTCAACAAGTACGAAAGGGGGGGTCCAGATCACATCGACCATGTGTTGACTGTATCTTGTCAAATTTTTGTCCTAAGGAAAAGGGTTTCTAAACCAATGAGACACCTTTGGACATACCAATGTTCACCAGTCTAGTCTTTCAGAAGTATCCTCCCACAGCCAGGGCCTTGACCTGCCTGTTGAAAAAGTTATGAGTCTAAGCAAATCCATCAGTCATGGCGGCCCTGTTCTACCCTTGATCCAGTTGCAGTCGGGCTTGTATTTTCAATTCTGATTGTTGCCTTTAAAACAATGTACATGTACATGTAATTTTCAGTCAAATGTTTTTATCATATATTGCACAATATGGAGCTTGTTCAAAAAAAACAACTTGCCTTTGGGGAAACCATCAAATGATGTGCTGATTTACATGTACAATGTAGTTTGCTTATAAACAATTGTTGAACTTTTTTTCAAGGTGGTTAATTATAAAGCCGTTTAGGGTGAAAAAGATTTATGGTTGTTATACAGCCTGTCAGTTGGCTTGGTGCACAGGAATGCTAGGTCACTTTTTTATGTTGTATAGCATGCTCAGTCATGGCATTTAGGATTTGGGATATACAGGACAAAATCTATGATTTTGAAATACATGTAATTCTTTAAGATTGTGTTAAAAAATAGCTAAGATTTAGAGGATTGAACAAATTTTTCAAAAAAGTGGGCTGTCAGTCCTCAATTGCTAATTTCCCTGACTGTGCACTATACATAATAATATGAAGCATTGTACATGTTTGACTGCATTTAAATGTTCATAAAGATATATTTTGAAAAAAATGAACACAAATGAACAATTATCGGTCATGTCAGTATGCTTAACAAAACTGTACAACTCATTCATTTTGTTTCTAATGATGTCAGATTCAAAGCAAGTATGAAACTACTACCGTAAACATTGAACTCATATGATGGATGTGGGAAATTTTTTGACAAATAAACAATATAAAATAGCAAATTTTCATAGTTCCCACAGACATTATAGGAAAAACTAAATAAACTCAATTTCTTGGCAGTACATGTACTTGAACATTTGAAATGCCTTATTTGTTTCCTTGTGTGCATTGTTTCAAGTAAATATACAAGTACTACATTTGTAAATTGTAAACATAAATATAGATTTTTCAAGAGTAATGAAAATGTTTAATATGCATTTATACATTTAATTACAAAATTTTTACTTGATAGATTTTATTCATATAAAATCCTTTAAAACTCAGGCATGTCAGGTGAATTTAAATAATGTCACTCATAAAAGTACTACTGTACATATGTGGGTGTTCATTTACATTTTTATTGACTTAATGTTATAGGAAATATTTTTGTTGTCATTGCATACAATAAAAAACTGAAATTGTGCATGACCTGTAACATGTGGTCTTGTTAAATGAGTAATAATTTGCATGCCCCCTTAAGAAGGTTCAGAAGCCTGTATATGTAGTGTTCAGCAATCAGGGCACTTTGTCCTTCAGTCTCAAATCAGGTTTACCTTCAGGTTTAAGTTTATACATATACTTTTCCATGAAAGAATTATGATGTCATCATGAAACTTTATACATGTACACATACATCAGGGAACCATACTACTCCTTCATGTATCATCATCTTCATGATTCAGTGATTTTTATGCCCCCGCAACAACATGTCGGGGGGCATTAAGTTTTACTCATGTCCGTACGTCCGTATGAATTTCCGTCAAGCTTTTCTCAGAAACCGTAAATGGGAATGACTTGAAACTTGGTAGGATGGTTCAGTATGATAAACTATATGTCCTAAGCGAATTTTAGACCTGTCGGACATCTACTTCCTGTTTGGGGCTTGATCGATACCAAAATCGACATGAAAATTTCCGTCAAGCTTTTCTCAGAAACTGTACATGGGAATGACCTGAAACTTGGTAGGATGGTTCAGTATGACAAACTATATGTCCTAAGCGAATTTTAGACCTGTCGAACATCTACTTCCTGTTTGGGGCTGGACCGATACCAAAATCGACATGAAAATTTCTGTCAAGCTTTTCTCAGAAACCGTACATGGGAATGATTTGAAACTTGGTAGGATGGTTAAGTATGATTAACTATGCGTCCTAAGCGACTGTCAGACCTTTCGGACTTCAACTTTTTATTTGAGGCCAGCGGGGGCATCCGTGTCCCATGGACACATTCTTTCTTTATTTAAGTTAGGATAGGTTGTAAGATGGGGCATATGTCTTTGGCTGTATCCTTGTTTAATCTTTTAGTCTGTAACTAGTCCCATATATATTCTGAAATTTATTTCTAGAACCAAACTTGAGTCATATCTTCACAAAGCTTTGAAACTGATGAAAAACACCAAAAGAGCAGTTTTTCACACGTCCATAGAGCTGATGAGCTGAAAAAGACATTTGTTACAAGCAAGTTCCAGCCAATAAGTTTTCTGTGCTTAACAGCAATTGCCAGTAAGCCTTCTCATAATGATCATCTTTTATTAGCTGCATTTTGTCTATTGTAGGTCCATTTCCCAGATGTAGAAAGAGCAGAATGGATTAACAAGGTATAGTAGACTTTACGTTAACTTTTTCCTCAGGGAGAAAAAAAATATCAAAAATTTGTATTGTCATTTACAAAGTAGATGATTTCTCTTTAGGGCTTTTCCAGGAAAAATGGTACACTGGGGTCGGAACTCAACTTAGAATTTAGGGTACAAACACCCAAATTTTAATTGGAATTTTGCATATAAACTGTACTAAACAACCGATTTTTACCCACCACCTAGAGAATAAAAATAAAAGTGAGTTCCGAACCCCTTGTTCATTTTTTCCCAGAAAAGCCCTTTCAAATGGAAGGGGCCAGCTAAACTTTTAGCAGCATTGATGACTGGGACACTTAGCCTAACTTACTGTTTACCAGGTATATATTAAATGGTTTAAAGGACTAGATACTAATATCTCATAGACTATTGCCAACAGTCATCAAAAAAATTCCAAATTGTGCTTGCAATGTTGCACATGACATAAACCAGATGCCAATAGCCTATAACCAACCAGGAAGACTATTGGCTGACATAAAAGGAACTAGATTTTATCACTGACTTTTTTTTAATTGATGGGATGGGATGGGTCTGGGGACTTGGATTTACCAATGACTGCCTTTTTACCTCCTTTCAGTACAGGGGGGTGCATGTACATGTCCACAGGTACATGAAAAGTACATGTACTTTAAAATCTCCTACAGCTATAGACTAATATTAATACAATGTCATGATTGCAGATCATATTTGTGGGTGGTGTCTCTTTAATATATAAATGCATTAGTTTCTATGTTCATTCTTGTTAAATAAACATATAAAAAAAGGTAGTGTGGGTGTTTTAAGATGATTTACAATACACCAGTACTTTAGGTGTGTTACTTCACACTGAACAATTAGCCACAATTTGTACATGTACAGGTATTAGATCTAGTTCAAAATTTATCCTGGAGCCTATTTAATCATCCATTGAAATGTTTGTAGTAGGAATGAAAATATTTCATAAAAGAAACCAAAATAAATGTGATATTGATCAGATGGATGTTTTAACTGAAAATTTTGTCAATATATAGAATTCAACCTGTTGTATATTATCTACATGTATAAACATTGTATTGTAATATGAAATATTGATGGCTTCAAAATTAATAGATGATGAACATGTAATGGTAAAAGCATTGCTTTCTAATGGAATCTCTCTGATAATATGATAAGAAGGTTATACAGAAATAAATACATGTATCAACAGCCTCTTGGTGAATGAATGAAAGAATTTAGATTAAAATTTATTCATTTCTAAACCCTACATAATCTTATAAAAATTTGTGTCGTCTAAAATCCATCTTCTCTAGCCTAGTGTTATGATGCCACCTTCACCTCTCTCAAATAAGGAAGGGGTCCCTATATCATAATCTTTGTGGCTTTGAAAAATGTCTGGAATCATCAACACTGCAGGAGTGGCATACTTGTAATTGAATAAGCTGAAAATAAAATTATGAAATAATACATGTTCACTATTAAAAAAAAAGACAAGAAGGCCAGTAGTGCTTTTATTTTTAGGAAATCCTTTCTCCAGAGCATAATTTCCCTCGGCTGCAAAACTTTTAAATTTAATATTTGAAAAGAATTATATATATCTTTACATTTGTAATATTGAAATACATTTATTTTAAAACGACACATTCTTAAAGCTGTTAGAGTATACATGTTCATTGGAGTGGAAATTTGCTTACCGATCCATTTCTATCAAATACATGTATGGATTTTTCTCCCGGTTAGGATTTTAAATTTTAAATTTGTGGTTTTAAGGATGTATGGTTTAATTCTTTATAACCATTTATAATGAAAGAATTCACATGGTATATTGGCCCTATGTTGAAAGAAGAAATAAATGTTTCTTTTATTTTCTTGACCTTAGTTTAATCAGATCTGAGCCGGTTACATAATTTATTTTGGAAAGATTATTCTTATCCTCATTGAAGGCACTTGGAGAACAAATCAACTTTGTAACACTCCATATGAATTAATATAAAGAATATATTTTTCTGTATCTTATAAAGGCAATGGTATTTTAGTCCTGCTTAAGTGTACATTTATCCTTATTTGTTGGCTATATTATTAAGACATTGAATATCTGTTTCCTGAACTGTAAAAGTCCAAGTTGCTTCCATTCAAAGTAAAATGATATAAAAAATGATTTACTTTGGCCTTATATGACATAATACTCAATGTTTTGCCTTAAGATGAAGAATTTGATACAAGTTTACTTTGTTTGTATATATGTATACAAGAATTCATATAGATGTGTACCATCTTGTCAATCTATAAGTTACAGTCAAATACACAATATCTAACCTAAAATTAAGTCCTGAGGTTTTATATACATTTAACTTTTTTTTAGAATCACAACAAACACAAAATCACTTTTTTTTTTCCTATTTTTCTGTTGTGTATATATAGGTACGAGGTTGCAGTTAGCTCCCTTCAATTTTCGTTGTCCAGTAATATAGTTCTTATAAAAACATAGTATTTCCTTCAAATTCTATTGTAATGTTAATTTAAATGATAAAAAGACAATCTTTGAATGAAATGAGAGATGAATGATTGTAGAAATTGATCAAATTTGAGTTTTTTTGAAATTCAGTGATAAAGTTGTGATTCGGCTTAGTGCAAAAAGGTGAATTTTACAATTTTTTATGCTCTTCCGCCTTGACCCCCAGAGGGGTCAAATTTAAATAAAATTTTCTAAATCGTTAAACGGTAAAATTTTCTGAATTTTTCACCAATTTATGGAAAGCTAATAAATTTTATGTGGTCAAAATTTCTTTAGAAAAAAAATGGTGCAATTTTTTTAAATTCACAAAACGTTATATTGAAAATGCATTGCGAGCTAACTACCACCTCGTGCCTTATTAGAGGGGGGAGGGTGGTCTGTGTACAAGTGTTGCAGTTATCAAGTACTGAAAAATTTGGTCTTGTTGTGATCATATAAAAAAGTTGTGACAGTTTCAGTCTTTATTTGATGAATTTATCGCAATATTTGGTAATTTTAAGCATATTTGTATGTCTATGGGATTTTCAATAGAAATGGCTTATTTTGTATTATTTTCACAAATAAAAGGTCACTGCATGCAGATTAAGACTTACAATGGGCTAAAACAGCTATAAATCTTCTTATGTGATGTAGGAAAAATGTTTAAACTATAATTTATTCAATATTTCTCACACAAAATCATTTTACTACTTGCAAAATAAGGCTGTGGCAGCATAAAAGCTTTTTTGTGTTAAACCTATGAATGCCATATCAAATCAAACTCTCTATATTGGCTTTATCATAGAAAAACCAGTCAAACTAGAATGAAAAATAGCTAAACAACACAAAATAGCACATGTAAGGTCTCTGGATTTCATAGAACAAGTCACATAACTGAACATATCCACTATTTCTTGCTGTAGATTTGGCCGTTTTTTCCTTGTTTCGCACATGAGTCTTAGACAATTTTTTATCTAAAGTGCTATAACTAGTCTTTTTGCTGTTAAAATCTGTTCAACATCATCCTCTCATGCTAAAAACACCTTTAAGTTTGCATATTGTTCCATATTTTACATTATTTTACCCTAAAACATTAGTTTTTTGTGATATGTGGGAAAAACGCATTCTAAAATCACATGGTTTATGTACTCCCAAACACAATTTAGAACTTAATTTTCATATGAATATGGTGTTTTTTGTCTTATTTTGTAAGCTTATTATGTATTTAACATTTTAAACCCTTTTTGGACTCAATATTTAATATCCTTTCTTAAAAAATTCCCATGACCATATATGTACCCCTCAATAAGGCTAAAATGGCTTATTTCCTATCCGCAAATATGGGAGAGGGTCCAAATTTGAAACCATTCAGATATTTCACTAAAACTTGTGTTTTCCATGCTCAGAGAACATAATGTTATTGATTTCAGCCAACAGTTTTGTTAAATTTTATGAAATAATTTTTTTTTAGCCAAATAGGCCTCATGGGTTTTCCTGGTGTTTCTTCGAGCAAAATTCTTAAATGCAACCAGTGTTTTAAAGTGCTTATAATTTCAATGTTATTGGTCTGATCACTTTGAAACTTGGCAGTTAAGTTGGAAAAAGACTATTCTATGTGAATACAATTTTATTAGACTGTCCGAGGCTTTTCTGAGGACTATTAGGTACGAGGTTGCAGTTAGCTCCCTTCAATTTTCGTTGTCCAGTAATATAGTTCTTATAAAAACATAGTATTTCCTTCAAATTCTATTGTAATGTTAATTTAAATGATAAAAAGACAATCTTTGAATGAAATGAGAGATGAATGATTGTAGAAATTGATCAAATTTGAGTTTTTTTGAAATTCAGTGATAAAGTTGTGATTCGGCTTAGTGCAAAAAGGTGAATTTTACAATTTTTTATGCTCTTCCGCCTTGACCCCCAGAGGGGTCAAATTTAAATAAAATTTTCTAAATCGTTAAACGGTAAAATTTTCTGAATTTTTCACCAATTTATGGAAAGCTAATAAATTTTATGTGGTCAAAATTTCTTTAGAAAAAAAATGGTGCAATTTTTTTATATTCACAAAACGTTATATTGAAAATGCATTGCGAGCTAACTACCACCTCGTGCCTTATATAAATTAAATACATGTATCAGTGTTCTCCCCAGAAATTTATAATAGCACTGTGGTAATCAGTTTAAACTGTGGTCCTAACACATTGTATTATAAATCTAAACAAGATAGCATTGTGGTAAAAATATAGCACAGTGGTACCACAGTGCTATATGGACCTAGGGAGAACACTGTGTATGTTTAAAAAAAAACTATCTACATGTAGCATATAAGTCCAAATATATTTCAATGGTCAAAACCAATAAACTTGAAAACTGTGAATACCTATTATTATCTTGTCATTCTTGGTGAAGACCATGACATTAAGTTAACACCTATGTATGTTTTGATGTACAATGTATAATTATTATCCTACCTATTTACATGGTATACATGTGTGATGTTTTGACAAACACTTTATTTACTATGATACATGCACTGTGGAAAAACATCTTTACATGTAAATATATTTTGTACCATGGCCATATTGGCCTGAGGGTTGTAAAATTGATAAGACTAAAGAGAGCCGTAAAAACAGCAACAACAAGCCTATTACTTCAATAATAAGTATAACAGTTAGTGTAGCGTAGGGTGGTGGAAGCCTGGGGTGAAAAGGGGAGGCTTTAACCTTTATGAGAAAATTCAGGAAGAATTTAAAGTCAAGCTGATGTCTCCTTATACTGGACAAAAGTTGAAATGAGGAACAAAAACCTTAGATGAAAAATAAACTCCAGAAAGTTTTTTTTTTAACCATGCCTTTTCAAAATTACATTTTTTCTGGGGCAAAAGAATATAATATGTGAAAAATTGATAGCAAGTTTGCAAAACTGGTAAAAGGCCCTTTTATGCTTAGGAAGATAATATATATGATTGATAATTTTCCTTTTGTTTTAAAATTTTCCATTCCAAACTACTTAAGAAAACATTATTTAGTATGTTAAACCTAAAAAAACTTCAAATAATGATTTTCTGCAAAAAGATCGCTACCCTGTAACATTCAAAATGATTTTTTTAAACAGCACCCTTTTCCTTTTTCAGATTTTAGATCAAGTATGGCCTTTCATTGGAGACTATGTCAGAGATCTGCTGTTGACATCCATCCAACAGAAAATACAGGCCAGCCATGCTCAGGCTGCTTCCTTCAAATTCCTCAAGATCGATCTCGGAGATGTAGTAAGAATTCGATAGTTACCATGGCAATGAAAATTATATGCCAGTCACACTCGAGCTGCTTCCTTTAAATTCCTTAAAATTTATCTTCAACTCTGGAGATGTGGTTAGCATGTAATTGTTGGGTTTAAAGAAAATAACTGTGTGGCAAGACCATGCCCAATTTGCTTTATTCTAATTCCTAGTATTTTAAAGCCAATCTTCAAAAAAAATTCCAATGGTTATTTTTATTTTATGAAAATTACATGTTCCGCTAGGTGGTGCCCATTAGTGCTGCTTTATTTGATTTTCTTTTGATAAATCTGTGTGATCATGTGAAGATAGAACTTGTCAAGCTTATGATCATTTAAAGAAAATGAAAAATAAGATTCTGCAATTCTTCTTTCTATATTATAAGAACTCATTCCTATATTTCAGCCTCCTAGGATTGGTGGAGTTAAAGTTTACACCAAGAATGTCAGGAGAGATGAAATCTACATGGATTTAGATCTCTTGTAAGACTATCAGATTTGTATCAATAATATTTTTCCACATTAGAACTTGTATTTAAATGTTGCCTGCAAAATGTTGCAAACTTACATATATATAGGAGTCTCTTTTGTACCATCCATTGTCTTGCGGCAGCCTACATCCATTGTCCTGTGTTGTCTTGCAATGCCACTAAAATTTCCATTGCAGTTTTCTGGGCAACTACATGTCACATCTTCTTGATTTTTGGCATGTAGCATCCACCTTTAGTACTATATGGTGTAAAGTGATTTTATGCCCATAACTCAACTCTTCCTGTTTACTAAATATTTAAAGATGCAGGCAATATATATGTCTTCCATTGAATATGGCCAATCTAGTTTTGACAAATGGAGACTTATAACTAAATCAGCAGTTATATAATTTTTTTTTTGGCTGTAATTGTATGAAAAGATACAGAGAAAAATATACATCACAATAAAACGAAGTGCATACAATTTACCACTAAAACAGTTTGTGTTACAAATGTATCTTTGCATTTAGATACTTGTAAATGTATTTTCTTAAAAAGTACCAGTAAAACACAAATATTATACGGCATGTTAACCATATTATTTTTAATGCAAAATACTATTTTATTTTAATTGAAGGTATAGCAGTGATGCTGTTATTGACATGAAAGTTAAAGGCATGACTCTTGGAGTTAAAGATTTACATGTGAGTACTGAGCTTGTCCTAAAAAAATGTGTTTCCTATCTTTTGTTCAAATTTGATATAACTTACAAAATGGTCAATCATAGACATGTGCATTTTAATGTTAAATGTGCTTTCAGCAGCGGCTCACACTTTTCTTGTTTTACTTGGGTTTATATTTGGGCAGAATATCATATTGAAAATTTATGCATGGTTAGGGCTAATAAAACATGCCTACCGACCTTCCTCCCACATGCAATAAATTCTTGGAAATGATTGAAATTATTTCATGAATTTTACAGGTACGAGGCGTTATGAGAGTAATACTTAGACCATTGATCAGTCAGATGCCATTGTTTGGTGGAGTCAGTGTCTTCTTCCTTAATAACCCTGTGAGTATAATTAGACCCCTGGCACTTCAAAAGAAGAGGGCTCTACTGATTTAACTTTGTTTAACAACCTTCATTGTTGCAGAAGAAGGGTCCATATTCAGTATGTCTAATTGTTTGGTTGTCCATCATATAAATGTTTACAATTTCCTTATGCCCTAAAGCCTTCTTATTGGATCCTAAGTCGTAACTTTAAGAAAATACTTTTGCCTCTAATTGATTATCTTTAAATGGAATTCACAAAATGAAAATCTCTGTGTTAATGGAGAATGTCTGGTGACAGGAAATTGGGGAAAATATTAGTGTAACTATTTAATCAACAATTGTTAAACAAATCCTCTTGATATTTTGTATGTAGCTTCAGCATGGAGTCATATATCATAGCATTCCATTTTAAGTCTGTCACTCACCTATGTGTGCTTCCTGCTCAATAAAATCCTGCCAGTTTTGATCTTGGCATATTAGCTTGTGTTTGTCATAATGTTCTTGAGTCTTTCAAAATTTTTGGATTAATTATTTAATCTAAACTTTTCGGTGGTGTAGTGGTTAACGTGTCGGGCTACTAACACCGTGGTTCGTGGTTCGATCCTCGTCAGGGGTGAAAATTTCATGAACCAATTTTCCGACTCTCTCTTGACACCATTTGCAAGGATGATCTCAAGAACCGATGCTAGTCCTTCGGAAGGGACGAAAAAAGGTTGTCCCGTATATGGGAGAGCAATACCCCATGCACGTTAAAAACCCCTTTGTAGAATTCGATAAGAGTAGGCTCAATGGGGGCCGCTACAAAGGCCACACTCACAATCTGCTAGTGTGAGAGGGATTAATATAAGCATTAAGCTTGTTTCCCAATCCAGGGTAAATAAATATGTTTAAACTAAACTTGAGAAAAATGTTGATTTGTAATTCAGACTACCAACAAAACACAACGATTTTCTCTATGCACTGATAACAACATTTTATTTTACAATTACTAATAAAGTACATTATTTTTCAGCTATTTTTTATGGTGTGTTTTTTTCTGTTTTAGGATATAGACTTCAACTTGACGGGTGTAGCCAATGTTATAGACATGCCTGGTTTGAGGTATTTAATCATAGAAATAAGGATAACAAAAAAGAATATTATGACATGTATTTAAAATTAAGGGAAATAACTGAATAAATTCACATGCAACAATGTTGAACAAACCAGGAATAAAACTTTTCATTATACTTTAGCAACTAAATATTCAACAATTTATTATGTAAACTGAAAAGGATTGTTTGAAAGGTTGACAATGAATTGCAAATGTGAAGTCATCAAGATATAGTTTTTTGTTAGATCTATGACTGTATAAACACTTTAACTTTTCTGAACACATAAGCTCTTAGTCTTTTGGCCCCCCCCCCTCCCCCACAACACAGGTAGCGGGGACAAAAAATGATGGGGCATCTCTGTCCGTGCTTCTGTAACAAAAATTTCCTGTACAGATTTCTCAGCAACTTTCAGTATTTATTATGCAGCTTTAGGTAGAGATCCCATATGTTGGGATGTGTTTTCAGGTTTTTCACTCAATTACTTCCTCTTTAACTAGCCAACTTAGATTTTTCTATATAACAGATGGAAAGTCTAGACTCTTTTGCTGTTGTCTGTTAACTTATTATGTTTGATCATGAATTGCATATAGTTTCATCCCTTGAATAGAGTAATTTAGACTGAATTCTCTTCATAAGATATAGCATATTGTGGCACATGATAGCATAGACTAGTGAAGTTTAAAAAGAGGTCTCAAGGAACAATGCTAGTCCTTTGGAAGGGACGAAAAATGGTTGTCCCGTGTATGTGGAGAGCAATACTCTATGCATGTCAAAGACTCTTTTGTAGAGTTCCGTAAGAGTAGGCTCAATGGGGGCCCCTCTAAAGGCCACACTCGCAAACTGCTAGTTGGAGAGGGATTCACATTATAAGCATTTAGCTTGTTCCTCAATCCATGATAAATTAAGATGTCTAAACTTAGTATAAAAAAGCATTGCTTATATTTCCTGAGAGCTATCTGTGCACATCATCGATAATTTTACTTTCCAGTGACATGGTGGACACCATCATTCAGGAACAGATTGCTGCCCTCATGGTACTCCCTAACAGAATAGATGTTCCAATGGTTCAAGATCTTAAAGCTCTAAGTCGTCTGAAATACCCATCACCTGATGTAAGTAAAAACATCAATATGTCTATGGTACAAATAGCAAACACGATTTTAATATGCTGTTTCCATATGACAAAAGGGGGCTTTGGTGGCCCAGTGGTCTAAACTTGCAAGGGTCTGGAAATGTTTTGAGCTGATTTCGGTCATTTTTGTCCGACTATAGAATATATTAAAATATGAACATTACCATCCCCTCCCTTTTTCCTTGGCCTCCCTTGAAATCCACCTTTTAAATCCATAAAGGCAGTTTTTGTTTGTGTATTACTTTCCAGATGTTGAATTTTATATCCAGATCACGTTTTTATTTTAAGTAAAAAATGGTAAAGGTTCTTTGTAGTTAAAAAATTCTAAAATGTTCTCAATAAAAACATGTTTCATGTTAAAAGTGAAAGTGAAAGTAAGACGCCCGGATGTAGATAAATCTGAATCTGTTTACAAAATAAACATTTCAAATGTACAGAAAGTATGAGAAAAGTGAATTTAAATATGAAATTAGTAACAATTATTGTTTGTATTAATATCAAAACAATCTGTACAGTGAATGAATGTTTGCAAAATAAATATTTTCTCCGCGCACATGCGTAATCAAACACCATCTAAATGTAAACAATATATTTGGTGTGCACATGTTTTGATTGATACTGAATATAATGAGTAATTATTTCTAAATAAACAAAACGGGCTTATCAGGACAGATTTGATAACATGAGTTGATTCAATTAATTTTAACCATAGGTAAATACAGTGGCCATGGTCAGACAGGTGTGACCATTTTTTTAATTAGCGTAACCCCACGGCTATTCTCATCTGTTTGACACCTGCTGGAGATGTTAATTATGAGATTAATGACCACAAGACCGAATGCTTAGGAAGATAATTAAACAATTATATGACCGATAAGCAAAAAATGCTTACAATAAAATTTTAAAATGTCCGATTGGGAGAATTTTTATTCGGTCATTTAGGACAAAATTTCGGTCATGTCCGGCAAATATGACCGTTTCCAGACCCTTGGTCTAAAGCATGGATTAAATACAACACGACTTATCACTAGCTGATCACCTCTCAGGTGGTTTTCGAGTCCCATTTTTAATTAACAAAAAAGGACTTCACCACCTGTATGTGATTAAGTTTGTTAGTTACCTACCCATGATTTCGTCCAGGTACTCCGGTTTCCTTCTTACTAAAACTGACCATCCTATATGGCCCAGGTGCGTCAAAAAGGGCAGTAAATACCAACACACACACCATATGACAAAACTTGGCTTTGATAAATGGTGGACGACAGAAAACTATTTATGGTGACTCATTGAATTCTTTAGTTGAAAACTTTGAAGTAGTTTATGTAAATGTTTTTCATTATTTATAGGGTGTATTGAGAATATACATGATTGAAGCTAAAGATTTAATAAAAGCAGATGTAGGACTGTTGAAGAAAGGTTTATCAGATCCATATGGTGTAATTAGATGTAAGTAAATTAAAAAGAAAAATCCTAAAAGGCCACTCTTTACTCTATAACTTTGTTAGAGTTGTTTATGTATATGCTTTGCATGAATGTAAAGACTGTATAACATTGATGTTGGAATGTTAAATAAAAGTTGATCAGGTCCATATGGTGTCATTAGGTGTTAGCAAATAAAGAAGGGGAAATAGAACAATCCAAAGGGGTCAATATTTTTGTCATCTGATGTTACTGGAAAAATATTTGAGTTCTCATTTTAATGTTGCCAGATTTTGGTACATGTGAGATGTTTTTAGCTTATAAGCATGTAAAAACTTTATAGTTGACTTTGGTCGATGTAGTTTTAAATGATAAAAAATTAAAAGAATTTTTTGTTTGTTTTAGTGGGAGCCAACAAGTTTAAAACACCTGTTAAAGAGAATACCATTACTCCTGTTTGGAACAGTGTTTTTGAGGTAACAGTTATTAGATTATTAGAATGGAGTCCTTAAAAAGCCACAATCATTGTTTTTAAATTTATTGAAACTTTTAAGGCAACAATGTTTTTTTCTTTTGATTAGCTTTCTTGATGCCAGATTTATTTTAAACATTTTTTTTTTGGCTGGTTTTGTTAAGTGAAATGAAATGCAGCAGGTATGGGCTATGAAAAAAAAATCCTAGCAGTTTTTCTCAGAAACTTATTTTCACAGCATCTTGATATTTGGTATAATGAATCAGCATGGGGTCCATTAGATTTCAGGATTGTCCCTAACAGTCTTACTGTTTAAAGGAGTTCAGCCATTTTTTTAACATGGTTGATATTTTAGCCGAGTCTCAAGGAAGTTGAACTTGGGTCTTATTATGGTGATTGCGGGCAGGCAGGCATGCAGGCTTCAACAATTAGCTTTTTAGACAATAACTCAAAAACCTTCCATTTATTTTAATGGAACTTTGGTATATTGTATATTGTCATGTACCATAAGATGAGGAACCCTATTGAATTTGGGAAAATTCACAAAAAAAGTAAAATTACTCTTGCTAATTTTACATGAACATTTTATAAAATCATTAATTATTAAATATGATATAAGTCAATTTATATCTGTTGAATTTATTTGTAGACAATTATTGATGCTAAAGATGGTCAGTATTTAGACATTGAAGTGAGGGACGAGGATCCTGGTAGTAAAGATGACTCACTGGGAACGTATGTATGATTACTTGTAGTTTTCTCTGTAAAAACTTATACAAAAAATATTATTAATTTAAATTTACAACTATAGAAATAAATTTCATGAAAACCGTCCATAAATGACTTTACAATAATTTTCTTACAAAATGTAAATTTGGTTGATTTGTTAGGAAAATTTGTGTAAATGTTGCAATACTTTTGGCACGTCACTGTAGATGAAATGTATATGCTAGATCAGAAATTTGTAAATGGCTAATCTCTTTGGGGGAACATCATGGCTTAAAGTATAAAAGTAACAGAGAACAACAGACCGACAAACAACTTTTGAAATGACTTGTTCTGTTGACTGGTCACATAAGAGACCATAATGACATGTGGAAAAAGTGCACTCAATACAACTTTCATAAACAAGCAGCAATTAAGAAAATACAGAATGGGAGACAGCTAGGAGCCTTCAATGTGACGAGTTGCAGCTGCTTGCCATCTTGCATTGGCCCTAGACTAAAAATGTAATTAGTCTCAAAAGAAGTACTTTAGTCAGAATCGCCTTTACTGTAAAGTTTCCAAGATTTCTAATTGATCTTTGAATTGCCATCTTCCATGGTCTCATTATTATTCGTCGGATACTAATTTTCATGGTTTTGGTGGGTGGTCTCGACTCACGAAATTTGATACCCCACGAAAAGGAAATTTTACACTGATCTTAATGCTGCCGACTTCAGAACCACAAATTTAAGATTCCACGAAATTGTCCTTTTTCACTAAACCACGAAAATTGGTACCCACAAAAGTAAATGAATCTACAGTATTTAAAATGCTTTGTCATGTACACATATTTCACAGCTTTTCTTTATTTCTCAGTGTGAGTGTCCCAGTGGTGAATGCTGCAGAGAAGGGAGTAGATGATGCTGTAAGTTTATATGTTATAAACTTTACCTTAATGAGTACACAAATCATAAAAAGAGACTCACAGGCAACTATCTTTGTAGCATGTCCATTTAGTTTTTAGTTGAGTTTAGCTTCAGTGCCACCTATAAGACTCCTGCAGGCTAAGAACAAAAACTGAGGCTAGAAGACTTCAAATTCCAACCTCCATTTGGTAAAGATTGATCTGCCTTGAAATTTAGTAAGAAAAGACCTGTGACCTCATTAGAATATGACTTGAAAATATAAATTGACTTTAAAAGCAGGGTTATCCTGGGAAAGCCACATTTATTAACGATATCATGATTAATTTGAGCCCATTATATGAGCTTGCAGTGTTAACCATCACCAGTTATTGAATTACATAAAAACAAAGTTTCAGGCAATAAATTTTTAAAACTTTATATCGTTTTACAGTGGCTGCCATTAGAGGATGTAAAGACTGGACTGGTTCACATGAAACTTGTATGGATGTATCTGTCTAAAGATCCTCTCATACTGGATAAGGTGGGTTACTATCCAAAATAGATTTAGGTCAGGAATTTGTCATAAGAACCTTTATTTTATAGGTCAGTTACTGTCAATAATCAATATGAATTATAAGCCAAGAACTTCCTACATTTAAATTAAACAGAATTATTATCATTTAATGATATAAAAATCATTGTTAGGGCATTTAACCTTGTAAATTTTATTTTTTTTTACTGAGAGTCTTTGTCACCTAAACTGTCTTGAAATGAATTTTTTTTTAATTGAAGAGTTTAAGAAAACAGACATGATTTTATGTCTTTTATCTTGTAACATAGAACATTTGAAATATACCGGTAGAATTAAAAGATGCTGAAGATGATATTTTGAATATCAGATTTGAAATAGGTTTAAACTCTTTTCAAGCACAATATCTTAGCTTCGCAATAACTCTATAGAATGAAAAGTACTACCAAAAAATAAGATGATAAAATTTTTAATTATTTTTCATTTGATCAGATATTAAAAAACAATATACCCACATTATTATATAAGATTATAAAAATAAATGCCATATTTATATCTTATCATTTTTAAAAACTATTTTGTAGGGTACTTAACTGTGGTGTGTTTAAATTTCAGAGCACAGGAAACACTGTATTTCTTTGTTTATTTTTTATTTTCTTTCTTTTCATTTCTTTTGTATTATTTGAATAAGTTCTTTTTTAACATGTTAATGTTTTAAATTTTGTATTTTATTAATCTTAAAAGTTTGAAGAAGAAGAATTATATTGGACAATTTTTGTCTTGTTAAAAATTATATGCCAAGAATAATTATCAGAAAAGAAAAATCCTAGAATGGGTTATTAGCGCAGTAAACACTTGGCCCATTAAAGATCACTAGCCAAATATATTCTAAATAAGGTCAGTTATCAATTTTGTAACTAACATGTTGTACCGACACTCATAACATCAAAATTAATTGTAATAATTTTAAGATAATTATCAAAATAATGATTAGAATACTGGAAAAAGCAGCCACTGACTGACTGGAGAGTTTAACGTTGTGACTTTACCTTGATATAGGTCTGCAGCAACGTAAAAAAAACAGTGTTGCTGCCGGTCTATATAGGTATAATGACAACGTTATACACCCAAATTCTAATATTTCTGCATACTTGTGACTTTGTTTCTTATGTTATACCTTTGAAGAATAATCTATCAAATTTCATGTAAAAAAATGCAATATTTTGTGAAAATGAATTACAATAGATAGAATTAATTTGAATGTCATGTTTAGAACCTTGAACCTTTTATAACTTAACCCGGTCTTCATATCCAATGTTTTAAATATGTTATGGATAGTAAAAATTCACCGTCAACACAAATCCCAAACCTTTTGCACATTGTTAGTTAACTTAGACCACAAAAGCATGACAGTGTTGTAATGTTTTTTTTATTTCTTTTTTCTATGATTTATTTTCCTGTGTTATATTTTGGTAAGTTGAGAGACAATATTTAGTGAGTTATCTACCCTTTGCTGTGTATTCCTTCATTATCTAAATCACCATTTTCATAAAATCATGGATACACATCATTTCTTCATTGGGGTAGATATTTTTTTTTCTTTTTTACATATTCTAAAGGAAATGAAGCTACATGATGCATCATATTTGACCCAATTTCAGGAATTGAAAATCCAGGTTTTAAAATGGTAAACAGCAGCTGCATTGGCCACAGCAGCTTGCGAGGAAATATTTTTGAAACGGTTTTCTCAGCAACTTCTTTATAGCACAGCCACTTAATATTTCTTAATATTCAGCCTTTTTTGGAATTTCAGGTCTGTCACTTATTTAGTTCTTGTTATGCAGAATGCAGTCTCTTTTATTTTTTTTAAGAATATCTTATTGTCTTTTGTCTTGAAAATTTTGTTCATTTTTTGTTGTCTTGAAGCAGATAAGTCTTGAACAAATTTCAAACAGGCAGTAAAAAAAGTTGTATAATGAATTTTTAAGTTTGTTTTTTTTTTCAGTTCAGTTCACATGACCATTGTTTCATCCTTTCACAGAATTTTAGCAGCTTCCTTCACACTCAAGTTTTGCTATATTTTTCTTAATAGTTGCTTAGACATTGTCCTATATCAGAGGAGGGTGGACAGCCTAAGGCCGTGTGCAAAGGTCACGTGATCAAATTCACACCTTCTATCAGCATTTCAAATTTGATTTACGACCCTAAATTCGTAGTTTTTGAGACACAATTATTTTACTTCTAATTAACCCAAGGTGTCCAGGTTTTTGTATATCATCAGAAAAAAAATCCACCTTTCATAATATACAATTTTTTAGGCGAGGGGCGGATATCGAAAAAGTCGTCTAATTAAAAAGTTTAAATTACCCAAAAACCTCATGAGATTTTTTGAACTCAAATAAAAGGTTGATTATTCTATTTTATGGATATATATGTTTGACAAGTCGAATATGGTCAGAAGATATCAAAAAATGATGTTTTGTACATGTACCCTATGAAAATCTTTAACGGCTTGATTTTTTAAATTATTTTTTTACCTAAAAAAACACACACGAAAAAAAATTGTAAATCACATCATGAAATATTTTGCTCAATTCTTTGTTTGCAATTGAAATTTTCAAAAACAATAATAGTTTTCTACAATTTTTATCGAATTAAAAATCACGAATAAAAGTAGCAAAAATACACGTTAATTTTAACTTTTGCAACATTAATTGTCATTTAAATCAAACAAATTGTATACTTAGATCAAGAAAATGTTGTAAGGCTACTTTTTAGTTAAAACTGCACACTTCTGACGAATGATAATAAAGTTATACTTAATTGAATATGTAAGATTTTGAGAAAATTGACTGCAGATGACTCGGAAAACTGTCGGAGTGTCCCGTATTTACATTTTAACTATAATCTGATTGATTAGTACTTGTAAGAATTTTCATTTTTTTGTGTAATTATGAAGAATATGTGCTAGTTTTGGGTTTGTGTGAACACGAGAAATTTATTATTTGGTCTTTGCTTTTATTTTTAACCTGCAATGTTTGATAAAAGCAAAGTTTTAAAAAATTTTGAAAGGTGTACTTGACTTTTGAGGTGCGTTTGATATGCTGAACTGAATAAAAATTCGATTGCAGAAAAACAATAAATTAATGCCGTATATTTTGGCGAAAATATTTGAAATTATGTTACTAGACTATCTATTAGAAACTAAAAGTATAAACTGTGCACAAAAGCATCCAGGACCAAATCAAGAAATTTTCGAAAAAGGGGGAGGGCTCTAGATAAAGCATTGTTGTTGAAGATGTTCATGACAGTTTTGCCTGAAATCTATAAGATTTTTTTAACATTTTGTCACTAAGCGACATTAAGGGGCTCCCGGAACACCCCAACTGCTGGAGCCGTCATTGTACAATGATTTGGTCGTCTTTTGAACTAATGACTGCACGCTTAAAAATGTCTAATCTTTGAGCTCAAATTGCACAATGTTCTGACCATTTTAGAGGCGTCAAACTAATATGTTCTGAAAGCCAAAACTCTTATCTCTCTATTAAAGGCATATTGTCTACGAAAAATTATTTTTTGTAAAACCAAAAAAATGTGGTCAGACTATTCGTTTTGTGTATTTAGAAAGATACAAACGTTCAAAATACCACTAGGTTACCTTATAACTTCAAAAATTGAATAATAGATAATATTTGTAAAGCTTTACAAAAATTCATATTCATGAGATGTAGATGAGCTGTAAGCATGCGCACTACACTTTCTTTGATTGAAAACTTCCATAGTTCTTGCACGTGGTGCATAATCTGTTTCTCGAAGTTTTAGCTCAGAAGAAAATTAAAACGGCAACCGAATATTAGAGCTACTTAATGAATAAAACTGACAATTATTGCCTGTATTAAGTTTTGAATGTGATTTAAAAAGGTAAACACGAAAAATATTGGTATTTTTTCAACATATCAATGTATACGGGGACAAAACCCGAGTGTCCGATTAGTATCCGCGTTAAAACTACTCAGTCTAAATCTGTGTCAATGTGACGTAGTGCAGGTAAATAAAATATCAATCAATGTTGTCGAGCTATTTTGATCAAAATAAACTGCTTTTTAGGCACAATTTGAGGCAAATTTGTTATTCAATATACATTTTATTGCATTTCGGTCTAATTGACACCAAAATATTTGGTGGTAAAAAAAATTAGTTTGCCGTAGACAATATGCCTTTAAGTCCAAAATATCGCCAAAGGTTTGTTATTAAGTTATAAAACTTAAAAGTTTTTAAAACCTCTATTCGCCACTTAACTCTTATGTGTTTTTTAGTTAGTTGTTCGATGTTTTTCTTTCTTTTTTCTGTGCAAAGTTATTGTTCTCTACTTAACTAGTTGGATTTAAGATATTGTTGTTGGTTTTTGATTCCTATTCCGTTTTAAACATGTTAATGGTAACTCAGTACACTTTTTATTAAAAACCTAATATTCTGGTATAATCCACAAATAGAAATTTTTGAATTTCAAGAAGATATTTTATATAATTGAAAGGTTAAATATATTTGTGAAGTATTCATTTAATTTACAATTAAATATAGAATATAAATTCTCGTTCCGAGTGTTCTCATCGCAAATAAAAAATTCCGAGTGATTCCGAAATACACCACTTCCGGTTACGTCACCACTCAGAAATACCTGAAATCACAGGTAAGTGAAATCAGTTTAAATGAGCGTTCATAATAAAAAACACTCTTGACATGAAATTTATACAGGGGTGGTGGTGGGTTCTTCACAAATATATTTAACCTTTCAATTATATAAAATATCTTCTTGAAATTCAAAAATTTCTATTTTATAATAATTGGGTTAAATATATTTGTGAAGTATTCATTTAATTTACAATTAAATATAGAATACTTACAGTGTTAACTGATTCCAAAGTATCAACTGTAGGCGGCGTACAAATAGATTTCTGTCATACATAGCAAAGTCTAAAAACCATCACCAATAACGTCAATAACGTCTGAACTTCAACATTAACATCTATTTACAGCAAAAATTCTATGTACAACTGCATTAATCACTGTTCTGCAAAATACATAAACAATATTATTGTAATACTGTATCGGAATCTAAATCCCTCAAGTAATACTTAACAAATGTTGATTCAGAAGCCCAATCTGCCGCTTCAATAATCGATTTCATGGATGCACCTTTGTATAAAGCCCAAGTAGGAGCAATTGCTCTAGTAGAATGAGCTCTAACCTTTAAATTGTCATCTGCATAAGCTGCTTTTATAGTTTTAACTATCCAACTTGAAGTTGTAACTGTCTTCACAGGTTTATGAGGTTCTTTAATGGACAGAAACAATTTAACCTTATCTAATGCTCCTAGCTGTTGTCTAGCATCTTTTGTCAAATCTAAATAGATTTGTAAACACCTTTTTGGATCTAAGAGCATTCTGTCTTTAAAACAAGGTACATGTATCTTTGTACCAAAATGATTTTGCCTATCTTGTTTGGATAAACCATGTCTTATGAAAGTAACCCCTTTATCTTGTACCTTCATGGATTCCTTATCTATTCGGAGACTCTGCAGATCACTGCATCTCCTAAATGTTGTAATTGCCATCAGAAAAACTGTTTTCATCGTAACAAATTTCAAAGAAGCTTTATCCAAAGGTTCAAATGGTAAACCTTCTAAGGCTTTCAAAACAACCTCTAAATCCCATTCTGGTAATAGTTTTACTTTAGGTGGTCTAGATTGAAATACACCTTTGATCAACCTGGAAATATGTGGATGCTGACCCACTGGACAATTTTGAATAGGAGGTAAAACGGCTGACAACATAGATCTATACCCAGATATAGTTCTATATTGTAACCCTGACTGGTACAAATATGCCAAAAAATCAGCTATTTCACTCAAAGTTGCTGAATAGGGATCAATTTGTTTTGAATCACACCAGCTAGAGTATTTCTCAAATTTTGAGGAATAATCTTTCTGTGTCCCCCCTCTCCAAGAAGCTGTGAGCAACTCTCTAGCTGGGCCTGAAAACCCTTCTGCTTCGAATGACTTGTTGATAGAAGCCAAGCATTTAGATCCAACATTTGTGGATCTGGATGATAAATCTGAGTGTTTGGTTGACTCAACAGATTGTTCAATATTGGAAGTTTCAAGGGAGGAGCTATCAACATTTCCAGAATCTCTGGATACCAAATTCTCCTGGACCATTGAGGAGCTATCAAAAGTATCTGACAGCGGTATTGCCTCATATACTTTAAGACCTTCTGAATCAGACATATTGGAGGGAACACATAAGCATACATGTTCTCCCAAGAAATTGAAAGGGCATCCAGAGCTAGTGCATTTGGATCTGGAGTCCAAGTACAAAATATTGGAATCTGTTTGTTCTGAGGAGAAGCAAACAGATCTATCTGAGGTTTCCCAAAATGTTGAAAAATTTGATTGACTATTTTCTTGTTCAACATCCATTCTGTTGGGCGAATTTTGATTCGACTCAATTGATCGGCTAATATGTTTTTCTTGCCTATTATGTGGGCTGCCTTCAAAAACATCCCATTCTCTATAGCCATTTGCCACAGTTCCCAAGTCAGAAGACAAAGCTTTGGAGATCTTGTACCCCCTTGGCGGTTGATATACTGAACTACACTTGTATTGTCGCTTCTGATCAATACTACTTTGTTTTTCAGTTGATTCAGAAAATGTTTTATTGTCAATATGACAGCCTTCATTTCCAGACAATTTATGTGCAAATTTTTCTCGACATTGTTCCACTCCCCTTGAAAAATTTGGGTCCCAATATAACCCCCAAAACCTTTCATCGAAGCATCGGTCGTGACCGTAATGTCGACTTTGGGAAATACTAAAGACCGGCCTTTCAGCATGTTGACTGAATTTTTCCACCACAAAAGATGAGATTTTAGATGTTGTGTAAATGGAATTTGTATTGTCATATCTTTGCTTGCCGGACTCCAAAAATGTAACAGGTGTAATTGAATCGGTCTCATTTGTAAACGAGCATTCTGGACTAACTCTACACATGAGGCCATTACACCCAACACTTTCAGAAAATCTAAGGCTGTTGACTGACCTAAAAACATTTTCTGAATTAACTCTTGAAGCTTTTGTATCCTTTCCAATGTAGGATGTACAATTCCTTTGTCTAAATGAAATACCCCGCCCAGATATGTTATTGTCTGAGTTGGTACTAAACTTGACTTTTCTTGATTTATTATCAACCCTAGTGAAACCAAGAGATTGATGCATTTTTGTCGATCCTGAACTAATTGGTTTTTGTCCTGATTGACAATCAACCAATCGTCGAGATACACTACCAGTCTGATATTTTGAGTTCTTAAATAAGCTGCTATTACAGACACTAGTTTTGTAAAGATTCGTGGAGCAAATGTTGGACCAAAACACATTGCTTTCCACTGGTAGCTTTGATTTTGTATTCGAAATCTCATGTATTTTCGATGATTTGGATATATTGGAACATGTAGATATGCATCTGACAGATCTAGCGAAATTGCCCAATCTTTTGGTTTTACTAGACCTAATACTTTGCTCATTGTGTCCATCTTGAAATGTATTTTCTTTAAATAACTGTTTAGAGGCTTTAGGTTTGTGACCATTCTCATTTTCCCGTTTTTCTTTGGGACTAGGAATAATGTACTGTAAAAACCTTGTACTGCATTTGGTAAATTGACTTTTTCTATGACATCTTTTGCCAAAAGATTTTCTATTTCTTGCATAAAAAGATTTTGATTCGCTTGAGAAACCACTGTTGTTTTCATTCCTGTCCAACATGGTTTCTCTAGAAATTCCAGTTTGTAACCGTCCCGAACTATTGAAATTATCCACTGATTTGTGGTTATTTTTTCCCAATTTTGAAGAAATTTTGTCAGACGACCCCCAACAGGAATTTCTGGACACAAAGAAATTGTACTTACTTCTGAGTCAACTGCTTTTCTTAGGGATCCGAAACCCCCAAGAACCTTGACTGCCACTTTTCCCTTCTTTCTTGTTCTGAAAGGACTTGTTATTGTTGTCTCTTCTGGGAAAACTGCCACTTTTCTCCTGAGACCCTTTCTGACCATATCCTGTAGCACCACCCGTAGACCAGGATGTACTCTTAGGTTTGTCAGTCATCTTAGCATTTTTGGCGTTTGACACTGAAAGTCTTACCTCAGCAGAAGAATCATATTTTCTCTTCTTAGCCTGAGATGCTTGAACAAATTCTGGCAATAAATCAGTTAACTGATCCTTCTGCTCTTTTCTCTTTTCAAGACATTTCTCTAGGCCTTGACCAAAGAGACCATCATCTGTTAAAGGAAGATAATGACATTTATTATCAACATCTTTAATAGTAGCTAAACCACAGTCTTGGCTAGCAGCCTTGCGTCGAATAAGATGAGCGAAAGCACCTGTACGACCCGCTTGATCTAGCGACTTAGTAGTCATGGCGAAAACATCTTTAACCGTTTGACATACAGTTTCTTTATCAATATCATCCTCACTAAGAGATTTCATTAATGAGCCTAAAGTTTGCTGAATATACAAAATCGAAATAATGTTCATTCTGGCAGCAATTTGAGTTTGAAAGCCTAATCTTTCTATTTGCTTATATGGTTGAGAAACTAAATGACGCTGCGTACCCCAAGATTTGACAGCTTTCTGTCCATGGGTCTTGCTTAGCATTGGTTCTAGAATGTCATCTAATGTTGGAACCTTTAGAAAGTCTACCGCACTATCATGAATAGGAAATACATTCTTGTACTCCTCTTTAAATGAAGTTATGCGCTCTGGATTTTTACTTCTCCAGGAATTCTCTAAAATATCAACTTGAGCTTGATCTAGAATTAAACCTGTGCTACTCTTTTGTTTAGCAATGTCCTCTTTAAACACTTTAGACAAATCATTTCGTCTAGCTTTACCAACCTCAGATTTGTCAACTTCAACTTCAGCCAATTGCACATCATCATTTTGTACATTCTGACTTACATTTTGTACATGCACATGTTTCAAAAACCTCTCTGAGCGGTTATTAGAAACATTATTGCTATAATCTACAGTGTCTCTATGTACTGGACTTATTCCAACCACACTGTCATTCATATCGTCATTTTCTGACCTGGTGTCAAACTCTCGACGTTCATGTTCATTAACACTAAGAGACATTTCTGATCTGACATCAAAATCTCTAGTTTGTACCCTTGGCGATCCTAAATCTTGATCCAAATTTGGGTCTAAACTTAAAATTGGCCTACGCTCCCCTGTTGGGACGTTTACCACTCTAGCACTATCAGATATAGGCAGAGCTAAACTCTCCTTGTTCTGATTATTTTGTGCAGTTAATAAATTAAAAAACCTTTCAAATTGAGCATTCATATTGTCCTCCAAGGTTTTTATCTTTCCGTCAACCTCAGCCTGTAGTGCTGCTGTTTTTGACATACGTTTTGTTTTAGGTTTAACTTTACTTACACGATTGGAAGTTCTAGAACACTGAGACGTGTCTTTTTCACTTACAACTGTTGTCAAATGCGATGTCCCAGAATTTGACATTGGATTTGAAAATGGCGTTTCCGAGCAAGAATCTCGTGCAGAATCGGAATCCCCGTCCATTTTAACAAAGTTAAACGTTGACACAAGTAAATAAACTTGAAGAACGATATTAAATTTATCAAAGTTATCAAAATTAACTAAGAAAGCTTAAGTTTTGATGAGAACCGTTTGCATGAACGCAAAAATTTAAACTGATTTCACTTACCTGTGATTTCAGGTATTTCTGAGTGGTGACGTAACCGGAAGTGGTGTATTTCGGAATCACTCGGAATTTTTTATTTGCGATGAGAACACTCGGAACGAGAATTTATATTCTATATTTAATTGTAAATTAAATGAATACTTCACAAATATATTTAACCCAATTATTATAAAATGTGGTGTTTTTGAGTCAATGAACACATTTGAACCATTTATTTTTGTTACAAACGAAAGATAAGATAATGTTTTACAAATAGAGGGAAAAAGTGAGTGAAAATGTGATTTCTTTTTTTCGCAATTCAAACTTTTATACACAAAAATCAAAATAATTTGACCCTTTTCTAAAAATAGAAAAATTGACGTAATAAATTTCTTCAAGGAGACCAAAAGTGAATGATTTATATTCACTTATATATGTAAATAATATTTAGTCTTAATTTTCTAACTTTTAACCACATTTGGTAACATTTTAGTTGCCTTAATGTTTGCAGACTCGAACTTTTAGATTTTGGGTAGTGACCTTTGACCTTTAATTTTTTCATGTTCTGACCAGATTCCAAATGGCAAACATCGATATTATTAAAGCTGAAATATTAAACTATCAATATAGTTAAAAATATCCCATGAGGTTTTTGGGTAATTTAAATTTTTTTCAAGACCCTTTCCGCCGCTCGCCTATTTAGACCCAGATATATGATATCTGTATATTATTAAACGTTTTACGAATACACATTTTTTGAAAAATGAGTTTTCAGATTTGATAGGTCATCTTTAACACTAAATTCTGAGAAAACCCCTTGGGTTCCATTGCTGATTTTTTGAAATAACAAATCTTTATGATTTTAAAATTTTAAAAAACTTTAGGCAACCCATAGCAACCCATGATTTTGTTTCGAAATTAACCAACAAGCATTGCCATTTTTCAACTAATTTGCATGTTGAAATCGAACAAATAGAAGTGTATTTTTTTTTTAATTCTTCGAATATAATAATTTCCTATTCCTAAAAACTAGAAATTCAAATGTTAACTAACAAAGATTATTATAAGGAATGTAAAAATAAACATAATTGTATTGTTTAAAAATAAATATATTAGCTAAGTTTTATTTTTAAGGGGGGGGGGCTTGCATTGCAAAATGATTAAGTGTAGGTTCAGAGTTAAGAACCCTGATTATGCCATATTTTGTAGTTTACAATCTTTATAATTTATAAATAAATTAATATATCCTAATCCAGCTAGGACCTTATAAAACTTAAATAAAGTTGATATATCACTTAAACATGTAAAACTTATTTAGTGTTTTCTAATATCATAAAAAATATAAATTAAATATTTTAATATAATTTGCACCCCTGATAATCTGTTTTCAAAATTGGTTATCAACTTTTTATGACCGGCGGTGGAATACACGTGGGGTTTGATGTTAACTCTTCGATAACCACTGTGAGACTGATTGTCTATTGGCCACTCGATCGATAATATACAAGATATGTGCGTGCCGTGTTCAAAGTGTCCAACCTCCTCTAGTTCTATATGTTAACTGTGTGGTTTCATATTAAATTTGTTGGTTTTGCCAATTTGATATGACTTAGCTAATTTCTGTTTAGGGTTTTGATAATGTATCCCTAACACAAATTTTCTGTGAGGATTGCGATTCCCTCCACTTGGCCTCAATATTTGATGGAATAAATAACGCATGCACATCTGTTTCGTTGTGCTCTGTTAAAAGTAAAGGAAGGGAATTGAAACTCTGACATAGAAAATCAAGTGAGGGTTACATTATTGTTACTATTAGGGCGAGTTATATAACAGCTTTATTTAATATTTTAATGTACAAATGTACAGATGCTAACTTTCATTAGTAATTAAAAGCACTGTATTAATCTTTGGAAGAACAAAAATTTAATAGATTTTGCACAATTTTTTTCATCATTAGCACCTTAGATTTAGTAAATCTGTAAGTCAACTTCAGTAGTTCTATGTATATATATTAGAAGGGGGCTAAAAGTTAACTAATTGGAGGTCAATTTTTAAATTGTTAATTTCATTGCAATTACATGTTTAGGACACACTAAAAATATTGACTACAGCATGAAAGGAGAATGTACATGTTCATGTATTTTATTTGTGGCTATCAGTGTTGGTTAAGAAAGAGTTATTTTGTGGACATGTTTTCAGATCTTTTCCAACTGTTGGATGAAAGCAAAAAACTTTCTGTTTTTATACCTGTTTCTAATACCATTTTACCTTTGTTTAACTGCAAAACTTGTTCTAAGATTTTAGCACATTTCTCAATTGTAACAGCAAGCAACCACTCAATCTTTCAACAATGAGATTTCCATTCTTAGTATGCTAGATTAAACAATGAAATATTAACTTCATTGATCTAACTTTATTGAAAAAATAATCTATATTCTTTTGTTCCATGTATAATAAAAGCTTTTAAATTTGAACAAAATATGTATAATCACCTGTAGTTGATTTGGAAAACTGAATTAATTTTGCATGAAAAATAAAATTTCTGTACATGTTTTACTTAGCACGATTGTTTGGAGCCAAGTGCATGATGTGTTATGTCCCTTGGTTTGGTTAAAATTATAGTATATAAAAAATTGTCACTTCCTATTTTATTTTCCTAATTAATTTTAACCATAGAAATGTTTTTTCTTTATTCAGAAATGATGCATTGTGGGCACTTTTATCTCTTATATGGATATGGGATGTTTAGTCAATGATTTTATTTTTGGTCAAATTTGGAATTTTAAAAAAGGTTAGATCTTAGGAAACAGAGGCAACAGGAGCAAGTTGGCAGGAAAAAAAATTTCTTAACAATTTTCCCAGCAACTACTTCTCAAAAGCTTCTTGATATTTGGTATGGTATGATTCAAATTCAGGTCTCTACTCACACTTACTTTTAAATTTAACAAAATCCTGTCATGTTTTAGGGTGACAGATACATCTTTGCAAACTTATTAAACATTTCCACATATGGTCTTCCCACAATGCATCAGTATCTGAAAATGATAGTTAAAAATAGGATTTTGTGTAGCTTTCTTCAAAATAAAATGTCATTTTTTGACTCACCAGTGAGGTTCAAGCAAATTTAATTTTTTTCCAGACCATAAAGGAGATGGAAGCAAGAGACCAAATGAACGATGATTTATCATCCTGTATACTGATGGTTAATGTCGACTCGGCCAGGGAGTTACCGGTATGTTTAGAATTTTATTTCTGTTTTTGTTTTTGAAGAAAATGACACGATTGTAACAGATCTGGTTTTCATCAAACATCTTAACTAGAGTATTTACCTCAAATTTAAGAAGTTCCTCATCAAGTTCATGGTAATCTCAGTATAGAAATCCTCATGAGATTTGAAAATGAGGAAACTCTCATATTTGAGATCTCTAATGAAATTGGGCCCCAAAGTTGCTATATATTGTAAATCTGGATTCCATTAAAATTTTGATTAATATCTAATTCCCAGTACAATTTGCTTATGATCTATTCAAACTGTTTTATAGTGGATACAATATTATCTAATTTGTAACTATTTTGCATGTGGGGTGATAAGATTAATTCTGTTGTTTCCAATTTATGTTGTGTTATCAATGTGCATGCAAACTTTTTAACCAATTAAACAAACAGTGATAAAATTTCTATAATTTACTTGATTTCTTCATTTTTTTTTAACATAAGCAATTTTGGATACAAATTGTCTTTATTGTAATTTTGTTCAATTTTCCACAGTGTTTGAGATCCTCTTCATTTATGGTATGAGCACCTTTTGCTATTTTTAGAATTTGTATTTTTTGCCTCATCATTTGAAGTTTCATTCATAATTTAAAGTTCGTTGTTTTGAATTTGTGTTTTAAAAAATGAAGACAATTTTGAACATTTCCTGTTCTTCCTTCTTATAATAGGAGTTTCATTCTTAAAACATAAATATTATATGTAGAACATTCAACATCCTGATAAGAACATTCTACATCCTGATAAGAATTTTAATGAAAGTTTGGATATTTAGTACCATAACATGTTTGGGTTTTTTTCTAGTCAAAAATAGATTTTTTTTTTATATGGTCGCAAAATATGATAGCTAGTGGACATAATTTCCGATTCTCGACAATTAAGGATTGTGTTTGTGTCCCTTTATAAAACATGTTAATGTCTGTTCATCCTTTACACATGTGATTAAACTGTGTTATTTTGTTATTTGGTCTGTTAAATAATGTGTGTGGACATTGTTTTTCAAGTGTTGAGCTTTCTGCTAATATCTCTTGTCTTTAAAAAATCACAATTTTATTTTGAAGAGTAAGAAATCACCTTCAATGCACCTATTAAACTTTTTAAACAATAACATATCAATGACACTTGAGTTGATTTTGAGAAAAACAATAGAAGAGACTGCATAAAGTGTTCAGCCATTAAGGAAATTCAAATTAATAAATAATTTTAGACTTATCATATCATTTTTCATTTCAATATTATCATTTACTTCTACATTAAAGTATTCAATTTTTAAAATTAATAATATTAGTGCAAGAAAAAAAATAACCATGCTACCGGTATTGTACAATTTATATCTTTGATATGTTAGATATAGACTGAATTTTTCCGTTTTAGTAATAACCCTCTTTTTTAAACTAAAACTATAACGGTTTCATTATTTTCTTGAATTCAGCAAACCTTTTAATGCTTTTCCTACAAAAGTGTCTGCCACATCCACAACAGGTTGACTTACAGGTTGATACTATATAAGGCGGTGTCACAGCCCCCACCCCTGGAATACCGAATACTGTTTAAAAAAGGACAGAATACCGTTGAAAAGACTGGAATACCGAATACTCTAAAGATCACGGCGTACGCGTACCAAAAGCCTAAAAATTTGGGAAATTGCATACCGCATCCACACCTTGTTGTCCCGAATACCCTTTAAAAAGCACTGAATACAGCGTACCAAAAGGGCTGTGACACCCTCATGTAATGATCTTCCTGAAACTTTATGCACATAATTACGAAATAGACTTTGAAAAACAATTATCATCATAAAACTGTAAAGAAAAAGTGATTCAATAAACCAAGACATTTGCTGTGCATCATCTTTTGGGCATGTTCTTGTTCAAAAGGTAGCTCCCATACTCTGCATTCATGTAACATTTTAATCATTCTATGAAACAATTCATCAAATAAAGACTACAAAAAAGTTGTGTTATGCCTGACATGAGTTTCATCTCTTCAAGACTCATCAGAGGCACTATACCCAAAATATTGAAAAACCCAAACACTATCCAGATTAGCATGATCAGTATGGATAATTTCACACTAAACATGAGTTTTGGAAAAAGTCAGTACCTCTTGTGATTGTTTACCAAGGAATTTTTTGAAGAACATGAATTGGATAGGGTTTAGCTTTTCTATAAAGAAAAATAACATTTTAACAGATGCTCTACTGCCCCAAAACTCATGAACTTTTCTATATTTTAAAATAGAGGGACAGGTGCAATTTTTCAGAGCATGAAATTACAGGGATACATCTATGGAAACTAGTTGATATTTTATTTTATTTCACAGAGAGGTAGGAAACACTTAGCAGAACCAAGTCCTATGGTAAAGTTGTCCCTGGGCCAGCACAAAGAAGAGACTGGGGTGAGGTATGATACAGATGAACCAAGATGGGAACAGAACTTCAGATTCCTAGTCCACAACCCTAATGTACAGAAGTTAGAGCTTGAGGTAGGAAAAATATTGAAATGAGAGAATGGAGTTATTTCCCTTTGAATGCGTTGAGTTTGATTTTTATGCATGAAAACTCCAAAGTAGCAACATTAATTAACCTTCCTGAAAATTACTGTATAATCATTTATTTTTGTTCAGATTTCACGGAGTGAAAATCCAGGTTATTAAATGGTGAATGTTGGGCGGATGGGGAAGAAATTTGCATAACAGTTTTCTCAGCAACAACTATTCACAGCCACTTGATATTTGGTATACAGCATTGTGGTGAGGTCCCATAATGTTGGATTTAATTTCAGGTCTGTGGCTCACCTACTTCCTGTTTAAGAAAATCTGGTCATTTTTTACCTTTGACAGATTTTCTAGGAGATAAAATGTCATTGTTAAGAGCCAAAACTGAATTAGTGGGACAAATATTTGTTGATTGTAAATTTTGTAATACATTCTTTTGGGGATATAATTTCATGGATTTCTTTTATCCATGAACAAAAAAACCAAACTTTAATCCCAGATTAACATTTCTGTTTAACAGTATAAACATTAATCAACTTCATCTTTAAAACTTAAAGGAGTTAAAATTTTACGAATGCTTAATATTTAAAAGTGAAAGATACATAAAATTTAAAGCAGGTTGTGCAATTTATAACTCTTTATTCATTGCTATCCAAAACCCCCGGAGAGGGTACAAAACTACAAAGACAAAAAATACAATCATAAGTAACAATGTCACAAACCAAAATACAAGATAAATGAGAATACAATTAGCAATCTTAATTAGACAAAATACAGCCGGTTGTAACAGGTATGAATTATAAAAGTATTACCAGTGCAAAACAAATGATGTGAGCTCGCATGAACTTGTATGACTTACTCATGAAATCAGTTTATTAGTGTGTAAAGTTTAATGAAACTATGAAAACCTACAAAACTCACATAAAATCAATGCATAAAATTACTATAAACCTTCTGAATAAAATGTAAATTTGTGAATAAATGTACATACAAACATAGCTATAACATGGTGTTTTATCAGTGTGTAAAAATGCAAGTTTCTTGAAAAAGTAAATATCAAACAATCTATGATAATTACAGGCTTATAATGCATAACAAATTACTTCAAAGGTTAAGACAAATGTTTATCACCAGTATGTATCATAAACACCCACATCTCAGTCAAATACAAAACTATAAAAGTTATCTAAAAAGGTTAAAATCTAGGACGTTCAACAATCGAACGAATATGACCTGTGTGCACACTTAAAAATGGAAAACCAAATATCGTAGGGGCTTAGGAAGTTAGCGAAACTAATTATAATAACAAATAAATGGACTAAAACTTACTCCATGGGGAATCAACACCTGAATTTACAGAAAATAGTATGAAAATATGTTTGGCGTCTCTAGCCGGTGACCATGAAAATTTAACAATGATTCTATTCATAAATCAATACCGGACCGGTGCTAGGTAAAATTTGTTCCGATTCCGGAAATGAAAAATTACATAATCGGGGACAGCACACTCCCCTCCTGATTTCAATGAAATCACCAAAAAATACATGAAAATTTATAAAAATGTACATGTAATGTTAACACAAACATTTCAAAATGCTATATCTTTCCTAGATGCTTACAATTCAAAATGAAAAAATCAAATGTCAATGAAACAAGTTTACAGATATTGTTTCAACACAAAATCATACAAGTATGACAAAAATGATCAGTGTCCATTTCTATAATGACAATAATGGCACAATTTGAGAGATTGGTCTAACATACAGTCTCTGAGTGTTTGCTACACGTAATTCAACTTTACGAACATGAGAATCGTCACTTTCGAAAACTCGCTCAACAATGGCCATTGGCCAATTGGTCCTTGCCACTTCATGATCCTTCAAGAGAATGATGTCACCTTCTTTGATGTCATCCGATGGAGTAGACCATTTCCTACGCTGTTGTAAGTTTGACAGATATTGTTCTCGCCACTTCTTCCAGAACTCTTGTGACAACACAACGACATGCTTCCATTGAGCTTTGTAGACATCCTTGGTATCCAGAGTAGGTAAGTTTTCAGGTAAGTTTGAAACTTTCTGTGTGAGCAAAATGTTAGGTGTTAGCACTGAAGCATCGTCTGGATCTGTAGAGACAGGGACTAAGGGTCTCGAATTAACAACGGAACAGACTTCTGACATAAATGTTGTCAGCACTTCATGAGTGAGTTCTTTTGAATTATTCTTAAGAAGAATAGCGTCCATTATGTGGCGCGTCACACCTATCATCCTCTCCCATGCACCTCCAAAGTGTGATGCATGGGGCGGGTTGAAAATCCAGGTAATGCGATTGCTGTCCAAAAAGTTGTGAACATTTGTGTCCTCCACACATATCGAATTCATTCCCAGTTCATCTGCAGCAGCAATGAAGTTGGTTCCTCTATCACTACGAAACTGTCGTACAGGTCCTCTGATGGCGATAAATCTTCTGAGAGCATTAATGAAACTTGAGCTGCTGAGCTCTTCCACAATCTCAATATGTATAGCCCTGATTACTAAACATGTGAATAAGATGCCCCAACGCTTATAGTTAGCCTGTCCTCCGCGAGTTTTCCGAGCAACTACATTGTACGGACCAAAGGCATCTACGCCTACAAAGGTGAATGGTGGGCATTCTGAAATTCTATCCTCAGGAAGATTAGCCATAATTTGTACTCCTGTATGACCACGAAGTTTCTTGCAGGTGACACAATTGCGAATCAATGTATTTAACATACGTTTACATCCAATTATCCAATAACCGCTAAGACGAATCCTGCCCTCGGTTATATGACGACCTTGATGGAAGACTAGTTCATGATGATGACGAATCAACAATATGGCAATGTGATGTTTCTTGGGTACAATGATTGGGTGTTTCCCAGAACGACTCAAATCCTTGCTATGTTCAAGACGACCACTTACACGCAAGAGTCCTTTCTCATCTAGTATTGGAGATAGTGGCTTGATGTTACTTTCTGAATGCACATTTCTCCCCTCCTTGAGCGCTATAATTTCTTTCGAATAACATTTCTGAGCTTCTTTTAATAGCCAAATCTCTGCTTCCTCTAAATCTTCTCTTGACAACACACAAGACATGTGCCAGCCTTTACAACAAGATTTATCTAACTTATCTGAACCTCTGAATGATCTGGCAATGTGTTTCAGTCTAGCTGTAGTTCTTACTAGCTTTTTCCAACTTGAGAATTTTTCAAAATATTCCACATTCTTTGGTTTTGTTTCAGAGACAGTTTTGTTTGTTGTTATGTCTGTTCTGACCTCTTTGTCATCTTCGGGATTTATCAACGGGTATTCCTTTTCTACACTTGTTTCCTGTTGATTGTCATACAGAAACTGTGGTCCTAGAAGCCACTTACTAGTCATGAAATCCTTAACTGATATTGATCTAGTGGCTATGTCGGCCGGATTGTCTTCGGTTGCTACATAACTCCACTGACTACTGCGTGTTGAATGACGGATCATGTCGACACGATTGCCTACATAGACATAAAATCTACGCTGTTCATTGTTAATGTAACCGAGCACTATTTTACTATCGGTGTACATAAAAGTGTCACTTATTGGCAGGGTTAAGTGTTTCAAAATGAAATCCTTCAAATTAACTGCTAACACAGCTGCACATAATTCGAGCCTAGGAATTGTATGGCCGTGTGTAGGGGCCACCTTTGCCTTGCCATGAACAAAATTTACTACTGAAGATCCATTCACATCGTACAGCTTGATGTATGCTACTGCACAAATTGCATCTTGTGATGCATCCGAAAATACATGTAACTCACGACGTTCAATGTCAGTGGATTTTAGAGGCGAGTAACTTCTAGGAATGTACAAAGTTTCTAAGTTTTCTAGTGAAGTTCTCCAATCCTTCCATTTAGACCACGCCGAGTCGCTCAAGGGTTCGTCCCAATCAGTTTTTTGAAGCATAACATCTCGCATGATTATCTTTCCAGCTATTGTCACCGGAGCGACAAATCCTATGGGATCATACAGTCCATTAATGACGGACAAAACACCACGCTTGGTGTACGGTTTGAAAGATGTGTCAACTTTGAAGGTAAATGAATCTGAGGAAACATCCCATATCACGCCTAAGCTTCTCTGAAGTGGAGCCTGATCTAAGTCGAGGTTAATACCTTTCACTTCCTTGGATAGATCATCTTCCGGAAAAGATTTCAATACATCTACACAATTCGAAGAAATCTTGTGTAATCTAATATTTCCTTCTTTCATTAGAGCTGACTGAGTTTTTGTAACAAGACTTACTGCCTCTTGACTAGTATCGAAAGATGCTAAGCCATCATCAACATAAAAGTTCTTCGCTACGAAGTCTTGGACGTCTGAATCTGCATTCGCTACACTTTGTCGTAATCCGTAAGTAGCTACTGCGGGCGATGTACTGTTGCCGAACACGTGCCTTGTCATACGATACTCCACTAAATCTCGACTAGGGTCATTATCCCTGTACCAATAAAATCTAAGGTAGTTACGATCATTGGGTGGTACAGAAAAACAGTAGAACATTTGTTCTACATCTGCAGTGACTGCGATTGGTTTCTGACGAAAACGAAGCAATATGCCTAACAAACTGTTCACAAGATCTGGGCCGGTAAGTAAGACGTCATTTAGGCTTACACCTTCAAATTTTGCAGAAGAATCAAACACACATCTAATGCTCCCTGGTTTCTTTGGATGATACACAGGAAAAATAGGTAAGTACCAACACTCAGTATCTTTAGGTAGAGAAGGAGCCAATTCAGCATGGCTTTTGGTAAGTATTTTGTCCATGAATTCCAGCATTTGCTTTTGCTTTTCAGGGTGTTTTTTGAGATTGTTGTCTAAAGTTTTAGCTCTATTGAATGCTTGAGTACGATTGTTAGGAAGACGCTTCCTGTTCTCACGAAACGGTAAAGGTGCCGTCCAAGATCCATGTTCATCCTTGAAACTTTGCTGTGACATCACGGTAAGGAACTGCTTATCCTCTATTGATAATCCAGGCTTGTTATCGTCTTCAGTTCTCCTAAATAAAGGTTCCTCGCTTGCCTTTATCTCATTCATACAAGGTTCAAGGGAAGTCGTGCGACCATCTTTGAGCGTGAAGGTTTTCATAACTGATACTGTATCCTGTTCATGAGTAGCTGACAAACAAGATTCTCCTATTATGACCCAACCCAGTCTAATTTGTTGTCCATATGGAAGGTGGGGTGGTCCAAGTTTCTGGTCGAGCACGTGGTGAGCAGTTAATAAATCTCGGCCTATTAACAACATGATGTCTGCATTTTCATGTAAGTCTGGGATAAACTTTGCGATCGGTTTCAAATGAGAATAACTTAGAGCTACATCACGTGAGGGAATTTCACTTCTGTTATTCGGTATTTGCTCGCACTCTATTAACGTTGGTAAGTCCAAGCAACAACTTCCGTCGAATGATTCAACCATAAAATCGCTGACTCTACGTCCGTACTCAGTTGACTGTCCAGAGCAAGAATGCAGAGAATATGGTAACTCAGGTCCTTGAATATCATAGTGCTCGAAGAAAGATCTTGTAGCCAATGAACGGTTACTTTGTTCATCAATTATGCAATAAAGAAGTAAACTGTTTGAGGGATCGTCCTTTGGGTACACACGACACAATACAGTTTTGGCACAAGATTTGCTAGTTCCTGTAGGATTCCTACATATCTTTGTACAGTTTGTATTTACCTTTGGTATTTCTTCCAAGCCATTGTTACGTTGCTGTGATGGTGAGGAAGTCTGATTAGAAGTTGAACTCTGATTGTTATTTCCATCTACATGCAATGCTGTTGGGTGTTTGTTTGATTTGCAAAGTTCACATACCGATACTGATTGACAGTTTCTTGAGATGTGAGGTTTCTCACCGCAACACTTGAAGCATAACCCATGTTTCTTGAGGATGTCGATCCTTTCCTTTATTGGCATCTGACGGAAAGCACGACACTTGTTTAGCATGTGGTTTGTCTTGTGTATAGGACATTCATGTACAGTCTTTTTATGATCCTGTTCTACTGGAACTTCTGTCTTCCTGACTGACACACTAACCTGATTGGACTTGAATTGTGAACTTCTTTTCAAGTTTGTCGTTTGTTGGCCTTCATCATATAAGAACGACGGGTCATTCTTAATTCTTGCCATCTTTCGTATAAATTCGACGAACACAGAAAACGGTGGATATGAAGATGAGTTAAGCTCTTTGTATCTACTAGCCTCATTGGTCCATCTTTCTTGTAACTGATATGGAAGCTTTACTACAATGGGATTTACACCCACTGATGAGTCAAAGTATGCAAACAAAGGACTGTAAGTAGGGTTACATTTTATTGATTGGATTTCTGTTACAATGTCAACAAGATCGTACAAACGTTTGTTTTCTTTATTTCCAATCTTCTGGAATCTTTGCAGCTTGTTCTTGATTGATGATTCTATCATTTCTGGAGACGAGTACCTATCATTCAGTCTTTCCCATATTAAGTGCAACGCATTTGACATATTGTTGAAATTTGCTGATTTAATGCTTAGAGCAAACTTGGCGGATTCTGGCCCCAAGTATCTTACAAGAAGATCGACTTGTTCTGAATCGGTTAAATCTAGTTGTCTGACTGTGTCCTCAAATGACCTTTTCCAAGAGGCAAAATGTTCTGGTGTGTCGTTGAATTGTTGCATGCCAGACAATAATAAGTCTTTCTTTAGCAAGAGTTTAGAAAATGTGTTGGCATTACTATTATTGAAGCTAGGTCTCTGCTCAAAAGAATTGTCAATAGTTTGTATGGGTTGTACATTCGGCTGATCTTGCATCACGTGTTGATCATGCTGATAATTAACAAATTCTTTGACTCTCTCTTGTTGGATTTGTTCCAAGTCTGCCTCTGATTCATCTTCGCTTGATCCTTCCAGATATTCTTTGAGTACTTTATTTGATTCTGTGCACTGTTTAAGTTCTCGCTCTGTGTTAAGAAGTTTCATATCGGCTTCTATTTGTGCCTTCTTTTTAAACAGTTCGGCTTCCTTTTTGGCATAGTCCATTTGTACTTTTAATTCTTCTTCCTTAGCCTTCTGAGATATGTATTTAGCACTCAACTGTGAATCGTTTGACCTTACACTTGAATGTTTTGACCTTTTTGACCTCAAACTGATAGACTTTTTCTTGGATTTTGTCTTTTCACTTTTAATTGGAACGTTTGGTTTTATATCAATGTCCTTAGCAGTCGGTACTGAAGATAGATTCTGCATTGAAGAATGCTGTTGATCATGATGAACCTCCGCTTTAACTTCAACAATTGTATTGTCCAGTGCGGAATTAGTTGTTTCAGAATTTGGAACATCGGTCGATGAACTAGGTTGCAGAAACGATTCCACTAAGTTGTTAAACACATGTAGTTTAGCATTGTGTGCACTAACTTCTTGTTCGCAATCTGTATTTCTTGTAGTTTTCAAATATCTAATAAACAGTTCTGATGTTTGTTTATATTGTTCTAGTTTTTGAGAAACATGTATACTGACATCAGAGAATAAATAGAGTTGTTCTCTAACACCATCTATCATGGCTGTTGTGTCATTGTTTATCTTATCTAAAGAGTCATTGTATTTCTGTTTGGTTTCAATGTATGTTTCCATGGCTGGTCCTGTTAGGGGTCGATTCTGTCTTAGGTCGTATGTGCTTGCGCAGGAGTCTGACCATCTATCTTTTCCACTGTTGGCGTCCATGTTCCGGGGAACCTCAAGTTGATCTGGATCAAGGATTTTGTACTGTGCAATTTATAACTCTTTATTCATTGCTATCCAAAACCCCCGGAGAGGGTACAAAACTACAAAGACAAAAAATACAATCATAAGTAACAATGTCACAAACCAAAATACAAGATAAATGAGAATACAATTAGCAATCTTAATTAGACAAAATACAGCCGGTTGTAACAGGTATGAATTATAAAAGTATTACCAGTGCAAAACAAATGATGTGAGCTCGCATGAACTTGTATGACTTACTCATGAAATCAGTTTATTAGTGTGTAAAGTTTAATGAAACTATGAAAACCTACAAAACTCACATAAAATCAATGCATAAAATTACTATAAACCTTCTGAATAAAATGTAAATTTGTGAATAAATGTACATACAAACATAGCTATAACATGGTGTTTTATCAGTGTGTAAAAATGCAAGTTTCTTGAAAAAGTAAATATCAAACAATCTATGATAATTACAGGCTTATAATGCATAACAAATTACTTCAAAGGTTAAGACAAATGTTTATCACCAGTATGTATCATAAACACCCACATCTCAGTCAAATACAAAACTATAAAAGTTATCTAAAAAGGTTAAAATCTAGGACGTTCAACAATCGAACGAATATGACCTGTGTGCACACTTAAAAATGGAAAACCAAATATCGTAGGGGCTTAGGAAGTTAGCGAAACTAATTATAATAACAAATAAATGGACTAAAACTTACTCCATGGGGAATCAACACCTGAATTTACAGAAAATAGTATGAAAATATGTTTGGCGTCTCTAGCCGGTGACCATGAAAATTTAACAATGATTCTATTCATAAATCAATACCGGACCGGTGCTAGGTAAAATTTGTTCCGATTCCGGAAATGAAAAATTACATAATCGGGGACAGCACACAGGTTTTCATTCCTCTTCTTTCATTTATAAGATTTGTATATTAACTGTTTATGATTTCAGGTGATAGATACCAAGTCAAAGGATCCTATTGGTAACCTGAAGGTTCACCTAAATACTCTGCTTACAGAACCTGACATGACTGTTGACAAATTCTACACCATCTGGAACTCTGGACCAAACGCTCAAGTTCGGATGAGATTGTGTCTGAGGGTAGGTTTCTGTTAAAAAGTTCAAGGATCTATTTCTACCATTAGTTCTTGTCTCCAGGTGTTTTGATCCCTTCATCTTTTCAGCTCATCTTGACGGAACATTACTCCAAAATTTTGAGGAACATCAGATGACCTGTGTAAGAGTTATTGCTTTAAAAAAAATACTCTGGGTTTAGGATATTTATGAAGCTGTCAGTAGACCCCTCTGGTAGTTATCATCCTTTAATTGGCCAAAAATAAAGATTATTCATGAATTGTTATTGGCTACTTCAAATAGAAAAAAAGCTGTTGTTTGCATTAATGATTTAAGCTTTACTTGCATGACTTAAGAGGTACAAAAGACCTTTGCGTCTTATAAGTTTCAATATGCAGTTGCATTGAAGACCAGGGATTCAGGTTACTGTGAGCTTCTTGCTCTTAGACCTTGAGGATTCATTGCCAGGGCTTGTCCTGTTACACTATCTGTTGGTTATCTGAGTGAATGCCTTATCCATTTTCATCCTTAGGGACTTTTCACAATTTATATTTTTCTTAGCATAATTCTAAAAAAAAATATAATACATTGATGAACAAGAAAAACAAACAAACTTGCAAGTCTTAAAAGTTGCTTTTTTTTTCTTTCTTTTGTTAATAAAAAACGCTTTTCTCTCATAAATTTAGATCTTGTCTCAAGAATATGTCCCTGAAATGATGGAAGAATCTGAAGATGAGGAAGAAGTAGAAACTCTAGCCGGCACAGAATCATCAGTAGATCCTCCCAAAACCCCTGAATCTCAAGCTCAGCCCGCCTCAACTAAGGCAGCTGAAAAACCTGCCAGCCCTGCAGTAAAGAAAGAGGAAGTTGTCAAGGTTGAGAGGTCAGCAAAGGTCGCCAGCAAGCTTCCCGAAGGACAGTTGACACCTCCAATGGATACATCAACTCCTGTGAAAGATAGTGATGTTAGACAGAGAAAGGGGCAGGCTGCTTCATCCACGTATGTTATGTGTTATTTGACTTCTCTGCTCATTGCCATTTGTATACCGTAAATTGGGATATTTTGGTGCAGGGATATTTTGGCGGTTTCAAATTAAAATGGCTATGTTTTATTTTGGTGTGTATTATTTTGGCGCTTTCAGAAAAAATGTTCTTCTTTAATTCTTTATATCATCTATAATTGAATTCATATTCACAATTCTTATACCCTTCAACATTACTGAATAAGCGTATGTTTTTTTTAAACCCAAACTAATCAGTATATGATTAGGCTTTAAAAACAACTATGATGATTTGACAAACAAGTGATTATACCCAAGCTACTTACTAAATTGAGTAAACATAATTGTTCATTTAGAAATAAAATATGGATATTAAAAGATTTTTTTAGTTACATTGGCTTGTGTCTTAGATAATACTTAATATTTTTGTATACATGCCATATCTATGAATTGTTTATAGCACATTTGATTCTATGCATTCTAAACTTTATTTGGTGTGTTTAATTTTGGCACATTTGGGTAAGGCACCAAATAAACCAAAATAAAACTACAACCAAAATATCCCAATTTATTGTATACGTGTATGTTTATATGTCACAAACTGTATAAAAGTTTAATGACAATAAAGATTCGTATTCGTATATAATATGGTAATTTGTTTTGTTTTTTAAGTAAGTACAGTATATCCCTTATGAGATGAGCAAAGCTCTTTTAGAGATTGAAAAGTAGATGAACAAAAAAACGTTCTTTCTTTCTGTTGCTTGTAGTAATTGGAAGAAAAGTTCAATTGCAAGACAGTATTTTAATTACTTTGACATATTGCTTCAGATAAGTTTATAGGGGTTGATTAACAATCAATTATGTTACAAAATGGTGAATGAATTTTTCATTTTCAATCCAAACGAACACCAATTTGATTAAAATTATATGTAAGTTCAGATCATTCCTCTTTTCTTTATTATACTCTAGAAATCATTTTTGACTTTTGAAAAAACAATTGCAGGTACTGTAATTGAGCTATCCCATATGTACAAAAGTAAATCACCTTTGAAAATGAAAACAAGTTAAATTTACATCTAATAAGTGTCAAAATCTAGGGTTGCTACAGACATTTTGCAAAGAGAAAATTCCACCTAGAAATTTTGTTACAGTTTTTTCAGCAACTACTAATAACAGCCACTTGATATTTTGTTTACAGCATCAGGGTGGGGTCCCATAACTTGGGATTCCATTTCAGGTCTGCGGCTCACCTACTTCCTATTTACCCCCTCCCCCTCCCCCTCCCCCTCCCCCACCCCCGCAAATTTTGACTTTGACAGATTTAGTTTGTTTTTCCTGACCACTGACGCCTTTCTGATAAATTCTTTTCTCTAAATTGGCTTTAAAGAGGTGAGATGTCCATTGTAAGATGGGTTCACCTGAGCCCATCTCAACTTGCGATGACTTGTTTTCAAGAGCGTCACAAATAAAATAGGTCACTGCATAACAGGTTTACCATGTTACAATAAAATGTTTTCAAACTAAATTAGCAATGATAATATGGTGAGTTTCTAGTAGAAAGAAACATGAACAATGTAATTGGTACTTGTGTTTGTTTTTGTTCTTGTTCAGTCAGTCTTTTCCAAGAACTTTTGTAATAACCTATAAATCTTTATTTTACAGAGCGAACCAGGCTGGACAGTATGGACGTGGTAGAGTAAATCTGACCCTCACTTACTCAGCTCAGAAGAAAACATTGATAGTTGTAATACATAGATGTCAGTAAGTAATATTGGACGTGGGGTGGGTTGGAGGGGGGTAAACCTGACCCTTACTTACTCTGCACTGAAGAAAACATTGATAGTTGTAATACATAGATGTCAGTAAGTAATATTGGACGTGGGGTGGGTTGGAGGGGGGTAAACCTGACCCTTACTTACTCTGCACTGAAGAAAACATTGATAGTTGTAATACATAGATGTCAGTAAGTAATATTGGATATGGGAGGGGATGGTTGGGGGATAAACCTGACCTCACTATTCAGCACAGAAGAAAACATTGATAATTGTAATACATAGATGCCAGTAAGTAAGTAAGGATGGGGGGTCACAAAGGGGGGTCTTCCCCAGGGTCAAAAACTGACCTGTGATCTAAAGGCTCTTTAGGGATCTAAGACTAACAAACTCCATTTGCTTTGAAAAGAACCTACCTTAAAAAAACATTGAAAACTATTAATAACCTCATTTTAATATGATTTAGAATCAACCTCAAAATGGTTTAAAATGCGACCTTTTGACCTGAGGATGGTTCCCTAATTATAAACCTAATTAAAACATTCAATAAAGGAAAACTTATAAGATAGTTTCAACAGCAACCTTCCAGGATCTGACCTGAGGGGTACCCTGCATGGTTCTCATTTGTAGCAATTTCATTTGTGACTTGTAAAAGAAGTTGATCTAAATAGGTACATGTACATACACAGGCGATTTATATTAAAAACAGAATTAAAACAAAGTTCAAGGTGGTTACATTTATTATGACATAAATGGTTTGTCCATCTGAGACTCATCAGAGAAGCTCCAGCAAAAAGTTGAAAATGCATGAAACCATTTGAATATGAAGAGCAAAGAACAATAAAAATGCTCAATTGGGAACCCTAATAATGACTAAGATATAGGTGCTGGAAAATCTCATATATTGTATGTAAGTTTTTGTTTATGCCATGTGACACAAATGGTAAATTGCTGATCCCTACATCAAGCTGGTCTTACTGTCAGATAAGAGTAAGAATAATACCTCATATGTTTTGTTTTTGTTGGAATCTGATGCCATGCGACACCAATGATAATTTGGCTGACCCCTACATCAAGCTGGTCTTACTGCCAGACAAGAACAACAATAATACCTCATATGTTTTGCTTTTGTAGGAATCTGATGCCATGTGACACCAATGATAATTTGGCTGACCCCTACATCAAACTGGTCTTACTGCCAGAAAAGACCAAGAATAATACCTCATATGTTTTGTTTTTGTAGGAATCTGATGCCATGTGACACCAATGATAATTTGGCTGACCCCTACATCAAACTGGTCTTACTACCAGACAAGAACAAGAAAAAGACTCAAGTCATCAAGAATACTCTCAGCCCTGTGTATGACGAAACGTAAGTTTATCTTAATAAGAGGTCCTAGGCCAAAAGTTCTAACCCTAACATCTATCTTTCCCTACTACCAGATGAAAACAAGAAAAAAACTCAGATTATTAAGAATACTCTTAGCCCTGTGTATGATGAGACATAAGTTTATACATTGTACAGTAGACTCCGCCAAATCGGATATCGAATTTGTCAGGAAAAAATATCCGATTACCCAGGATATCCGATTTGCCATTTCAGGAGATCAAATATCAATTTTGGTGACGTAACTCCAAGTCTTGTCCAAGTGTTCCATGTTGAGGATGCCATCATATTATATATTTGTTGTATCATGCAAGAATGAGGATTTAGTGAATATCTATTGTTATTTTATCAATTAATAAAGAATTTTCATCAATTTGTGTACTTATATTCCCTCCATAACATGTGTTTTACTGAGGTCGTCCATCTTTGTTGTTTACATTGTAGAAAATTTATTAATCTCTAACAAGAATCAACATTTTTTCTCTACCAATGTACGAGATTTAAAAAGCTGGTATTCACTCATATTAAATCTAAATCGTAAAATAATGCATTTCAGGATCACATTTTCATAAAGATGTCAAAATTTGTCTACATTTGTCAATCAAATATGAGATTATAGCAGCTCATGAATATTCAAAATGGCGACTAGTGAGATTAGCCATGTGGTTGTCCATGCATCGTCTTGGATTTATTTCAAATCTATTGAGACATCCTTTTCAAGATTGGCATCATAGTGGAGGAAAATCAATGTTTTAAAATTGAAAACCTTCAATAAAGGAAGTCAGTTGAAATATTAGCATTACACAGCTCACATGATTTGTTTACAGTCATGACGTAATAAGTACACCTGTAATTTCAATGACCTATGTGTTACCCACACACAAAATATACACAGACTTCACCACTTATAAATTTATTTTGTACCAACACAATATCATTTTGAAATATATTTTGTTAGCTGTGCCAATATAGAATTTCATATATAACAACTTGAAAGGTTTCAAAACATTTATATTTTGACTTCCGGCATGTACGATGATCATGATTAACAGGTGTGCAAGAAAAAAAACCCACAGAATATAGATCTTTTATTGCTTAAATAAAAACAAGTGTTTTAATAAAAACATCTTTATTAGTAAATACAATATACATTGTTTATTAAAAATCATAAACAGAGAGTTGAATGCAAATGTTGGTGAAAACTTATGTCAAACTTCCGGTCATCACGATCTTCTGAAATACAAAAAATATCCGATTTTTATACAAAATAGCAACATTTTGGAGGAATATTCTATCCTATTTGCCGATATATCCAATGTTCCGATATCCCATTTCCAGATCAAAAATATATAGAAAGAATAGGAAATGGTTTGGTGTTTTGAAATTCTATCCCATTTGCTGATATATCCAAGTAGCCGATATCCGATTTCGTGGAGTCTACTGTACAAGTGTAAAGATTTTCAACAAAATAGGAAATTTACATCATTTTAAGAATTAGGTTTCAAAACATTAGATTGGTGACTCTTTCATTAACTTAACTAAATTGGAGTGGTGAGAAACTGGAACTTATTTTTTATACCCTCACTGAAAATTTAGTCAAATATCTGTCCCTCTATGCAACTGGAAGCAGCGCCTGTCTACACTATTTTTTACACAACAAATTTAGGTTATCAAGCCTCCTATATGCAAGTCAGTTTGGCATCTACTTCTTGTTTTCCAAATGCTCCAGCGGGGATATTCTTAGCATGACTAAGTGTGACCCCTTAATTAAAATCTTATGTTTTATTTTGTTCCTTATTTTCAGTTTTGAGTTCTCAGTGAACCCCTCAGATCTGAGTAAGAAGAGTTTGGAACTGTCGGTGAAGAATGACACTTCATTTTATTCCTCCAACAAGAAATTCATCGGCATCACAGAGATTCAACTAGCTAATATGGACCAGTCTAAGGCTGCTACTCACTGGTAGGATCTTGTTTTGTGAAGATCCTGTCCTTAAACAAGCATATAACTATCATTTTATTTACACATTAAGACGATATTAAAAATATCATAGATTATAATCCCCTCCTGTCCCAATTTGTTCAGCCACATCAGCCATATTTAATTTTTGGCAAATTATATTTTGATCACTTTCCTTTATAATGGCAGAATATTTTATCAAAATAGACAAAAAGTGAAAATTATATTTGCCTATCTGCCCCATACATTCAAGAACTTTTTGTGAAAATTTAGGAATAATTTTATTATGGCAATATCCTTTTAATTTTTCCAAAGTAATTTTTATATTTCTTAAACTTTACTGAAAAAGCATTGAACCAATTACAGACAAGTACATGTAATTACAGTTAAACCAATATAGATAATTGGACTTGAGTTGGGTTGGGGTTTTTGGCAATCTTTTTCATGGTATTCCTCGTTCATTCTGTGTATAATAATTTTACAATGTGTTTTACAGGTTTGACCTACAGCCAGATGAAGATGATTGTAAGCCAGTCCCCCTGCCATCTGAGACAGATCTGTAAAGCCCCCTCCCCTAGGAGGCACCACGCCCTATCTTAGATCTGATGTACATATTGTATTGACATTAGGGGAATTGCAATATAACAATATTGTTTGATATTGTAGATTCTGTTTATTAGTGCTTTCTTCAAGCATACATGTTAACCTGGTTGCCATTTCATAAGGGCTGTTCCAGCAAAACATACATGGGACGGGGGGAAGGCAATTTAATTTGCTGATATGGTTGGGTGTTAGAAACTTGTATTAAGTTCAAAGAAAATAAGGAAAGTTTAATAAATTGCTTCTATGGGTGGTACCCCTGTAGAAAAGGTGCCTTCCCCTGGTCCCATGTATGTTTTGCTGGAACAGCCCTAAAGGGATTATTGAATAAATATTCACTTTATCCCATGTACAATGAATGGGGAGCAAACTTGTTTTGTAGCAATTTCTGTATGAAATGGGACTTTGGTCTTCTTGTCTATAATGTCTTTTTATTTTTTTCCGGTAAATCTTGTGTAAGATTATATGTATGAACAATTCTATGGGTTGAAGCTTTATTTAAAAAAAACAACAAAAAACAAATTTTTACATTAAAAAAAGTCTCACAATCAGTGCCAAATCCAGGAGGAGGCTTTTTGGGTGTATGTCCACTCTTTTGCAAATTAAGATATATAAATTCAAATAGATTTTTACAAATTCATCTTTTACACCTATATTTTCCAAAATCCTGGATCCAACCTGGATGATATTTTAATTTCAAGACATTTGTTCTATTTTGTCCTCTGTGGTTCAGGAATGCATTCACTTAATTTTCCTTGTTGCCTTTTATATTTCACTTCTATGAATTATCTATCTGTGATGAAAAAAATTGTTACACCTTTTCTTTAAAGTTGTTGGGTTTTTTTTTTCACTTTACTAATATTTTGTATCAACAAGTCATATTTAATACTCTAAGCATGTTCTGAGGCAATTGGATATACTCATATACTTTATATAAGCAGCTGCTAATTTTGTTGAGTTTTTTAATAGTTTTTTTTTTTACTTGGTTGTTTAAAAATGACATATGTACTATTAAATGTGGTTGTGTATATGTCAATATTACAATACATAAAACTCAACCAATCTCATTTTTACCTGAAATAGCATATTTGTATATTTGATGTCTTTACTGCTAGAAAATAAGACAAAATTTATATTATATAACCTGTACTTCAAACGATATAGGAATATAATAAATATTGATGATACGAAATAAAAATTATTGTTTAATGAAAATTAAACATTGATTTTTTTTAAATAGCATATTTGTTGTCTTCAATGCTAGAAAAATACTTTTAAATAATATATTTATACCTCTATTTATCCAAAAGATAGTAGAAAAAATACTGATGATATGATATGTTTAAGACATTTCATCACAATTATATATGATTAGAGGTTTTACTAACATTTATTATATTGCATAGATATTGTGATTGTTTTTTATGCAATTGTGAAATGGCGTGCATTTACCATATATTTTTATAGTCTTACATGAAGTACTGTCAATGCATATCTTCTTTATCTGTGATCAGAAAAACATAGGGTGTCTTCCAACCATAATTGTATTTTTAAAAAAACGAAAAAAGTTGTGATATTTTTTTTACTAGAATGTTATATCTTGATATTTTTAAGGGTTTTGTCAAGACTTTACATGACAACGAAAGGCTGTGATACAATTTTGTGTGTATTGATTTGTCATGAAAAGAGTTTTATTTGTACAAGGTATTGGATATAAAAAACTAAAATGGAAAAAAGTATTTTTGTATTTTAAAAGATGTAAAAGAAAAAAAATGTATTTTTAAGAGACATATATTGAATACATAAAAACTATTTAAATATTTTGCAATATATTGATCCGAACAAAAAAAACATGTATTTTTTAAGAGAAAAGAAATTATATTGGATATAAAAATAAAACTTTTAAGATAAAATAAGATTTTGATTTGAAATTTTCTGCTTATTTTTTATGTCAATTTAATATTTTTCTGATCTGACACATTAAAAAACCAAAAATATTAATGAAAAAAAATGAAAATATATCATTGTTTAGAAATAATACTCAACAAATGCCAGTTTTTACCTTTAAAAATTATATCAAATTATACCTATAGAAATTTAAGTCATGAAAGGTTGCAAAAATGCCATCAATGTTGTAAAATAAAGGCCATAATTTTTATGCAAGTTTGACACTGCTATTTGTATTTTTTATCTTGGAAACAAGTGATGTTGTAAAAAGTCTAAGCTTTTTATGGGTTTATATGCAAAGTTGTATATTTTTGTAACATCATTACAAAAGATTTTATTTGATTGTAATAAATGCCATTTTAAAATTGCCTTAGTAGAAGTTTACAAAATAGAAAGGCCATTTAATATGTTTTTATACGATTTTTTCTAGACTAATGAATTTGTCATTAAAGGTGAATATTAAAAAGTAGAAGGTTATGTTTAGTTACTTGATAATACCATACAGTGTTATTTTATGATGGAGATATTTTGGGTTTTTTTTCTTTTTCTAACCTTGCTTTTGTTTTTATGGCTGGTTCCTTCTTCTATTAATTTCTGCTACCAAAAGTTTAACAGAACCATAGTTTACTTCATTGACTGGAAGAAACTTGGGGCTGATTTTTTCTATATTAATCCATGTTTCATTATCTGTGTTCAGATGGGAGAATATGTAGTTACATTTATGCTTTAGTTACTTGATAAGAGTTATGAATTAGACATTTTACTTTATTAAAGGTTTATGATATTAAACTAGCAGAATATATTTAAAATGGTGTTTTGTATTGTTTTTATGCCCAATTTACCAAAGAAGGGGTTTATAGTGTGCATCTATTTCCACAATCTTCCTTGTTTGTTGTAACTATGCAATAGGCTTAAATATCTATTTCCTGAAATTTCTCTTTTTTCCTGTTAATGCTTTTCAATGTGTCTATGCTCATGTGTGGGTCAACTGATACTTATTCTGTTGTTGTTTTGTTTCTTGCTAAGACCATACAGTGTTATTTTATGATGGAGATATTTTTTTTTTTTTTCTTTTTCTAACCTTGTTACCTGCGTCGCCAAATGCGAAAGCAGGTCTAGTAGTCGGGTCACTCCGTCAGTCCGTCCGTCCCACTATGGGGTGCCTGTCTTGTGTAATCTGAATCTCAAAACACTAGATCTTTCTGAAATTTTACACAGTGATTACAGATATATTGAAGATGTGCACCTTCCCTTTGGGGGTCATTTTATAATTTCGTTTAGAAATTAGGGGCCCAAAAGGGGCCAAAAAAGCGACTTTTTAGTTTTTTTCCACAATAACTTTTGTTCTGGTTGACCAAATGCTATGAAACTTTGCAGTAATGTTACTTTCTATAAAAGGAAGGGTTGGGCTGATTTTGGGTGTCCCCCCTTTTTTTGTTTAGAAATTAGGGGCCCTAAAGGGACAAAAAAAGTGACTTTTTTATTTGTTTCCGCAATAACTTTTGTTCTCGTTGACCAAATGCTAAGAAACTTTACAGTAATGTTACTCACCATAAAAGGAAGGGTTGGGCTGATTTAAGGTGTCCCCTCTTTTTTCGTTTAGAAATTAGAGGCCCAAAGGGGGCCAAAAAAACAACTTTTTAAATTTTTTCCACAATAACTTGTTTTGGTTGACCAAATGCTATGAAACTTTACAGTAGTGTTACTCACCATAAATTAAAGTGTGGAGATGATTTTGGGTGTCCCCTCTCTTTTTGTTTAGGAACGAGGGGCCCAAAAGGGGCAAAAATGTGACATTTTTAATTCATGGGCCGATTAAGAAATTTTTTTTTTACAAGTTAATTTTGGTCATATATTGGATACAAAATGGAGGATATAATATTTTCTTGGCCCACCTTTTCTGTTTAGCAATAAGGGGACCAAAAGGGGAAAACAACTATTTTTACAATATTGGGTGGCATGTGACAAATATGCTTTGTAAGTCCACCATAGGATGCAAGTGTCAAAATATTTTGACTGTCCATATTGGGCCTAGAACATAGAACGTTTTGCCGTACGACGCAGGGCCAGACATCGAATGGTCTTGTTTTTGTTTTTATGGCTGGTTCCTTCTTCTTTTAATTTCTGCTACACTGTTACATTTATTTAAAAGTTTCTGGATATACATTTTTCTATATTTATTTGTAATGTTAATAAAACAAATTTGTGCTATTAAAGTAAAAAAATATAGAAGCAACAACTCTACATTTCATTACTTTTTGCATCTTCTTTAATCTAATATATTCTTCTTTTTCAGCAACTTTCTCATGACACACCTTATGTCATTTATTCTTTAGGCTGCAATAAAATAAACATATCAATTAATAGGGCTCCTCCCCTTTTGATAAGACACACCCCTTAAGGTTCATGGTTACACTTCGAATAAAATGGTAGATATTTGACCTATTTTTCTAGTCTATGTACGACTTAAACGAAACATAGAAACAGAAAATAAAGTGTAGCAGCGCCTAGATATAAAAATCGCCGATCATTTTCCTTTCCAGTTTACAAGATTACTTTTGTTGTTTTCTCTATCCATTTTCTTTCCGTTCAAATTGTCCCATAAATAAAGCATGAATTATCCCTAAGTAACCTTCCATAAAACCGATTGTTAGTAGATTTAATAACACAAATAATGAAATTACCTTGCACGTAGAGGCCAAATGACAGGGCATTGTTGATATTTGGCTATATTTGGGTGAACTGAAAAACGCAAAGAAAATGCCCCGGCAAAACGGATCAAGTGTACACGTGCAAAATACTAAAAGTTTATTCAAAAATATTTTTTCTAGACGCTGCTACGCCTTATTAAGCAATTGAATGTGTAGTTAAGGCTCCACATAGACTGGAAAAAGACGTAAAAAATAACGGTCATCTTTTCCGAAGTGTAAAGATGAACCTTAACCCTAATTGTGAAGTAAATTTTATATTGATGGTTTCTTGAAAAAAAAAAAACAAATATGAAAAAAAACATTTTTGTAAATGTTTGGCCAAAATGTACAATACTTTTTAAATTTGTGTACATGTATTGAGGATGAGCTCTTTATTGAACTTTTTGACCAAAAGTTTAACAGAACCATAGTTTACTTCATAGACTGGAAGAAACTTGGGGCTGATTTTTATACAACCGCAAATTTTTTGCGATCGTATTATGTCATGGCGATGTCGTCGTCGTCGTTGTTGTCGTCTGTAGACACTTTGGTTTCCGTGTGATAACTTTAGTTGTAGTTAACCAATTGTTATAAAATTTTGATATGATGTTTATAACCACTAAAGGAAGGTTGGTATTGCATTTGGGGTTTCTGGCCCCTACCGTTTTAGAAAAAAAGGCCAAAAGGGGCTAAAACGGGTGTATTGACAAAATGTCTGTAGAATGTATAATTTTCATCCAATTTTGATCTTCTTTTTTTTTATTGTATTCCTCAATAAATTCTGTCAACAAAATGTAACAACACCTTTGATGTATCTTGTTAAGTTACATTGCTATAAGGGGTCAAAAAGGGGCCACACCCAAAAAATGGACTTTTTATTTGTGGTCTGATTTTCAAAATCTTTTTTTCATTGGAATCCTTGTAAAAATCCCTGCCTGCGTTTTTCAATCAGATTTGCAATATCTCATACCGTTTTGAGAAATTAGGGGTCAAAGGGGCCAAAAATGCCATTTATAAAAGTTTGTCCAGGCAAATAGTTTTTTACCAATATTAAGTTGTATTGGGGGAGCCAATTGTTATGAAGTTTAAATATGATGATTTTATCCACTTAAGGATTGTTGGTTTTGTATTTGGGGTTTGTGGCCCCTATTGTTTTAGAAAAAAGGGCCAAAGGGTCTAAAATGGGTGTATTGACAAAACTGTTGTAGAATGTTTATTATTCATTCAATTTTGAAAAAAAAAATTGTTGAAGTGCTCATAAAATTCTGTCTACTAAATGTGTCAATGATTTTGATATGTATTTCACCATTACATTGCTACAGGGGGCTAAAGACAGGCCACACCCATAAAATCAACTTTTTTGTTTTTGGTCCGATTTTCAAAATCTTTTTTTATTAGATTCCTTGTGAAAATCCCTGCCTAATTATTAAACGGGATGTGCAATATCTTTTACCGTTATTGAGAAATAAGGGGTCAAAGGGCAAAATTTGTAAATTAAAACATGTATATAAATAAGGCTTAATGTATTAGAGTTTGATGTAAATATTCATGTGTCAAAAATGCATTTTTGAGTCCACCACAGGATGCATGTGTCAAAAAGCTTTGTAAGTCCACCATGGGCTTCATGTGACCAAAGCAATGGACTATCCATACTGGGCCTCTAACGTACAGGGTTAAACTTGTTGCGATCGTATCATGCTGCGCTTGGCGTAGCTTTTTATTTCTATATTAATCCATTTTTCATTATCTGTGTTCAGATCAGAGAACATGTAGTTACATTTATGCTTTAGTTACTCGATATGAGTTATGAATTAGACATTTTACTTTATTAAAGGTTTATGATATTAAACTAGCAGAATATATTTAAAATGGTGTTTTGTATTGTTTTTATGCCCAATTTACCAAAGAAGGGGTTTATAGTGTTGGGTTTGTTTGTCTGTCCGTCCAACCATCCAAGATTGGGCATATGTCTTTTGGACATATTCTTGTTCATATGTAAATTACTAATTGCTCATCAATAATTATCCATAAAAGAGAAGAAATGTACTTGGACTAAACTTGAAATGGGGTGTGAGCTTTACTCCACATTGAAGGCCTTAGGTGGCTTAAGGATGATGAACCGCAACTAAAGATCTGGCCCCAGTTTCATAAAACATCCCAAATTTGAGATTTCCTCAAACCCTTTCTCAACTGAGATTTCTTGCAATTTCATTGGTCAATATTTGAGTTGAGGACAGATTTGAGGAAATTCAAATTTGAAATGATTTATGAAACTGAGGCCTGTTCCTATACCTTGTTTTTAGTCACCTAATAAAGTTAAGGGGGCTTTAGTGATACCTAGTGTTGATATCAGTATTGACTTTGGCATCAGGGCCACCCACTTACTGAAGGATGGTTAAGGTCCTTTCTCCCTTACTGACAAGTGCCACATCTACCATACTGGTATGGTAGGTGCACCTAGTAATGCTATAAACACAATGCATGCTTCTGATGCTGACTGCATAGGTGTTAACCTTTTAGGACTCCAATCAGGGAGATCTCCCTAAACTACTTTGAGTTTCAGGGAGATTTTGCGTAGCGACGTTTGCGCTTTCAAAATTGTGAGCAAAAATTATATATTAAAAGAACATGTCAATCTCTGTTATCATATACATGTAGTCTTGTGCTTATCACAATGATAATTTGTGTTATCATTCATATGTAAGAGTTTTGGATTTTTTTATTAATTTTTTAAAGATGGGTTATTATTGAGCTTCAGTTGGTTATTATATTCATAGTTTAGAAGAGATAAAAATTTCATGCATTTTGCTGGGAATTAAAGTTCATAACCATTGCAACTCTCATTTTCATTTAATGATTGACCACCCTAAGCTCTTCTTTTCTATAATAATTTAGGTACTTTTAATTTGAATTAAAATAAAGCTTATTTAGCTCAAGTTGGTAGATAGGTTGTTCATGCATTTTGATGGGACTATCAAGTTCATTACCATTGCAACTCTATACAATATCTTTCACTTTGGATTTATGAATTGACCTCCCAAAGCTCTTCTTTTTTATAATAAGGTATTGTTATTAAACTTTTTGTTCAATTTGAATTAAAATAAAGCTTAAAACATTCAAATGTAATTTAGGATGTATTCATGAACAAATTCATAGCCTAAATCGTTTCTTTTTATGAATTTTTGCTACATTTTCTAACTAGAAATGAATATCTATTCATAGGAAGGGGAGATAATTTAAGTTTTTAATGCTCTCCCTTTGTTCTATTGATTTTTTGTTTACAATGGAGATCGTATTTTTTATGTTTTGAAGGGTCTTCTAAGCCTGGGAGCAACAAATATTTCAAGTCAGCAGCTATAATTGGTTTATATTTTGACTAATTAATGGTTCTTCTTTCACTAATCAACACCTTGACATGTGTTTTGATAACATGACAGGTAAATCAAGGGACAGCAGTCCGAAAGCCGGTGGTATTTAAACAATAGAATGTGAGCTCTTCATCGGAAAAGATAGGAAAGTCAATTCGAATGTTTATCCTGGTTGTCAAGTGAATCAAAAGTTCTTTTTAGTACAAAATTTCTTCCAATTTTAAGTTATGCTGATAAAATAAACTTTTTTGAATTAAAGAGAGTTTTTAAAAGTAACAGATTGCATTTTAATGCATGTTATTATGTGGATATTTATGAAATGCATACGGTGCAAACTGAAATGGATCGCACAACTTTAACTTTTATATAAAAAATTGAAAAAAATCACACTATTTGTTTAAATGTATATCTTCCCATCTGCAAATTTTCAGACATGTACTGCAAGAGGTAAAGCCAAAATAAAATTAAGAAAAAGACCTATTTTTCTAGTCCGTCTTGACAACCTTCTTTTTAAAAGTACACGATTTACCTGTTGAATTCGATTATGTCATAGAACATGTTTACCTTTTTGACCGGTATCCGTAAATTGGGATCAACAGTTTGTGAATTTGCATTGTATTGGAGTAAATGTCCAATTCAATATTCAGTCATCCGTTTTAAAAATAGGAATGCCTCCCATTTATCATGTTTATAATTTATTAAAGATAGAACTTGGTTGTGTCCCTTGAAAGTTTTTCATAGTTACACATTGAATTCAAATGGATCGTTATATGATAACAGTAAAATATAATTTTCAAACTAATATCTGTCGAAAGAAAAGGTAATAACCTAACTTTCCCACAAGTTTCGAAAATGTACTGCAGGTATTACGCCTTGTGTGATTTTTTAAAGTTTGAGTTGACATTTTAATTTTTTCCAACGGCCAATAAGTTTCACTCGATTTGTTAAAATATGCACTTTTGTTGACCTTATAAACAACTGTTTACGCAACAGAAAAGATTCGTTAATAACATAACATGTCCAACGTATATGATAGTAGTCAAATCCATGCGTAATAAATGAAAATTGATGATTGTTTATATGCCGTCGCCATCGTTGTTGTCATCGTTAAAAAATTAAAAACACATTAGCTGTTTTCTGCAGGGGAGATAATTGAATACCACTAGATATCAGACTGACAGATTATCGATTTGACACGCTGAATGGACTATTGGCAACACGACGGGTGTGCTATAGCAAGCAGGAACTGCTTACTCTTCCGGAGCACCTGAGTTCACTCTTGTTTCGACTGGAGTTCGCGTTGTTGATTGATATTCAGTTATTTTGTGTTTCCATGTTTTACATGTTGTCTGTTTTTGTCCCGTTCTTGTTGGTGTTTACTGGTTTTGTCTCTGCCCTTTCGGACTTTTGATATTCGGATACCCCATTGGTACCTCTGCTTCTTCCAATCAGCTGATTGAGTAAATCACCTGTGACAACTAATAAATGAACATGATTTACAGTTTCGGGAGATCATGCGGGAGGGCTTAAAAAGTCGGGAGAATAGCATCTCCCGCACGGGAGTAATTCATTTCACGGGAGAAAGCTTAAATTTTCGGGAGGCTCCCGCAGGATTCGGGAGGGTTAACACCTATGTGACTGTGACCTATATTTTCCTCATGGTTGACCAGTTACAGAAGAATGGTTTAATTTCATTTACTATTTATTGACATGTGCCACATTAACCATATTAATATAGTTGTTGCACCTAGTAATTCTAAGCATGATGTATGTTTTAAATGCTATGTGGTATCAAGTGGTGCTCATAAAAATGGGTATTTTATTGAAAAAATTAACTGTAGACGTCAATTTTTTATTGTAAAAGGATAATCACATCCTGAATTATATGGAATTGGTGTTCATAAGGCACGGAAAATCAAAACCAATCCTCTGGACATGGTAATTTGGCTTAAAAACTTATTAAAGAAAGGATTAGAGTGAGAAGTTTTAGTAAAATTGGTGTTTTTTTTTGTAGAAATATTGATAATTTGATAGTAGCTTTAAAACTTAATCTATAACCCGGTTACCGGTATATATATTATCTTACCGGACTATTACCGGTATATTGTTTTTAAGCATTACAGCTTTCAAATATGTCGGTTTTGTGTGATGATATAACACTAAATCATTAGTTGTAAGAGGTGCTGTGTCAGATTTTATATCGATATGTTTGATTTTTTTTACATCTGTCAACAAATAATTCTTAGCTAGCTGTCAGTACCTGCGAGTGTTCTCAAGAGAGTTCCTCTACGTCTCGTAGCTTGTCTCAGGCTCTCACTTGGTGAATTGAACTTTTATTGATTTGATTTTTATAGTGTGTTATTTTTGTGCTTTGTACAAGATTAGGGGAAAGGTTGGGCTAAAAAAATAGTTTAACTCGATCCGCCACATTTAATATATGCCTGTCCTAAGCCAGGAGTCCTTGTACAAACTTTTGGTTGTCTCCGTCATCTATCTGTTTTTGTTTTTGTTTTTTTGGTTCTATATCAAGATATGGGTCTTTTGTTGTATTGATAATTTAGGGATAAGTTTGGAATCTTATGTATTGTATTCTTAGTCTTGAGCCAATGCAAGACGGCGAGCAGCGACGTCTGGTCATGTTGAAGACTGCTGGCTGTTTTCCATTGTGATTTTTTTAAACTGCCGTTTCTTAATGTTGGTTGTGTCACATACACTTATTCCACATTTCTTAATCGTCTATAAGAAGCACAAAAAAAATGCATTTTGTGTTATCAAGTGGTGTAAGACCTTGTCAGGTCAAGCCAAATCTGGTTTCATTGCATGTGCCTGCTACATGGAACCAAATTTCATGAAATTGGGCAGTTTGAAGACTAATTATGAACTAGTTTTAACTGTTCAGTAGTTTTTATTATTACCTTATTTGGTCATCTGGTTTGGTCTTATTTTCTACTTTGTTGTTTACACAACAATGAAAAACATAGAACAAAGAAATGTAATTGTAACTATTACAAACTTTCACAAACAAACAAAATTGCTCAATTTACACAGTGCTGTGGTGACTTCATTTTTCACATAAAACAGTAATCAGTTTATATCATAATAATCACAATTGCCCTATTTACAATTGTATTTATTTTTCATAAAAGGACAGCAGTTAAGTAATGAAAATAATAGATCTTAAACAGGTGCTAACACTTTTGTTGAAATATTGAATTAAAGGTTATAACAAAATTACCCAACTTGAAGGATCAGCATCAATGTCAAAGAACTAGAGGCTCCCAGGAGCCTGAATCGCTCACCTTGTATTCCTTGATACTTATAAGCTGGATATTTGAACAAAGGACTGCTACTCTGTGGAATTATCAATTTTAATATTCTAAGGGAAACCGTCACTTACAACTCCTATCAAGAAAGGTCTTACAACTTTGACCCCATTACATAATTTTTAGCTCTTTATGTGCTTAACCATATGCAATTTAATTTTTTCAAATATCTTGTATAGTTTTCAAGATATTAGTCTAAAAAGAGCAAAATTTGAAGAAAAAAAAACAAGAAAAACGGCAATAACTCCTACAACCATTTTCAGATCTTCTTCAAAACTTCAGGGCAGGTAGATCTTGATGTGCTGATCATTATTACTCAAACAGAATTTTGATATATGTTACCATTTTTGAGCAATTTGCAAGATATAGGGATAAATAAGTGAAATTTTTGAAAAAATCCCAAAAAAAAGGGCAAAAAAAGGGCAATAACTCCTACCAGTTGTTGGATCTTCTTGAAAATTTCTGGGCAGGTAGATCTTGAGGTGCTGATCACTTTTACCCTATGCCAGAATTTCGATATCTGTTACGGTTTTTGAGTATTTTGCAAAAAAAATGCAATTTACCCCTATGTTCTATTTTTAGCCATGGCGGCCATGTTTCAGTTTTGTCGAATCAAAATTTCGAACGATAGTTTTGTAGAGGACATACTACAGAACAATCCTACCAAGTTTCATTACATTTGACTAAGCGGTTTCAGAGAAGAAGATTGAATAGTATACAGTTATTTAATGCCTGGTCATGGAGCAGTCAAAACTATTATCCCGAGGTGCTGGAGATGATTTAGAAAATGTTGCTTGAGGCCGCAGGCCGAAGGCAACAGTTCTTAAATCATCTCCTGAGCACCGAGGACATAATAGTTTGACTGCTCCATGAACAGGCATTAAATAACTGTTTTATTAACTTATAGAATACAGAGAGAGTGTGTCCTCTCGTTTAACAGTGCGACGTCAAAAAAAGTATGCGCGTCATATTTTCCCTAATATTTCATACGATTTGTCAAATTTCCTGTCTGTTTACCGCATAATAATGCACCAAGAGGTTCTCATAAACAGACTTAAGATAATTATGCATTGAAATCAGTTGAGAAATCGCATGGGAATAATTTTTATTTATTATATACGAAATATACACAAAAAATTATAACCGTAAAATACTTTTGACATCGCTCTGTACTGCGCATCGTTAACGATCTTTACGCGCATGGAACAGTTCGTTCCAGAAGTGAAACAGTTAACTGTTACACGCTGACGTCATTTCGAAGAAAAAAATAATGAAAACATCCAAAATTACTTCATATGAAAAATATTCACTATAAGTTAATAAAACATATTGAAAAGTCGAACGACGGACGACAGACGACGGACGACGGACGCCAAGTGATGGCAAAAGCTCACATTGCCTTCGGCAAGGTGAGCTAAAAAGTCAAAACAAAGAAGATATACCGGAATATTTGAAGACCCCAATGGTCCTGACTTGGTACAGGCAAGAAATGGTGGGTTAAACCAGGTTTTATTGCCTGTAAAACCTTCCTTATACAGAATATTTGACACTTCACTGAAGCATTGATGATACAAACGGAATTGTTCTTCTGGAAGGAAATTGATGAACTTTCAAGAAAATCTAGAAGCAGACAAAATTAACAAAAAAATATTACATAAAAACTAAAAATTCCCTTCTTTTTTAGTATTATAGGTAAAATTAGAAATATGTCCAAAAGACAATAGTCATGATGGCCATGCAACTTTTTTGACGGGTGGACGGACATAAGAACAGACAAACGGACCTTAACACCAAATATGTCCTGCAGACAGGATGACCCTGAACCTTGCAACATGAAAAAGTAACTTGAACCTAAAGGTAAACCTCATTTGGGACCTAAAAAATGGAACCAAATACTTCTTTCGTAAGTGGGACATTAAAATATTTTTACATAATACATTTGTAATATTTGAGTAAAAATTGATTTAAAAAAAAACACCATCATTAGAACAGTGGTAGTTTATTGTAATAGTTTATTTTTCTCAATTAGGTGCTAACAATGTTGTCCAAATATCAGCACAGAGTCGTTGACATTTGCCAATCAGATTTTTACACTGTACCCTGACCCCATAGGGACATGCCCCATACATTGCTGGTTATGCATTACCAAAATATATTTTCGATTTTTTTTTCTTGTGCAATATAGGAGAAGATGCTATTCATCTTCTACCGCAATGTCCTACTTAAAACAAACAGACACTATTTTCTTTTTGAATTTTAATTAAGATAGAAAAAAAATATCAAAGTCAAATTAATCATAACATCATAAAATAATAATAAAGTTTTTAGGGTCGCACTAATTAGCGCCCGGGAGCGCCCGGGGAAGGATTTAGCGCCCGGGGGAAATATTTAGCGCCCGGGGAGTACTAAATAGCGCCCGGAAACAGATTTAGCGCCCGGGGAAACTTTATAGAATATAGATTGGGTTGATAAAAAATGAATTATGCATACAACATTTTTACCTTTATTATTCACAATGTTCAATGGTATTTTAAATGGATGAAAAAGTTACTGTACCTCAGATAATCTCTCTAGTGCTTCCGAGAATGAGTGATCACTTATATCATGGGAATAACATCCTCTGCGGGTATAGGGCAAACTCCTACGGATGACAAACATTTCATACTCAACAAGTTCAACTTTTTCACATTAAGGATGGTAGAATGTGTCACAAGTTGTGCAATATGTGCTGCATTTGCTACAACTTTCCTTACAAATTCCACATTTTTACCAGAACAAGGCTGCTTGTGGGTTTTATTTTTCGCTTTTTACTTGCCGGCATCTTGGAGCTGAATGACAATTGTTTTAGATTATAAAGTCGAATGTTAGTGAATAATATTCATGTAGATGTATATTTTTTTACAAACTACGCGTCACCTTCGTTGATTAACGTAATTGGTCCTAAGGCTAGGATCTTGATATTGGTTGTTCATTCATCATTTAAAAAATAAGTGCCTTTGGACAATATAATTTGATGGCATGTTAAATCTTTAAGAAGTATTATATGTTAGTTTTTATATATGGTTTTTTTTTCATTATTAAAAATAACCTGGAAAGGTTAATTAGTTTTTTTGTGTGTGTGTGGTTTTTTTTTGCAAAAAAATGCATGTGTTGAACGTGCAAATATGCAGATGGTTATTTTTTCTAAATGGTTTGATCAACCTTCGTATAATAAATGAAGATGCATTCTCCGGGCGCTAAATCTGTTCCCGGGCGCTATTTAGTACTCCCCGGGCGCTAAATATTTTCCCCGGGCGCTAAATCCCTCCCCGGGCGCTCCCGGGCGCTAATTAGTGTGACCGAAGTTTTTATTTGTTTTTTTTTCTCTCTCTCTACCTCTCTCTAAAATAGGTGCTAACAATGTTGGTCAATTGTTGACATTGGCCATGCAATCAGATTTTCACATTGTATCACGACCTCCCATAGGGACATGTGCCATACATTGCTGTATATTGGATTGAACTTGCTTTTAAAATTAAAAGAGGGGGTTTGCTGATATGCATTTCCAAAATACATGTATATTGTCGATTTTTTTTTCTTCGTGCATGCAATATAAGAGAAAATACCACAATGCACCTATAAGACTATAAATACTACTTCTCCTTGAATTTTAAGATAAATGAAAAAATAAAAAGCAAAAAAAATATATGTTTTATCAAATTCAATATTTGTTAATTCATAACATCAATAGTATATATTTTTTTCTTAATCAGATGTTAACAATATTGTCCAAATATTAGCATAAACTTGTTGACATTGTCCGGTCGGTTTTTCACACAATCTTATGACCCCTATGGGAACATGTGCCATATATTGGTCATTAAAAGTTTATTATATTAATTAGTACATGCCAGTGAGAATTTCTGACATTGGTCATAATTTTTTCTTTTATTATTATAATATTATTAAAGATTTAAATGCATATGTATATATAAATCAGTGAAATTAATATTTCATTTCTTTAATTTCATCTCAACATTAGAAATATTTACATATGAAATGTGGGAAAGGTTGGGCCCAAAAAACTAGTTTAACCCCGCCACATTTTATTTAGCCTGTCCTTAGCCAAGATTCCTTGACAAAGCTTTTGTTTGTCCCTGTCAACTATCTATTTTTTGTTTTATGTCCAGAAATGGCCGTGTCTTTCGTTGATTATCTAGGGATTTGTTTGTATTTTTAGTCTCGGGCCAATGCAAGACGGCGAGCAGTGACCCCTGGTCATGTTGAAGACTGCTGGCTGTTTTTCATTGAATTTTTTTTAAATTGTCGTTTCTTTAATGTTGGGTGTGTTGCGTACACTTATTCCACATCTATTTATCGTCTATCCGTTGATTTCCATCTAAATTTCATTTTTTTTTTTATTTCTAGAACAAGTCAACCTCTATGTTTTACCTGAGACAATAATTCGATATGATTTTCTCAGGTTTCACACATCATTCAAAGTTTATGTTAATCTTTGTGTCTTGAATCTCTCTAATATTTTTAAAGATATTTTATTGTTTATTTTTTGTTTGGGGGGTCTTACTTACACTTTTCCTCGTTTCTAATGCACTGCAGTAGATATTTAAAAAGAACAGTGAAATATAGATAAGGATTCTTGTATATCTGTGCCTTGCAATTAAAAGAAAAACTGGTTTGTCTCTTTGTGGACAACCATTAGACGGATTAATAGAGCATGTGATGTACAAATTCAACTTTAAAGTCTATCCGCCCTATCAAAATCGGCATCACCGTATTTATTTATCATAAATATTTACAATATTCAACATCAAAGGAGATAATTATCTTAAAACAAAGATAGCGATCTAATTGGCTGATAATTATTTATAATTCTGCAGCATAAACAAACGTCCTAACACCATATGGTTTCTTTGTATCGAGAAACCATACCTCAATACATGTATGCGCCGACCACGCAGAACGTACCGGGACATGTGGTTTCTTTGATTCGGGGAAACCATACATGTACATGTATGTACGGACCAATTACCGAGATCAATCAAATCGGCTTCGTTTAGATGACCGAACCATTGTAAATATAATTAGGTTAATTATCTCAAAAGTGATCAACATTATTAAAATATTCCAAAAAACTATTATTATGTTTTAAAAATTCCACTAACAGCTTCTTGAATTCGTCACTTTGTATTTATTTTATGTATTGTCACTTCTTATAAACGGTTTTAAAATAAAGTATAATATTAAATTTGTAAAAAAAAAAAGATTTGCTCGTTGTCATGATAAAGTAGCTACTCCAACTAAAAATTTAAATTGTCAAATTCATTCATGAAATCAACTTAAAACGATAGGTATCTGCTTCAGAAACAGGAAGATATAATTTTTATTTCAAAAACTTAAAATTGGACGGAGTACAGAATTGTTAAAAAAATGAAAATTTTCACTTCCTGTAATTCTTTTTTCATTTCCGGTCAGTCGAATCTTTCTCCATTTCCTCATAATGGATTTAAACTGTATCCCGAAATGAAATGGCTTAGAGTTACGGCGCTTTGGACGTTGTTATGAATAAAATTTTAGAAAAATTCTTTAAAAAGTAGAGAAAATAGCAAAACACACGAAATTTAAATTCGGCGTGCATCAATGTGCATTCATCAAATAATTTGAAACATGGTAGTTTGACAGAAATCGCACAGATAAATACGAGGGATACCACTTCTCATTTCATCTACCTTAGGATCACCATTAATTTAAGAAGAGAAATATCTACAAAATAACAAATCTCTTAATGAAATGTATTGTTGGAGTAGCTAGATAAAGCAAAATACTTAAAAAGATAAATAAATTCTTTATCTAACATAAAGTCGACAAGTTTATACTAGTACCCGGATTATACTCTAAAAAAATCAGTTTCAATCAGGATTTCCACCATTTTTGACATTTTTAACATGAAAATTTGACAAATGTTTATTTATTTATTTATTTATTTTGGGGTATATCCTGCAAAAGCTGACTTGCAAAATGTACAAGTAGACAGTTGTAAGCAAATAATACGATTTTCTTGTATAATTATGGATATTATCCAAATCCGGGAATATTCAAATTTGCTTTTCTTCAACAGTTCAAATCAATGATTTGCAAATAATTAATTAAAAAAAAAAACATTTTACTTATTTTTTGCAAAAACTACAAAGTACCATGTTTGATTCTTGATGTTGCCCGGTCCCTGTTGACTATTTCAGACTTGTTTTCCTATTATATTTTCTATAATATTAATCAAAATTTCTATTTAAAAAATGATCATTCGATATGTGAATGATTCTATCGAAAGTTTTATCCATCGGTTTTATGTTTTTTTTTTTAAAGATGGATTAAATTCTCGAATTCTTAAATTCAACAATATAATAGCTTTATTTAAATATAATTTTTCAATATTCTAAAATGTAGATGAAAGTAATTAGCGTTTACATGTAATTATGACATATGCTGCAAAATGATTGAGACCACATGGCCCGATATTGTTAAATCATTTTGACAGGGGGCGTCACGGGAAATCTCACATCAAAGGTGATAATGAATACCTAATTGATACCGTAAACATATCAATGTCATATCGTACACGTGGCTCATTTGAATATGCAAATGAGTTGGCATAAATAGGGGAACGTTTTAAGTCGATGTATCATTCGTACAGCATCCTTGCAATGATAACCATGCCAAAAAGAACATTTGAATTCACCGAGACCGAGTTGGAGATGGCCGAAAAGAAGTTCAAGCGGGCCTGTGAGCAGATTGTCCAACTGAATGTCAAGCTAGATGACCTCCAAGTCCGTTATGACAAAGCTAAAAAAGAAGACAGACGCAGTTTTCGGTATCCTCTGCGACTCAAAATAGCTGCAGTTGACGGTGTCCGCAACATGTATTATGAGTATGCGCTGAGAGAAGCCAGAAAGGTTGCTGAAATCAAGGGGAAGTTGTACGGCGTCGAAGTTGTCATCGAAGGAGACGAAACGAGCGAAGACGATTCCAGCGAGGATAGCAGCGACGATACGTATTGAATCTTAACAAGCAGCTTACCTGGTACCAGACTCTAAGACTCCGGCGATCCACGACCCGTCGGTGAAAATTGATGTCAACGCTTCGACCCAAGATCGGCAGCAGCAGAACAGAGCAGCATGACAAATGATTGTCAAAAAAGGTCCTTGTAAGGACCAAACAAATATTTCAAAAAGAATCTTATGTATATTTGTATAAAGAAAAGCTACACGTACCCCATGAAACTTTATTCCGTTCTTAGTTCATACGTATAGCTAAATATTTCATATGTATCTAAATGGATGATTTTTTTTTCAATAGATCTTCTTTTCACTGTTTTTAGGTAAACGAAAATTCAATGAATTCGTATCTATGACAAAAGAGGAAAGCCAGATTATTTTCAAATCATTAGACTAAGGTTTTGTATTTTATTTGCTAGACGTGTGAGAGGCAAATGCGTGTTATCCTATAGGACATATCTTTTGAGTATTATTTTATTTTCATTTTCTATACTATGAATCTAATTAAGCTGATTTTTTTTTTCCTCTAAGGGTGTTTTCTCCTCTATCTTAAAGAAAAAACAAAAGGATATAGTTGCATTTATTTTCAAGAATATGGACAAACAATCAAATTAGAAAGAAAAATGTAGGTCCATGCATGCGCTCGTTTTCATGCTAATAGCGCATATAGTTTTGGCGGGAAAAGGGTCTTCTCTAGATTTTTCATTACTTTTGCATTGCCGCTGATTGACAACTTTAAACCTTAATCCTTCTAAATTCAATGACAGAATAAATAGAATTTTTAAAAAAAATTGTCAACTTCATTTTATAATAAAAAGAAAATAGGGGGTTCTTTGGCAAAAAATATCAAGCATATTAGATGGATAAAACCCGAAGATCTAGAAAATTTGACAAAAACTCAAAACCTCCTTAAATTTTCTTTCCGTTAAATCGTTTTACATAAACGAAAACGACAAAAAAAAACGTTTAACAGTTTTGAAAAGTCTCAAATTCTTAGATTTACCTTTATACCTTTTGCTAGACGTGTGAGAAGCAAATGCGTGTTAGCCTAAGAAAAATCTTTTCTATATGCTTGCAAAAACACGAATGCGGTTGAGTTTTAATTAAAATTCGGTATCAATTTCAAAGTTCAAGGAAACAATATATTTTAGTTAATATACCGTATACTATCGTGAGACATTCATATAACGTATAGAGAAATCTCACCAAGTCATCGCTGTTTTGTGACCCAGCCTCAAAATCACTTCTGCAGGTCCCCTGCATGTATTGTCCGTTCTTCGACGCCTTATTTCCTAACGGCGGTCAAAGTCGTTTGTGTTCTCATGCATCCTAAGCGTTCATTTTGTCACATCTTTTATGTCCGCGGCTGCTTGGGATTAAAATAATATCTTACCTTACCTAACCTACGGCTAGTTCAACCAAACTCAAACGTTTTGTGATGTACTGCCTTAACACGCATAGTATTTTTTGTCTGATTCGTATCAAAAGATTGACATGCACTGTAAAAACATTCTTTAGATTTTAAACACAAGCCTAAGCACGTTTTTTGTGTACACTTATAAGGATTGCTTATAATGGTAAAGCAGAATTTCTGAGACTGACATATAACTGGAGTCAAATTGAAATGTTTAATATCTTAATGTCTATAGCTTTAAAAAAAACAAGGTTGGATTTTTCAAAAGTGTTTAGGTTAAAACACAGTTTTAAACATAATTAGGGCTATTCAGGCTAGTGCTTAAATTAAAGTTACTGGGCTGCATGCTTTCCAATGTATGGTAAAATATTCGATTATGTGTTTTGCAAAAAGTTAAATGAAAAACGACCTAATCATGTGATAGTCCCTTGTTTTTTTGTGTGTATTTGTAAATGGAAGCCAAAATCAAATCATGTTCCTTCACCTTCGTTTGGCCATAATTGTTAAGGACATAAGAACTGTAAGTTTTAAATATAGATTTAGATATTTGAGCAATAAAAGGAAAATGAAATATCATGCCTTGTTTTTTTATATGATACAAGATGAAGAATTTGTAAAAGTAATAAAGAAGTACGCCCCCAAGTCCTTGATCCCAAACTTTCGTTCGGCTCTAAATAGACTGCTAACATAAAACTAGGAGTTAGTTATATATGAATTAAGATATTTGAGCGCAATGCGAACACAAAATGAAAAGGACCGTATAGTCCCTGTCAATGTGTATATGCAACAGCACGATCGGAGCGATTATCATTTTTTTCTTAATTAATTTGTTGATTATCACCTGAATGCTGACATTGCAATAAACGTGACAAATTATCAGAACGGCGTGTCATATTTCAAAAGATGGCAATTATACGAACCGAAATATTTTTGAATAAACAAAATCCACAATGATGCATGTCTGCCCTTTGTCCCCTTTTATGTATTCAGCTTATTGTTAGGTGCATGGAAAAATAAATAAATAGATATATTAATTAATTAATCAATTAACACCAAGATTCTTGATGAATAAAGGCACCAGTTCAAGTGAATACGCACTATTTTAAAGTGAAGGATAGTAGACTCTAAATTCCACTATCTTCTAGTGGTTTCGAAATGCATTCTTGTATATAGTGAATACTTTCAAGGTTTTTGATTTAGAGAGTGGTAAAAAAGTTATCGAAAAACACTTTGTGTCGAAAAAAGCACGGAAAAGAGTGATTTGTGTACGGACAGTTACCGGACGGGAATTAAAACTGCGGCATTCTTGTCAATATACTTGTTCCCGTGTCATCATTTCATGTTCACCTAATCACCCGTTTCATGTTCATTTTATCACCCGTTTCAAGTTCATTTTATCACCCGTTTCATGTACATTTTATCACCCGTTTCAAGTTAATTTTATCACCCGTTTCAAGTTAATTTTATCACCCGTTTCATGTTCATTTTATCACCCGTTTCATGATCATCTTTGTCTCGCCTGCGAAGCGGAGCAAGACATCTATATAGGTGTTATTTTACCGGCGGCGGCGTTAACTTTTGTGTTAAGGATTTATGAGCACCTCCATGTCTCAAGAACTATAAGTCATAGGTTGATGAAACTTTGTATGCATATGCCCCAGTGGTAGCTTAGCACAGTTACATACCCATCTTTTAACCTTGACCTTGATTTTCCGACTGAGTGACATTGACAATTTTAAATACATATTATAGCAATATTAATTAAAGGTTTTATGAGCACCTCCATATCTCAAGAACTATAAGTCCTAGGTTAATGAAACTTGGTATGCATATGTCCCAGTAGTAGCTTAGCACAAGTTGCTTACTCATCTTTTAACCTTGACCTTGATTTTCCGACTGAGTGACTTTGACAATTTCCAATACATATTAAAGCAATATTAATGTGAAGGTTTTATGAGCACCTCCATATCTCAAGAACTGTAAGTCCTAGGTTGACGAAACTTGGTATGCATATGTCCTAGCTGCATCACCATCTTTTGAGACCTTTACATCGAATTTCCGGTTGAGTGACTTTGATAGTTTTTAAGGAATAACCAGGTATTTCGATGGTGCCGGCAGGCGAGACGTACTTAAGTCATGTAAGTGTTAACTCTTGTTAATCATATTTATGATTAAGCTGAATTTGTACTGCTTTATAAAGTACTTACAAATGATCACAAACTCTGCGTTAGTTCAAAGACAATAACATTGATTTTAACTTCGTTAATATATTTTTACTTTTTCGATTATCCTGTAATTTTTGACAGATTAATTTGAAATACATGTTCAATTGGAGAATGATGGCGTTGAATGTTTATACAAAACTAAAATAGTAAATTGATTAAGACATCGTGTAGATGATTTGTAACAAAAAGTTGAAATTCATTTCACACAGCCCTTTATGACAACTGCAAAAGATTTCGTGGGTATAGATTTTTTTGGAAAATAGCAACATTTTTATTTGTATTCAAGACATCGTTATACATAACAGCATCATTACATGCACCAATATAGCGACAACTATACTGAATGAATGAAATATGATTAATTTGACAACTTATCAAACGTGAAAACGACTGAATAGGATAAACTAGAATACACCCGGCTGTATGTCAGACAAAGTATGTGTGGTTTCAATGGTCATCAGTCAATCTTAACATCGTCGCCACCACTTCCTGTGCCAATTACTTGTATCAGGTCCATTGCGTTGTAAATTTTAAGTCTGATCTGTAGAACACATTTCTTTTATTTTGTCAATACATTCTTATTATTCTTTTAATCAACATTCGGTAATTTTTACAACATGCAACAACATAAACATCAATATTGGTGAGGTAAGCTGGAATTTCCTCCGTGGAATTTTTGGAAATCAGGGACGGTAACACAGATCTTTTGGCAAGTTTGCCTAAAAGAGACAGATAGGTACCAATTGAGTATTCGGATGTCATAAAGTAGGTAATAATATGTGGAATATATGGAACGCCATAGCTGCCTTATGATGATGTGTTTCATTATGTGGTGATACTTTGTCACTATGTGATGGCACTTCGTCATTATGTGATGATACTTTGTCATTATGTGATGGTACTTTTCAACCGATTAAAAAAAGATGTTTGAAAAATTGGCTTTGATCCTTCTTTTATCATTGTAATCAGATAAACAACATCTCTTACATATTTCAAGAAAATAGAGACCAAATTAAGTGAACAAAACTGATGTCAGTTATACATGACGAGTTTGCCTCCTTCTAAAATATTTCAAATATAAATTTAATACATTGAAAGTCCACTCCAAAGTAGTGTCAAAAACTGTTTAAGCTTACAATGGGCTGCATGTGTACAAGGCAATTGACTATTGGGCCTCCAACGTTATTGATTAAACAAATTCGATGTTGCTTTAAATTTGTTCATGTAGGAGTCTTAAATGATGTGTCATCACTTTTTTTGTAATGTTAGGACTCTGAAGCAATTGGATATGAATAAAAAAAAAAAACAACCTAATCTCGAATTCTGGTCAATATCCTTAGAAGCTTAGGCTTCCGGTTCACAGAAATAAACAGAGTAACTGAGCACCAAATGAGCCTGGCACGTGAGTGCCACCAACAACCGTATAATCGACCCAGAGCCAGTCTTATGAATTGATGAACCATCCTATTGGATAACCCGTGGGAGTCGTCCACATGTGCTGTTTTAGTTTTTTTTTTAAGAAACACAGTCACATACTCTTATATATTTGTTATCCATTTTCGCCCCATCTGTTATTTGACACCAGCAGACGGTATCAATATTCGTGTACATCTACGTCAGGGTCAAAGATATGCAAATATCTGTATCTTTTTAGTCCATTTATAGACTGAGATATACTGACCACTGGTTAAGGATTTTTGTGCAAATTCATCGAATTACTTAGACAACCTAGATGTTTGAACTTAATTATCAGAGGTTTAAGTAGTAGAACTATATAAGTGTGCATTTATATATCTATGTCTAGGCTTCGTTTATGTTTAAACCAGCCACGTGAGCAGCCATGCCGGAGACAGGAAATAAAAACGATATTTATGGTCTCTGATGACGCATTTAACGTGTTTGTTTCCTGACTTCAAAATATTAACAACGTTACTAACACGCAGCGTGGAACATGTCTGACAATTTTTTTTTATATAATAGATGGTGAGTTAACACGTTTTTTTAATATCCACACTGTTGCTGGTCAGACACACATAGAAACGGAAACACATGTTTGTTGCAAACTTTCTGTCGCATTCTTAGACACATAAGATTCCACGCAGTAGGCTAAATCATCTTCCGTTGACATTCAATTACCCCTTATGTCCTTGTATGCAAATCCCACTTCATTATTCTTTCATGTTAATTTTGTCATTCCTTATTATTCTTTTCATGTTCATCTAACTTGTTTTGTTGTAACTAACTAACTAACTAACTAACAATATAACTAACTATTTAACAAAAAATAACTAACTAAAATATTAACTAACTAACTAAGCAAGTTAGTAAACTAACTACTTAGTTAAGTTAAGAAAACTAACCTATCATTAGTTTCTGATAAATTTACAGATACAAAACCACTGTGTTCATGCATATGATAATCTCTCAATTCTGAATGTAAGTACATGTATGTATATTATTATTGCATATCCATTTAAATCATCTCGCTTGAGAGTGGTGATTGTATTTTGCTGGGCTGTTCTTTCAAAAAGATCATTGTTTGAAATTTTTATAGGCGAGTCCAATGTTTTTTTTTAAAAATTGAAATGTAAACCAGTCAATCTATAACTGTCTTTTTGTGTAAGCCTCCAGCATTCTGCTGTAAACACTTGACAAGATCTTACTTTGGTATAATCGTACTATAGTTATTTATCTGTTGCTGCTGGATCTCGATATTTTATTTTATTTAGTTGACGAAACAAGTTTTTTTCTGGACTTCCATAGGCTGTGAGTATCTCCCATAGGTTATCTCGATGAATGCTAGGCCTTCTCAAAATCAACGTAAATTTTATGAACTCTCTTGTTCCACTTAATACATTGCTCCATGGATTATGATTCAAAGGGTTCAAAATTGTTTAAAACCCCAGGTTTCTTTCCTTGTACTTATAACAGGGCCTGGACACCTTTCTTGAGGTAGTTTTTTATTCTCCAAATTTAATTTAAAAGCTCCTCGAATTTTTCAGATAAGAACTCAAGGATAATATTTTAGCATTCTGTAGTTATGGTATCAATCCTAGGAGATTTGTAAAACTTGTTTTGAATTTTGCTGTTTCTTGGAACCATTATATCAATATCGAATATTTCCAGAGGTCTTTAAAATTTACTGTTCCTTTGTTAACCGCCTCATCCCTCATATTTCATGTTTATTTTACCATCCTCTTCATGTTAATCGCTCTTATATCAATAGGAACTGTATAGTCATTACCAAAGCTAAAAGCCTCTGCAGCGACTGTTAACTTGAGACTTGTGGCATGAGTCGTCCAGTTCATGACACACCGCCGTAGTTGGCTGCTCCAGTTACAGTTGAATCGGAGACAGGAAATATCTCTCGCCATGCACATGGAGGTTCTGGGCATAACTCAGGAAACCTCGACTATATATGATCTAACAGAAGTTATATACCGGTAGTTTTGATATAGGGAGTAAAACACCAACTCGCTCACTCACCAAGATGTAGTTTGTTTTGTCTAATATAGCCTCTGTGACAGATATGAATTTTATGGAAGTGCTTTTAGGGAATTAAAGGGAATTTACTTTTATTTAGTTTGATAATTTTACTAATTTTGACTATTTTAATAAAAAATAGAAAGTTTTCTTTTCCATATTCTAGAAAAATAAGATCTTATTACAAAGAATTTGAAACAAGATACCTTGAATGGTTTATTTTTTCACATATAGGAAATATCGAAAAACCAGGTTCAAAGAAACACATAATTGGTTTTTCAAAAAGTAAAGCTCACTTGAGATTAAGGCATTTGATGTATAATTCACAAACCTTAACATTTGAATCCACAATTTCGAAAAAAAGAGTTAAAATGCAGCCCACCCCCCAAAAAAATCCGAATAATTAGTTATATCAAATATAGCTAAGGACAAAACTACGCCATGTTAGAAACCTTAGGTCATAGAATTACCATAATAACGGTTAAAATTCAAGAGCACCCATGATATATTCTCATGTACAAGTACACCATAACTAAAAATAAAGATTATACATCCATGACACCTGAAACACATATGGAATTGGTTTACTAACTCCACACGGCATTAATAGACAAACTACTGTAATAAATATTTTATGAAAGGATATGGAGTAAATGAACACGAGACCATAACACACATGTAAACTCCAACTTCAATTTGGTATGGCCATTTCGGAATTTTATTCCTCATCAGCAGAATTAGAACGCAAACATGGGAATCCACAGTTTAAAAAAAGAACTAGAACCCTATATAGCTTGTTTTCATATGAACTATTGGAAGTGCTTTAATGTTAATGATGGGAATTCACTTTTGACCTATAATAATTTTACTATTATAAGAAAAATCACAGAATTCGATTCAAAGTATCTTTTTGTACATTTTTGAAAAATTATGGTCTAATTACAAAGCATTGGAAATACGATATTCTGAATTAAAAGTTTCTTTCATATCGAGGAAATATAAATTAACTTGGTTCAACAAGCACATATATAAATATAGCTTCTACAACGCGATCGAGGTGATTATGGAATTTCTAACACCAAGGGAAATAAATTTGACTACTTTAATGGCGAGGCTTGCCGAGCGATTAGAATATCAAATTTATTTCTCCAGATATTAGAAAATCCATAATTACCGAGAATTTAGTTGTAGAAGGTTTTCTCTAATTTACAAGTAAAAAAATGCAAAAAAAAGTTGATCATCAATTGCGCGTGCAATTACGATGAGAACAAAATTTTCTCTAGAGGTGAGAAATATTTTTCCACACAACTGGTTAAGAGGTTGATAAATAGGGTAAAAATTAGAGAACGTTAAGCTCACTTGAGAAAATTCGTTGGCCCTATGAAACTAGTTAAATTCCGCGATATTTCATATGTGCCTGGCCTAAGCTAAAAATCTCTGTCGAAGCGTTTGTTTGTACTCGTAGTCTTTTTGTTAAGTGTCTAGAAGGGGTCTTTCATTGACATTTTAAGGATTAGCTTTGAGCGTATGCATTATGTTTTTATCTAGGGCCAATAGCAAAACGGCCACTAGTCACATTGAAGGCTGCTGGCTGTTTTCCCTTGTGGATTTTGAATTTGTCGTTTATATATGAAGATTATGTCGCGTACACTTATTTCACATCTTATTTCTTTCTATTCATTGATTCGACATGAATTTTGTTGACTTTTGTTTTGCATTTGAATCAACAGCAAACAGGATCAAACTCTTTTGAGGTAGACTTAGACGGACCAAGCCTGGCCCAGTTAACACGAACGAGAACAAAATGAAGAAATAGACAACCAAAAGACACACGAACTCAAGGAATATAAATTAACGCTAACTAGAGTGAACGTGGTGTTCCGGAAGTTTGCATGCATGTTGTAGCACATCCGTGGTGTTGCTAACGGTCAATTCAGCTTGTCAATTCTAGTAGGTAAGGTAAATTAAAACCCTATTACCAACCAAAAACTGGACTGATCTTAAAAATAACAATCCTTCTAAAAGATAGTTTGAGTGCCTACAATAATCGAGGAGTAACGATATTCCTGCGTTGGCAATCTTTATATGAGACGTTATTATACGCTCTATCAATGACATCCAAAAGAAAAACAAGCTCTGAAATAACGAATAAGGTGTGATAAGATAAGATATGTAAACTTCATGAGCAGAAGTGGGTGGAATGCTGCTATACAAGAAGGGAACGTTAAAGTAGCTACGTTTGTGTCGACGAAAATTGTTGTATACAGATGTAAACATTTCTGAATAAGTATTCTCTAGTCAACAGCATTTAAAACAGAACAATAGGAATTAGAACCAAAAAGACAATTTTCGCTAAATGTAATGCATTAAAAAATGAAGCCAAATCCAGTAATGAAGCAACATTTAAACCATACCAAGCAGATGTTTAAAAACAAAATTATCGAGAGACATACAAAAATTAATCTATAAAGAGAGATGACCAAGAGAAATAGACATTTATAGTGTGCAATACAAGAAAAAACTGAACATACAACACAGTTCATGATATGTGCCCACGTCTGATAAAAACTTTTGAATTTGCAGTTCCCAAGGTGTTGGTCTGCTTCTATCGAATATGTAGGTCTGCTGTGAAACAGTATTGCCCTGCTTATGACTTTGTCATTGACTGATAGTTTATTTACAAAAACAAAAATAATCAACAAAATGCTTGTCGCATTAAAGAAAAATGCCACTAGAGAGTGTTACTACAAGTTTAACTATTGAAAAAATGTGAACCTCTCCTATTGACATTTCCTCGATCTGAAATATAAAAAAAAATAATCTTAATATCGATGTTGATAAAAATAGTAAAATCAGTACTTAAATTATCAAACTAAATAGAGAAAATGCCTATCCGCGAGATTTAACTTTCCAAAAAGTTCACTTGAAAATGTTACAGATCTTCAGGAGGACTGCGATTGTTTGTATTGTCTAAATGTATCTGAAAAATTATAGATGAGGAATATACAGTTCATGGCTAAAAGTGAGTCCAAAAAACACTTTCAATTATATATTTCATATTAATCCACATTTAAAGAAAAATAGATAGATGGTTTCCAAATGATACAAAAACCTTTGCAGCAAGAAATACACTTTAAGATTTCACATAAAGTTCATAATATGCGCTTTTTGGGTATCGTAATGTAACCCAGACATATGGATGAAGACATAATCAACGGCACCAACCAACGATTTACCCGAGATGTTCTGCTACGACTAAACTATTGGTAAAGATAACCAATTATAGTTCTTGGTCGTTCTGAGTTCAAAATTGAGTTGAACGTATTGGTTAATGTTTGTTTTGATTAGTGATTTGCTGATCATCTTAATATCCCTATTATCTCTTCACAGCCGTTTTGCGTTGTGTGTACTACCGGTCCTTAATATCGCAATGGAAGATGGGGGTTTGACGCGCCATAAAACCTGGTTTAAACCCCCATTTAATTTGAAATGCCTGTACCAAGTCAGGACCATTGCGATCTATAGCTATTCCGGTGTGTCTTCAATGTTTTGTCTTTTCTCTTTGACATTGAAATTGCTCCTACATATTAAGTAATTTTGTTATTAACTTTATTTTATACTTTGCCCTTTATATTCAACTTTGACCTTAAATGTCCTCGGTGAGTTTTTATCTATTAATATAATGATTTGAATCGCATGCGAGTATATTTTTATCAAGGGCCAATTGAACAACAGCGAGCAGCGACGTTCCTCAATTATCGATTGTTTAAATTGTCATTGATATATGAAAGTTATGTCCACATCTCATTATTTTCTTTTTTTAATTTAACTCGTAATGTTGTCTACATGTATTTCAGGAAATGTGTCGCGGACATCGAATGTCGAAAAATAGACTTACATGTTGCGTTCACAGAATGAGAGAAACTATTGGAAAAAACTTTAAAAATGCCTGGATTGTGGTTAAACGTTAAAAAATGCCACACTTATTGCTCTCTAAGATCCTTTTAACAGATATTGAAAAAGGCATTTTTCTCTAATGTTATGCGTCCTTTTTTCCAAAGAGATTTAATCCCCCCCCTATTTTACGTGTTTTTGTCCCGGATAATCGAGAAAAAACAATCATTAATCAATATGTTAGAATCAATATTTACTTCTATCACTGTGTTTGTTTATTATACCCCACGCAACGAAGTTGCGAAGGGTATAATGTTTTTGACTGGTCCGTCCGTCCGTCTGTGATCAAAGTTTGTAATCGCAACTCCTCTTAAACTACTGAACAGAATTTAACGAAACTTGGTATGCAAGAAGTACACCATATGTTGTTGTGCATATCACCAGGAATTTTCGATCCGCAAATTTTTGTTGGAGTTATGGCCCTTTGGACTTAGAAATTTGCAGAAAATTATGATTACAGTTTGTAATCGCAACTCCTCTTAAACTACTGAATAGAATTTAACGAAACTTGGTATGCAAGAAGTACACCATATGTAGTTGTGCATATCACCAGGAATTTTTGATCCGCAAATTTTTGTTGGAGTTATGGCCCTTTGGACTTAGAAATTTGCAGAAAATCATGATTACAGATTGTGAACGCAACTCCTAATAAACTACTGGACAGAATTTAACGAAACTTGGTATGCAAGAAGTACACCATATGTAGTTGTGCATGTTACAAGGAATTTTATATCCCCAAAAATTTTTGTTGGAGTTATGGCCCTTTGGACTTAGAAATTTGACATAACTTTGTTATGATACATGTATTCAAATACTTGCACATTCACTTTTACAATCATTCAATATTATTAATTCCTGAATTCCTCAAGGATAACATTGATAGTCCAATAGCGTGGGGTATGTGAGCGTGCTCACTAAGGTTCTTTCATTTTGTGTTCTGATCTACCTTGGCTGAAACTTTAATTTTTGGCTAGATCTTGCGCCACTGAAGCGTCTTAAATATACGTATACGTTTGTATACACATTGTCTTTTTATCATTTTGCCACGCATCCGTCGCATTGTCTATTTATCGTTTGTGATTAAGGACAATATAAACGCATGTTTCTGTTACTTTTCATGGAAACTTTTTAATTAGTCAAATCCTTTACTAAATTCGTTCATAAATATGGGTATCTTATTGAAAAAATGTAACTGTACACGTAGATTTTTGATTGTAAAAGGAATAACACATCCTGAATTTTACGGAAATGTAGTTTATAAGGCACTGACATTAAAAAACAATCCTCTGGACATGGTAAATTGGCTTAAAAACTTATTAAAGAAATAAAACGAATGGAAGTTATTGTAAAAATTTTAGATTTGGTGCTTTTTGGTAAAAAATATTGATAATTTGATAGAAACTTTAAAACATTAATCTATAACCTTTTGATTGTTGCATTTAAGCATTACAGCGATCAAATATGTTGGTTTAATGTGTTGAAGTGTTATGTTGGATTTCGAATCGATATGTTTGATTTTCTTACATCAGTCGATAAATGGTTCTTAGCTATAGCTAACTTCAGTAACTGCGAGTGTTCTTAAGAGAGCTCCTTTACGTTTCTTTGTTATCGCATAGTGCTCTTGTCTCATGTTCCTTTTGGTGAATTGAACATTTGTCGATTTGATTTTTAAAATGTATTATTTTTGTGCTTTGTACAAGATTAACCCAGCTACATTTTATATGTGCTTGTCCTAAGCCAGAAATCCTTGTCAAAGCTTTTGTTTGTTCCTGTCAACTATCTATTTTTGTTCTATGTCCAGAAACGGGTTTTTCGTTGGTAATTTAGGGATTTGTTTGAATCATATGTATTGTTTTTTTAATCTTGGGCCAATGCAAGACAGTGAGCAGCGACCTCTGGTCATCTTGAAGACTGCTGGCTGTTTTCCATTGTGATCTTTTAAAATGCCGTTTCTTTATGTTGGTTGTGTCGCGTACACTTATTCCACGTCTTTTTATCGTCTATTTTAAAAGTACTTTAAGGTTAATAATGGAAATTTACTTTATTTAGTTTGGTAGTTTTACCATTCTTAATGAAAATCGATTCAGTGTTTATTTTTGCAAATTCTTGAAAAATTAAGATCGTTTTACAAAGTATTTGAAATAAGAAACTATGAATGATGATTTCTTTCACATCGAGGAAATATCAAATATAACCAGGTTTAACAATCACATAAAACATGCTTATAAAATAAATACAAGAAGTAAAGCTCACTTGAAAAATAAATATTTGATATTTATTCCATTGATGCGACATGCATTTAATTCATCAGTATTCTCCCTTTGAAAAATATCAATCACTCATAGAATTGTTTATTACTATTCAGTTTATTCTGTGGTTTTTAGGCTGTTTGTTTCTTGATAACTACATGGGTTGGTCTAAAACCTTTCGGACTTCGACATTCGAATGCCCCATTGGAACAACTGTGTTTCTGTGTATATCTTTGGGAATGAAAAACTGGCTTAAAACTCTATTAAAGACTGGTGATGAAACATTTTAGTAAACTCTTTGAAGTTATAATCTTTTTGGAATTGATACTTACTTTAAGATGTTAATTGCCTGTCTATTATTTTGTCATTTTTATCATTACAGCGATCAAGTGTGTCAGTTATGTGTGTTGGCACGTCACCATACTTGATTTTTTTACATCTATCGATAGATGCTTCTTGGCTAGTTGTCAGTAACTTCAATTGTTCTCAATGGAGTACATCTACGTCCCGTTGTTTCTTCTTGTCCTTTTGTCTCTGGCTCTCTCTTGTTGAATTGAACTTCTATCGATTTGATTTCTATTGTGTGTTTAGTTTTTGGACTTTGTCTAGGAATATTGATAGGGGGAAGGTTGGGTCCAAAAAACAAGTTTAACCCCGCCACATATTATATGTGCCTGTACTAAGCCAGGAATCTTTGACAAGGCTTTCGTTTGTAGTTGTCTTTTTGATGTTTTCTATTCCTGGTCTATCTGTGACTATTTCAGGACTGGATTTGAATTATATTCATTTCATTTAGACCATGGGCCAATTGCAGAACAACGATCAGCGCCTACTGGCCGCGTTGAAGGCTGCTTGCGGTTGTCCATTGTGGTTTTTCTTAATTACCGCTGCTTGGTTATGGGCTGTGTCATGTACACCTATTCCACATGTCTCATTATTTTCTATTTATAACAGCCTATTCCTGTGTTCCCTTTCGGAAAATTGTATGCATCCTTGAGTCAGAGACTAAACTCTTTGGACACATAACCAACGAAAGAGACCCATTAAAACAATATAAAAAAAAACATAATTCCTTGTCATTTTTTTTCACGCGATCTCCTGATTATGATCAGTGTATAGAGAGAGGACAGTAACAAATTAAGTAATATTTTAGATTGATCTTTATTTATTACCTTAGCTTTGTCCTACAACTTTTGACTAGAGCTACTCTGATGAATCATATAATGTACGTGTGTATAGGAAAAATGCTTAACATATTCATATTTTTTTTACACTTTCTGGAATTGAAGTTTGAAGTTTAAATATATTGCCATTGTCTTCGTTGTATCATGGTTTTGTCTTTTTTTTAAAATTCTAAAATCGAATGTCCTTCCTATAGTTCTATTTTTAAACTGGTGAAAAAAAATCAAAATTATGTTTAAACGAAATGGGTAGTGCATGTAGTGATTGTATTGATTAGCGTTTGGCTGATTGTTGAGCTTCTGAATATCCCTTTTGTCTGAACGGTGTTGTGTTTTGTGTTACGACCGGACCCTAACATCGCAATTGAAAAGGAAGGTGTAACCCACCATTTCTTTTAAAATGCCTGTACCAAGTCAGGACTTAAATTTTCCGGTGTGTTTTCCTTGTTTTGTCTTTTCTCTTTGATATTGAGCTTGATCCTTTGAGTTCGGTAATTTTGTTATTTCCTTTATCTTCCAAAAACAACACTCAAGTGAGATTTAAAGATTTAATAAGTAACAAGTATTCATCACATACATTTTGTAATGTAAAATATCCCAACAATCGTTTATCATTTGGTTTTATTTTTCTAAAACATGCAATGAATTTCATGAACAGAGAAGAATTAGACCAAGAAATGCAAACGTCTAAAGCTGACATGAAAATTGCATACAGAAATAACAGAAATACCGCCATTAAAACAACAGAAAAGACAATTTGTTTAGTTGTAAATAACAACGAATAAGCATACATGGTTTCACATAACAAACAAGATTAATTTCCTACAAAATCATCATAATAGGATAATTATGTAACTGCTTGCCTAATTTTTGAAAAATTGAACCAACGACTTTTCAAAGTTTCATTTTACACGGAGAGTTTAAACTTAAACCTTTCCTAGGTAATTTTTTCACCAAGAAGCTTTTTTCTTTGAATGAATGTGACTAAGTAGAAACGTTCAGCTGATAAAAAAGAGTTATCTCCCTCAGGAATGTCAGGTTTGGTACTTGTTAGCAAAATTAAAAAATCTACCAACTGTTTTCAAGAGTCTAACCATCAATATTGTCATAATGTTTCTTCGTCTCTGATGAAAAAATTGTTACGCAAAAATGTCTTTAATCTTCAAGACCACTGCCATAACTGCGTTCTCTATGATCGACCAATCGGAAGTTCATCTTTAAGCGCCAGATAGTCTGAATTATCATCTTGTCTGAAAAAAAAATAATACAAAGCAAATTAATAACCCAGCAAGCATATCATTTTAAACAATAAACGTATAGGTTTTACGGTTACCTGTCGAAGGTTGTTGATTTACCTCCAGGTATTCTGGTTTCCTTCGCCATTACAACTGGCAAACTGTATGCCCTATGTGCGTCGAAAGGAGCGTTCAACCCTAACATTCACTCACTTATACACTGAACCGATGATAATGAGATGTGGAATAAGTGTACTGAACCGATGATAATGAGATGTGGAATAAGTGTACTGAACCGATGATAATGAGATGTGGAATAAGTAAACTGAAACGATGATAATGAGATGTGGAATAAGTGTACTGAACCGATGATAATGAGATGTGGAATAAGTAAACTGAAACGATGATAATGAGATGTGGAATAAGTGTACGCGACATAACCTACAATATCAACGATAATTTAGAACATCCGAAACGGAAAGCAGCCAACAGCCTTCAATATGACCAGCGGTTGCTGCTCGTTTTTTGCAAATGGCTCTAGATTGAAAATAAACTACATATGATTCAAGTCCAAACATAAAGAGCTAATGAAAGACCCCCTTCTTGACAAAGAACAAATAACATAAATCATCAGCTTTGATAAAGATTCTTGGCTTAGGACAGGCACATTTAAAATGTGGCGGGGTTTAACTAGTGAAGTTGTCATATAATAGAACACTAATGATGTTAAAACCAACGTTTTGAAACTTTTTGTGTTTTACTAACTTAATAACATTAAACACTATAAAAACATGTCTATACCAAGACAAATCTAGAGATATTTTCATCTTAACCGTCCTCCTATTCATTGCTGGAGAAATATGACAAAAGAATTGTGAAATAGATAAATGATTTATAAAATATGATAAAACCCTAAAACAATATCTTAAATCACTACAAACACTTGACACAAATTCCTACAAAGATCACACTCGTATCTTTGACAGGGTACAAGCTATCGAAGATGATAGTTTTTAAGGATAGTTATCAACAAGTATTTTGTATTTCTTGTTTATATTGTACTTTGTATTTTTAAGTACTATCAATTTGATAAAACACGTAAGATTTAGCTCTTATCCCTTGGTATCTATTTGGTCATAGGTTACATACCCCTATATCTTTTGCAGGTTAAATCTTAAAGAATGTTATTAATAGACATGACAGTTTAAATCAAAATATTTTGGAAACTTTAGAAGTAGTTCACACTGAAATTAGTAAGTTTCTTGACAATTCATTGTATACAGTTTTAATAAAAGGCTATACACTAAATGAACATGAGACCATAACACATATGTTAACTCCAAGTGCAAATAATTTTTATGAGCTGTATGGCCATTTTGGAATTTTATTCAGTATTGAATAAAATGCCAAATTTTAACAGCTTTTAACTACTAGTACTTTTTACCGATTGCTGTTTCTAAATATATATTTACTAATACGGTTTTGCAGTTTCAATGGACAGGGTGACAAAAGGATAGAACACTTACAAAAATATGGAAAAAAGACAAGATGCCCTACCCTGCAACATGGAAAAGCTACTTCAACATGAAATTCTGATTTGAGATGGACGGACGTACCCGAACGCTAAATGCCCTTTTTATTTCTAAAGTGAACACACAAAAACGTCACCATTAAAACATCAATCGAATGATGTCGTATGTTGGTCACCCACTTTTGGCTTGTCTCTAAAATATTAACAATTTAATTACTTTCAAAACCTAACGATTGCGACGTTTCGTGACATCATACGTCATCATGTTCCCACGTGATTTAATCTTGACAATTGAGTAAAGAAATATTACACCAACTAATGGTCAAACGACCATAAAAGTTTACAAACTTGAAAAGGAATATTTGATGTATTGAATGATTAATGTAAAGGTACCACACAAAGTACTACACAGCGGTATCTTTAACATGACCAATTTCATCTAAAAACGCGATTAATATAACTGATATCGCTATGACTATCATCATAACAACTCGTCACATTTTTATTTGATAATTAAATAATATTGGAAACTCATACACGCCATGATGGCTTGTTATTAGTACTGCATTAAAGCGCATTTGGGAAATTACTTCAGATAATTAAATAGACTAATGTCACCAAGAGTGCTGACTGTTTGATTCAAATCTTATTAAGATGTGACAAATTTGGCTAATTTTATATTCTATTTGTTAGACGTTACCACAAGCATGAGATCAATATGGATCTGTAAATATGTTTGCTTTTTGCACAGTGTTTATTTGAGGAATGGTGTGGCTTAAGTTCAATGCAAATCAAGATTTTTGCAATGGAACACAGAAGTAAATCAAGGTTATGATTATAATTATTAATTGTGTCCTTTTCTAGCGCTCGATAGAAGGGAGCCATTGGATTCCCTAGAGTAGCCTTAATTGCAAGATCTTTCCCACCATCCTCTCAAAAACAATTTTGTTCAAACACTTCTCCCTCTCACAGCCTGGAAAGCTAGAGGCTTGGCGTCATAAAACCTGGTTTAACCCACCTTTTGTCTTCTTTCTCAGACCTCCAAGTTCGGAAGTTTTGTTGTTACTTTTATTGATTATCATGTAATGATGGATTAAGAAGAGCAGCGGAGAGGGCGTACTCCCTTCTTTAAATGTCATTTTTTTTGGGTCATGATAGAATTGACCAAGCTACTTAAAATTTTCAACAACAAGAAAATACATTTATTTGCAATTACGCCCCTCTTTCATGGAAAGATTATTACCCATTTCATGTTCATCCCGAATTGGTGCTGCTTAGGAGTAAAGCAGTGGCAAACTAAATAATGAACTATTTTCTTGTGCAAAATGACTATCCCTCTATCACAAGCACAAGAGTAACAAAAGTTATGACTGTCTATCAAAAAATATTAGAGAAACTAGACATTTTTTATTTTTTGAAGCTCGAATGAACAGGGGAAAAATGCCGACTGTCAACTAATCCATATATACAATTCATTACAAAGTGTAATATTTGCCTCAGATGTTTATTACTTTGGTATAATTGCAGTAATTAATAACATTTTCCAATCAGACATTGTCAGTCCCAATGCGTGGCAATATGTTAATGTTTGAGAGCAAACTTTTCTAAATCAATTCAACATCTTTACGTAGTACTTGCACGTGTATGCTTAAAAAGCTAAAAGATATTTTTGTCTACAGTGATATTGTAAATCGTATCGTTAAGGAATGACCACATTTTTTTTCTGTCTATGAAGAAATAACATTTTAAAAAGTGGCATTGTTACACAAAAGTGTGTGCCATATTTAAAAATGTTATTTCAAATACTAGTAGAAAGAAAACATATTATAGTCATTTCATGTGGTCTCAAAAACATCTAATGTTCAAAAACCTCATCCACTGAAAAATAACACAAGTTTTCAAATTGTAAGCAGATCATCTGAATGTTTTATATAATCTGAATGTTTTATTTCATGTTCTTATCCATAGCATGTTTTAAGCATGCAGATTGATTTTGATCTGAATTAATATACATATGAAGAAGTTTTTAGCAAGTTATAAGAAGTTACCCATAGTAGCGCCGAATTTCAGCTTTACCAGGATCGAGCGGTGATATGTGAATTTGTAAGTATAGTGTAAAGTGGAATGGTAGCACAATTCTAATAGGGTAAAAGACTTTTGACTGCCCCTAGAGAACTAAGGCCAGGCAATTTCGCCGATGCATGGGATTCCAGGAGGGTCATGCTTGATTTGGAAACTTGCAATAGTATTCTTTAAATTATGAGGACCGTAGCATGTTTTCACATGATTTGCGGTAAAGTTTGCCAAATTATGACCTGGCGAACCCAACAAGCACCCAATCTCACAGAGTTATCCTATTCTACAATTTGCTCTGGGCACGAATCCTAGTCGAATTGTCTTTTTCTCGAACTTTTAAAATGTCTAAAATTGCTAAATAAAAAAAATCATTGTGCAATGCAGTACCACGTTCAAATTGATAGAATTGCAATTGTTACTAGATTGAAACAACACGAAAGGACGTTTTTGTCTCATTATACGATTGTTACTGTATTTTTTTTACAATTGATCTGTTTTTATAAGGCCCAGTTATTCAATACGCTAAAATTATCAGACTTTAAAGTGAAAAAATAACGATACAATTGTTTGGGCTTGTTTTTTTTCTCATTATGTATTTGCTTTTTCTAGGTCAAATTATAAAGTATGGGTGCTGAATGTTTAAAAAATTGCCATCTATGCTGCTTTTCAGTGGTGCAATCATATTCACCTCGGAAATCCTACAGACATTGACCGCAATATATATGTTAGTGACAATAAGCAAAATCAGGCATAAAGCCCGATGCCTAGGCAATAAGCTAATGCATAGTCACTAAGATTATTGTCTGAATTGTACCAGGCATTAAGCTTAAAAACTAGGAAATAAGACTAATGCCTAAAAAATCGAGGCAGACATAAGGCCTTTTGCCTAATGTCATATGACATCTCACCAATTTTTTTTATGAAACAGTAACAAAGTTTGATCTCGAAAGATATTGGCTTTACAATAAGACTTTATTTTACTTTAAATATCACTCACATTTATAAGTTAGATTATGGCCATTATGATTTCAGGAAAAGGCATTAGCTTATTGCCTAGGAAATAGGCTTAATGCCTGATTTTGCTTATTGCCGCTAACATATGTAAGTAAATTGATAACCAAACATTTGCCATACCATTCCACATCTAGTAAGAACATTTAAAGAAAACAAGTTGAAGAAATAGATTTAAAACAAAATTAAATGAATAAACAAACTTTGATGATGTGCAAATGCTTGCACTTGCCCTACTTTGTGGGTCAATGATATACTTTTACAGAAAAAGCGACTTGGTGACGAAACAAGTTCTTCGTTGCTCATTCAGATCTTTTGAAATTCTCTGTATGTTTTGTGATAGTCTTTTCTCATTCTATAATAATGCAACTATTCTACGTCATGCTCACTCAAAAGTCAAAGATGAAGGTTGCAAACCCTTAGTTCGCCTTTTCGTCTTTATCGACATACTATCATGTCAGTGTACACGAAAAACCGTCAGGCAATAGTTTTCGACATGTTTTCATCCCACTTGATGTTCAGCGAGTTACGATTTCAGTTTTCCCTTCTCAAATGATTTTTATCCACCTCTCCGATGTTATCTACATACACTTATCCATCTGAGCAGACGATCGGACATTTATTTTCCGATTTATGACGAAAACACACGAAGGATACATTTGTACGTAGTAGTGTTCATGACGTAGAAATAAAGATATGGAATAAATAAATCACGAAAATTCTTTGAATTCCCTTACACCAAATAAAACTGATTAAAATAACTTGATTGAATCTTCTCATTTTATTCTTTATTAAAAGTGAAACTTCTCACGCGAAGAGTAAGGTAACCTATAAAATAATAAAAATAATTATTAGAGATATTATCATCTTTTTGAACATGCTTAAATGGGTTCACGTGGCGGTCTGTTCAATGCTATCACGCGAATAGTGAAAAACGGACGAAAGACCTTCAGATGTGAATAAGTGCAAACAATCGATGTTAATACACTGTGTGGTACTGATAAAATTTCTAGAAACAACTCACTGATAGACCGTCAAAACCATGATGATAAAAACGCAATTTTCGTGGGAAACATTATGTAATGGGTGTCTACAGCACATGAGCACCCATTGCATGTATTGCTTATTGATACATTGTACCCCTTTTGGACTCTGATAAATCTGTTCAGAATAAACAGGTGTTCGTTATTTAGAAGGGACCGAAAACGAGTTGGGTCATACAGGGTTATAGTCTAGCCATCGAGACAGGTTAATTTTTCATGGTGGGCTTAATCTCAATTCAGTTACATATAGTTGATTAATTATTGTTTTACTCCAAAAGAGCTCGAGTTATGCTTTATAGGAGAAATGAATATGAAGCGATGATAAACTGAGAAGTTAAATGAGAGCTAATCGGATAAAAGCAGTTTTGACTGCCACTTGAAAAAGAAGGGATGGGTTAGTCTATATGCTGCAGGGGGTCCTTATCCTTGACAGGAATCTGCAACAGTACTCTTTGACGTGCATAACGTTGCATTTTTCTCAACACGGTGAATCCCCATCCCCCATGTTTTGTTGTCAGATGTTCTGTATTACGGCAAAATGAAAGAGTTAATCCATTTTGACCACATGTGGCACCTCCGGTCATTCTGTGAACAAAGCAGCGTCCCCGATCCACCCTGGGTGCTCTTTTGTCGAGAAGCTTATCAGAGCGAGCATATTAAAGCAGCAAAGATACCTCAACTCAATTGCAGTATCAGTAAACTGTATGCCAACCTTTTACATTTATAAATTAATCTACAATGTACAACAATACCTTAAAAGTCAAATTAACGAATTTGCATTGTTCAGCAAGTACTAAATTCGACTTCCATTAAAGCAACCTACTGCTATTTCCCTGACAAGAATAATGAAATCACTGTTGAAAATACAATTATTTACATTTAATTAATAACAAGTAATAGTTAATTTATCACCAGTTTAACAATGTATTATATGGTATCACATCAGAGCACATGTAATCATCGGGTTGGTCTAAGGTTTCCGAGGGATTATATCCATTTGATGGCCAGGTTTGCGATGGTACTAAGACTCATTTTAATTCAGATTAATGAGACGGTGTTATTCAAGGTCCTAATCCATAAAATGGATGGAGAAATTGAAAAAAATAAAATGAGAAATGTATTTTTTTTGTTGTGTAACCAAAAAGAAAATAGATTATTTACAAGATTTAGGAATGTTTTAATATTTTGAAAGTTACCATGTGACATTTGGATAAAATAAATAAGTTTAACTAAGAAAAGCTGCACAAAAACTGGAGATTAGAGAGAAATGAATCAAATATTTCTTTCGTTAGGCATTATGCTCTTTAAATGTATTTAACAGTTAACTCTTTAAATGACTGTTTTACATGATAACCTTTTGTGATTACATAGCTTTCAGGTCCTATAATAATTTGCCAAAATTAGTTTGGTTAATTATTTATCATGCTCTCTCATTGCTGTTTACATGTTTTTGCTCCTTATTGACGCCAGATTCGGAAATACATTATATTCTATTGCCATGTGATTTTGCATGTCCTTGGCGGCAACCGCAGACTTAATATGTGCGACTTAACCGTGCGGGTCCACGATGACACCTAGGCCCACAGTAGCCCTTAGTCTGTCGAATAAAGCCCACTTCACAAATACATCATTTCATTTTCAGTTCATTCAGTTTATCACCCTCTCATATACAAATCTTCTTGAAATAGCCGAATTCGCGCCGCAATAACTAACCTGACCGAACAAAATGGACAAAAGTCATATACTTATACAACTTTTTTGGCAGAAACCGACTATGGTGTTAAAGTACTTGTGATTTTATAATATAGCGTAGATTACATTTTCAATGGAACGTTTAAAACCTTTAACTTTAACAACGATACTGCATGCTTGGGATTTCAAATTTGTATACTTTGATGTCATAATACATAAGAATGTGTTATGAATGAAAGTGGGAAGGGTGGAGATGTTGCTCATTTGACGTAATTACCTGCATACATCAAAACGTAATTATCAAAATTTCTTCTGACGCAGTCAACATTCTTTAAATGGGGTTCGCAATGTTAACTAAAGATTTAAGTCTTGGTCGAAAATCCATGTAAGATAAAATAAACAAAAAGAGTCTATTTAAAGATTATAGAAACTCAATTTGACCAATTACGACGTCATCAAATTGACGAAACGTGCTTTATTTTTGTCGAAGGTTTAACATGGAATAAAACAGAGGTTTAATGGTAAAACGCAATACGGAAATAATTCAGCATTATTGAAATAAGCCAATTTCCCCTTTTTAACTCGAATTATCATATTATCATATGATCTTTAAACTTCGGGTGGAATTCTAAGATTATTTTGAGCTTCAGTGGATAAAGTTTATAGATCTTTTGATACATCTTTATCGGAGTGAAATTAAAATTATCTGCTTATAAATAAAGGTAATAACAAAATTACCGAACTTGGAGGATCAATCTCAATGTTTAATCCTTTTCATTTCCTTAGGGTAATGTATAATGTGTAACTGTATATTTGAAATAGTTACTGAAGTGCACCAAAAGCCATGTAGCTGGTGCAAGTACCGAGAAACCGAGTACAACAGTTCAAATGGTCATTTAGTAAACCTAACCTTAAATTGTGATAGATTGGGTACTAGTTTGCACCTGAGTTTGCACTAGATCGTTACGACTTGAGTTCGCGTTGTTGATTGCAATATGCTATTCAGTTTTTTATGTGTTTTAAGTTGTCCGTTTCTTCGTGTTGCTCTCGTTTGTGTTTACTGGTTTTGGTCCCTTTTGGAATTTTGACATTATAGAATGCCCCATAAGTACTTCTCTGATTTATTCAAGGGATCGATGAAACAAAGAGAAAAGAATATGGGATGGGATTGGGAAATATTTTATTATCTATATGTATACATGTATTATACGTAGCCTTATTCTAATCTTATTTCAGGCTATTTGATTTTACATCACACCCCAAAAAATTACATTCGACGTTCCCGCTACAAAGCACCAGGTAGGCCTTTCAGCCAACCATGTGTGTTAAGAAGGTTTTAAAATATTTTTTTTACCAGAGATTGAAAAAATTTGCTTTTTTAAAATAGGAGAAATTGTGCAAAGATGTAAAGACAATATTCCTTATATTCAAAGGAGAGAAATATTTGTTAAAAATCACGATGTTGCAATTTTGGTAAATAAAATTATTTCACTGGGGTGTGACCGAGCCGCTGCACTATAAACATGAACGATATATATTTCCTAACATTAACTGTTTCAGCTTTGGACAATGATGATGAAATTAAAGAAGAAGATTTGGATTAACGTTTTTCTCTCTGGACTATTTATTTAGCTTACACCAGTAGTTCAGACAGTTTTATTTGTTTTTATAATGATTTTCTCCTTTCGTTCGGTAAGGTCCCTCCTATGGTGTAAATCAGTAGCGAACTAGAACCATTGGAGATTGTCTATAATTGTTTAAAGAATCAAAGAAAAATCTTAATTCCAAGAATGATTTTGCTCACATGCAAATAACTGAAATTTTCATATATGTTTGTGTAGTTACAAATTTTATTGAGATGAGAAAGGGAGGATTTGAGAGGCATGTATAATCATAGAATAATGATCCTTAAACAAACATCTTGTTTAGTTAGATAAAAATATCTTTTCTTATACATAAATTTTCCGCCCCTACCCATCTCTGCCCTTTTTCTGTGTTATTTTCAAAATTTACTGTTCCATTGTTTCCCACCCAAGCCCCATATTTCATTTATCATCATCATTTCATGTTCATTTTATCATCCTTTCCAATGTTCATCGCCTTTAAATAACCTATATAGCGTTGCAAGGGCGTAAAACTCACTCACTCATTTTCTTATACATATTTTGTTTGCAATGATTATCCAGAAAGAAAGATTATGTTGATTTAGAACGTTTTGATCATGAACATAACTAATTGTATAAATTCGTCATTGAAATTGAAAAAAAAATCAGTATATATGATATCTCCCACGTGCAATAAAAACTGTTTTTTAGTGTCTAACCATCAAAGAGATATACCATAAACTTTATAAATACACTATATATCGTATCATATTTTATTGCAAAAAACATATATACAAGCAATTAGTTTTCGATTTGCATTGTTTTATTATCCTGGTGCCTTATTGAAGGAGCAAAACAATACTGCGATGGTATTTCAATGTTCAGATTTCTGATCATTATATCTATATGAATGAAAATAAAGACAGTAAAAGGAAAGAAAAGAGCAGACGCAATGAAAGAATATATGATTTACCCTTAATGGGACAAATTATGATGATTAAACGTACTTTAAGTGGAAGTAAATGGGTATATCTTATTGAGATCATTCATGGGCCTCACAAACATTGCCGAGACAGAAACAGAACTCGAAAAACTATAATGGGGGGTTTTCCATGGAAGAGGTATGTCGACTGCGTCTTGAAATATTCGGTAAATAGGAAAAAGATGAGTTACAGACATAAAATCACTTTACACCATATAGTATTATAGGAGGACACTACATGTCAAATATCAAGAGACTGTGAAAAGTATAGTTGCGACGGAACGCGAGACGCAGGACTTCACAAGACGACAAATAGTGCCAAAGTGACTTTTGTATGTTGATTTGCAACACGTTGCAGGCGACATAAAAAATGGAAATTCATCTCTGAAATGCAATCACTCAAATGTTTTAAAGGATTTGGAATAAACTGTGAGCACTATTTTTATACAAAGATCTCCATTATATAATACCAACTTTATATCTCCGCTATCGGAATTATTGAATCCTGGCCACTAAAATGTTTGGAATTTTTTCAGATTCTATTTTGAGTTTTGAGCAGTAATTTTTTATATCAACTTTAGATCTGCTTGGGCCCTTGAGTCTGAACACCTTAAGTTTAATACAAAAACAAAACGATAAAAAGGATTAACATTACAATAAATTGTTAAGGAAACATAAGAAATTCGTTTTTATGTTTTAACGAGGGATTTAGAAAAAAAGTTTAAGAAATGATGATCAGTCCCACAAAATATGTAAAAGTCGTTTAATTGCTTTTTAATGAAATATTTAAGAGGCATAAATCTCATTATTCGGAAAAACAATAACATTATTCGAAAAGATCAATGCCAAAAGATACAGATTTATTCTTAAAACCACGTTAAAACAATAACATTTAATAAAAAGTATTAAGACTTTCATGGCTGCTATATACTTCAATTTGATGAAAAAAATCGCACGAATATCAAAAGCAAGAAGGAAACATTTTGGTCATATTTGTGATGAATAAAAAATAAATGCTGTAACGTACCGGCAAAATTTATTTTAATTTTGCAATTGGAGTTGATAAATTAATGATATTTTTGCAACATTTTTGGAAAAGACGAAGTTCTTTTTCTAAAATGTTTTAACTTATTTTACTGAGCCAAAAATAAATATTTTATTGCTCGAAACCAATCTAAATAAATATCGATCTTTTGCTACGTGTTTCGAGCCACTGGAGCTTCGTGGCTCGAAACACGTAGCATATCAAAATGCTAAAATTGATTAATAAAATTAACAAAACAAATAATATAGATTGATAATCCATTTTATTTTTTACTAATTATTTGCTAATCGTTTATTATAATTCTATGTTTACTAAATGGAATAACTATCAATTAATTCGAACGTCAACCCAAGACCCCTAGACGCGTCCTCTCCTAACGTGATTTTAATCACTGAGAAAACAATTTACGTAGATGATAAATGTGTAAAATATCTATGGTCAACAACGCCTAGGTCATTGCTCGGTTCAAAACTATTAAATAATCATTTATCAGTTTATTGAGACTTAATTTTCAACACCCATGTAGTAAGGCGAGTTCACGTAAAAATGTTTTGGTAAGGTTTTGATGTAATCATACGATAAACGCACAACCGGGTGTTAACATTTTAAAGTAACGTCTCATATTACCGGTCCAAAATGCGCCAATTTAGATGGTTTACCCAAACCAACTTCACGTTAACTCTAGTCCGGTTTTGTTCATCGTTTGTGAACTCCTCGCAGTAAGCTTAGAAGATGAGGTATCAATTCATCAATACGCTTTGTGTTTAAAGGTTTTGGAATCCTTAAAAAATCTGTCAGAGTCAAAAATGGCCGGATTTCGTTAAACAGGAAGTAGGTGAGCGACAAACCTGAAATCGTATCCCACGTTATGGGACCCCATCCTGATGCTGTATACAAAATATCAAATGGCTGTGATTAGTAGTTGCTGAGAAAACTGGTACGAAAATTTCTTCCCCACCCACACGCCGCCCGCCTGCCCGCCCGACATTCACCATTTTATAACTCGGTTTTTTCACTCCGTGAAATCCGGCCAAAAATGAATGGAGGACGAGAAAGAATAAATTGTATGTACATAAATGGGTAATTTGATAAGTATGTGCAATCCGAAGTTTCTTTTTCACGAGCATTTAAACATTAAAAAAACAGGATACAAAGAAAGTAGATGAATCGATAATTTTCAACGAAACGGGTGTATAATTTAAAAGCAGTATTTGCCAACCCTGTCGGTGCATCTGAGTGTACTCTCGGTTTGACGTGCCTTTGAAATGCCGATTGCAGATGAGTTGTTTCATATATTTTTGTTTGTTTTGTGCATTTTTTATTTCATTATGCCATTTTGTCTTTCAGATTTCTGGCTTTTAAATTCCGTAAAGGTTCTTTTTAAGTTCTTAAATATGAAAAAAAATTAATGTCTTGGAAAAAAAACATAATAATATTTACAATGGGAAACCTTGATGTTTTCATTTCCGACTATGAAAATCACGGTTTCTATAATATGAGTGAAGCAAAGAGGCACCAATGGGGCAAAGTCCGAAAAGACAACGACAAAACCGGTAAACACGAACAAGAACAGCACGAGGAAATACAAAACATTAAAAACACAAAATAAATAGAACAAAATCAACAACTCAGTAACAAGAGTGAACTCAGGTGCTCTGGAAGAGTAAACGGTTCCTGCCTGCTAAAGATCACCCATCGCACTGCTAATTTTCAAGACTAAACTCTAAAATATGAGTATAGGAATTTGAAAAAGTTGCTTGTCGAGTATTTCAGTTATACCATTAAAGAAGAATCGTTGAAATTTCTGCACAAAATATGAAGTAAGCTAAGACATGAAGGTTAATACCAGTTCTGACTTTTCCAAAGTTCAGTTAGGAAACTTGTACTTTTTTGGAATTTAAACAATATGCTTTTTCAAGAACTAATTAAATTTTACTTAGTTTTCAGTTTAATTACCTTTATGAGATCGAAGAACATTTTAGTAAATCAGAGCAAATAATGAGCAAATTCTATTAAACTATCCATATTTCCTTTGTAATGCTATGTCTTTAATACATGCATAATGTATTTCTGTGGTCAAAATTGCTATTTTATTAGCTGAATTTTCTTGTATGCAGAGTTTTATATAATAAATATAAATGTCAACCCGCGCACACTTAAAGCAGGTATATTTGTTTGAGCATTCATGAAATTTATTTCTACTATGTAAAGGACTTATTTTGTTTGAAGCCCATCATCATTTCCATTATCTGTAACTTCAAATCACTTCCTTATATTTTAGTATTGCATTAAATATGAATTCTAATTTTGAAAAGAAATCAAGTATAATCTTAAAGTAAAGTTGTAAATTCTAAATTTTATATGGCTTTTTGTCATAAAGTTATGATTCGTGGTTTTCAAGCTAGTTAAAACAAGCATAAACCATGTAAAAGTGGCTTTAAGACCTTTTTAACGCACATGGGTTACATTAAGCGTTAAAGTTGAGAGCCGCAGTTGACATTGGAAACCAAAAACCTCAGGCAGGTAACTGAGAAGCCTATTATAACTTGCCAGGGTTTAGCGAATCACAAAGCGGGACTCAAACATCTGCGCCTCTTTCTGATTTTGTGTGTGGCTTTTTCGGACTTCTGACCTTTGAATATCCTATTAATGCCTCTTTGTTGCTTATGTGATTGACATTTTATCGATATTGTAGGATTCTTTAACCAGAAACTTTAACAAAACCAGGCCAGTTCCACACCCCTCCTTACAAGAAAAGTATATCTAAAACATTGCAATGGAACGACTGTGCTACGTGAACAGTTACCAAAATATATATAATTTATATTTTAAACATTGCAACCAAACGAAAGATTAGAACGAGTTATTTAACAGTAACTCAGATCACTGCATATAGTTATTAACCCTAACACTTTAATATCGTTAAAATCACGCGAGATGAGAACCTTTGATTCAAACTTAATTGGATAATTTGATGGTGAATATCATGATGATAATTAGAACAGATTTCCTTTCAATAATTTCCTTTTATTCAGCAGATTCAGGCTAAAATAACGTCAATGTTTGTACAAGAAAAAGAGAAAATATTTCACATTTCCAATTACTAAAGCCCAGAAAAAGAAGACAAAACGTTATAGCGTTGAAACAAGAAAACATCAGGCAGAGATATGAAGTAAAGTCTAGTACGAAATTACGTAATATGTTAGGAGGAAGGTGCCAGGGGTCGTCCTAAACTTGCAGTTAGGTGCGAGCATTTACTCAACGTTGACATTGGGCTGAAAACAGCAACTGAAGCACAGGATTGGACTCTACTTTCATTTTCAGATCAGATTATGATAAGAAACGCTGTATCTTGGCGTCAGTCATCCATTTCAATATTTATGTGATCCCTTATAAATTCAATTCAATACAATTCAATTCAATCTTTATTGTCATATAAACTATATATACAGTTTGTGACAGTATAACATAGACATAAACAGACATACATACAAATACACATGTAACAAGTTGAAAAAATATATATATACATTATGAAGCAAATGTTTAAGGTTCCCCTGTCCTCAGTTCTATAGACTTTTTAATAAAGGATCCTAATTTATTTACCTCTGTTGGTGTTGATGGGTTTAATATGTATATAATTTTTTCACTGATGTTTAGGTCTTTAAAAAAGCTATTTAAAGAAAGAAACTCAAAATATTCTTTTCTTAAGTTTGAATTAATATTACAGTGTAATAAAAAGTGGATCTCATCATCTAATAATTTACATTTTTGGCAAAGTCTTTCTTCCCTGGGTATTTTAAAATGCCTTCCCTTTTCAATATAAATGCATTTGTTTGTTTTTTAATTCATTAGCTTACAAAGCTGACTTGACCAAATATGGTCATGATATTTATATGTTTTTTGTTTGTTTTTCATTCATTAGATTCAAAGCTTATTTGATCATATATGGTTATGACATTTATCTTTAATTTGTTTGTTTTTCATTCATAAGCTCACCTCTTTCCCTCTTACAAGTTGACATGACCAAATAAGGTCATAACATTTATCTGTTTTCCAACTGGATAATTATCTAGAATTTGTAACTTATAATTTGTAATTCTGGGCGATTAACAGGTCTTTAGCACATTATTATATACATACAGACTGAGTAATTCTGAGCACTTCTCGGCCAATTTCAATGTTATAATAACATTTTTTTACTTGAATGTTGTAATACGACGAACCAGTGGGGGTCCATGATCAAATTCTGACTAAACTGGTTGCTCTGTATATCGCAGAAAGTGATCAGGTCTGACCAGTTTAGTTTAGTTTAAACATATATTCTTTACCCTTGATTGGGAAACAAGCTTTAGCTAATACTAATGTGAATCCCTCTCCAGCTAGAAGTTTGCGAGTTTGGCTTTTGTAATGCTTGGTGTCAGAACATTCATGTGCACCAGAGCTTACCTACACGTGGTTATAGTCAATTCACGTTGAAGGGTGCACGGTGACTGTTGTCTTGATTGCTTTCACTAGTGTTTTAGTTCAATGGCACTCCTAATTGTATTCCTAGTCAGTTACGAATCGCAAAAAAAAAACCAAAAAAAAAAGAAAAAAAAAGAAAAAAAAAAGAAACAGAAGATCGTCCATCTTGTGAGGATTTAGGCGTTTATTTTTTTTTGCGTAAATTTTACGCAATATTGAGCTAATAAATCTTGTTACTCCCTATTTTGTACTTTAATGTAATCTATTCTGTTACATGTTGGACACTTTTTACTATTGAATGAATAACATCGTTATGACTAAACCTACAAAGGAGTGAAGCGGCGTGGGCAAAATTTCGATGTTCATGCAGTAATGCTAATACACTCTTAAGCCATCTTTTGTGCCTTTAATGTAATAAAACTTGATAAATTATCTTTGTCGTTTTAAGGCCCATTTTCAATGAACAACAAGTAAATGTATTTTAATATCTACGCCCATCAATTAGTCCGAGAACCCAAACGGAAATGAACAACAAAGTTATCGCTTAAATCGTTATATCGAAAAATTTAACAAATGTTTGAACAGAAACTTTTGAAATAAACGATCTAGAGACACCTACACAAATTATGCATTTTTCCTTATGTAAAAGTATCAAAATCACAATTTCCATCAACGTTCCAGGCAAAAATTGTGTTCCACATAACGCGCGTTTCGCATATGCGCTTTAGGTTTCCAAAACTTATGAGTAGGTAAAGAAATGAGCAAAAATAAGCCAAAAAATACCGAAATTTGGAATTTGAATTATGACTAGGAGCAATTAACCTATGGCCTGGGGTAGGAAGAACCATAGTGAATTGCCTATTATTGAATTTACACAAACAATTTCTATAGGTTTGATGTATTTTCCATCACAAAAGGGTTAAAACGGGAGCGGCGGGCTATGTAATTTACAATGAATTATTTGAATTATCGGTTAATTTTCCTTACTCATAATTATCACGAGTACATGAGTACGCAGATAAGATACGTATACTCGACTTCATTCCAGTCCAATTTTTAGCATAGAATGCCGCTGTCTTTTAATAAAGTAAATTTTAACAATGGTCACTGTATCGAAGAAACGAAACGAAAATGTGGTTGTTTCAAGAGCTCAGTTCATACACTCGATCGTTGATCGTCTTTTGATGTCTAGTAAACCTGCACTCTCGTTCATTAACTTAAACATGACAATAAATTGTTTTGTGACAAATAAATTCATGCTGGCTTTTCTTTTTGACTATTTGAGTAAAGGGTAATTGAGTGACTCTAGCCATTACACTAGGACAATAACCACGAAGAAGATGATAAAATGAACATGGCAGGATGATAAGGAGGTTGGTTTTTGGATTGAAATATTTTAAAGGCCACTGAAAGGGGCGAAAAATTGAGACTGTAAGATGCACTACTTTGCGGTCCACAAAGGGATTCTTTTATGTGTATCAAGCACTCTCTAATAATCCACACATGTTATCCCACAATGGTGAGCGGTCAGGCTTACCGTATTATAGACCTGCAAACCCCAAGGACTAGGAACTGTTCTATGCCATGCAATACACTTGTACAGTAACACACATCCAAGAAATTTCACTTTTGCATTTTTCATACATATAATTTGTTGCGCACGCATAAGAAACATCTTTCGATTTCCACACGATGGCGTGCGGATTCGTCAAATAAATTAACTGAAAATACTTTGATTTATTTGATTTACGTCAAAATATCGTATGAGAAAAAAAATCATTTTATAATCCCCATGGTTGAAAATGTAACAGTTATTTACTCCTAGAAATCAGTGATTATTACGTTCTTTTCATTAGCTTATAAATGATTACCAATTCATATTTACTTTACTCTTAAACACCACTAAACTTGCATTTTTGAAATATTAAAATTGATTTCGTTTCGGATTTATTTAAACAGCAACAAAATGCACTTTGAAAAAAAACCCGCATACTTGTTGTTTAAAGTGGTTTGTTCTTCACTGAAAACTAAGGTATGAGGATTATATAATTCCATTCATATACAGATAAAGTTTCAATAAAGTAACGGAGATCAAGTCATAAATGTTCATAATCTTCTTTGAAGGTCGGGTTTAAATAGCAAAATACGTATGTGAAAAAAGATAGCTGATATTTTCATACAATCTACTTTCTATAATTTCAATTCTTTTACCTTTTAATTATATAATACATTCACACAGAAATATGGAATTCAACCAAATACCTTACTATTTTAAGATTTGATTGAACTTTACAGGGGCCAACATCGACATTCGGAAGCGCTAAAATTTTGAATTTGTTTGACTGCTTTATCATTTTTTTTCAAGCTTTAACCGAACAATTATGATCAAAAGAACAAATATGTTGTACGCAGTGTATATTATTTTAATAAACACTCTAACTCAGCTAATATGACCATTTATTTTACAAAGTGATTTTAGTTCCAAATGAGGAATTGCATTTTATATCATGTGAATTCGTCGAATATTTTTTTGAAAAACTTTAAAAAGTTTTTGCTGACTGGATGGGAGTTTCCTGCTTTTATCCTTGTGTGTGGTAACAAAAAATGACTGCATTTATCAAGTTTTGACAGAATGAGCTATACGACAAAAACATATGAAAAAGTATATTGAAATGCTGCAAAAAAGATTTCCCAATTCCAGATCTTAGTGTAAATCAGCGAAAATCATTTCGTAATGAAAGGAAACTCATAATTTCATAATGAAAATTGTGGATGTGCATGTCTTTTTCACCTTAACGTTTCACAACACGTTAAACATTTAAGCGAAAGCTGCAGGTTCAAGTATGAGCAGGTAAGACCCGTAGGATACCCCTTGAATACCCGGTAGTAGGTAGGATCCTTAGGATACCTCTTGAATTTGAATATCTGGTAGAAGGCTAAATTTTCTATCCTTCAGTGGCAGTCAAAATTTGTTGCCATGGTCAGCCTTGTGTCATCACCCCACTTCTCACTTAATCATCATTTCATGTTCATTTTATCTCCCCTTTTATATTCACCTATAACTGGTATAACAAAAATCGCACTGCTTTGATGTAAAGCAATAACTACCCTAAAATTACCCGAGTATATCATGTATTTTGCTATTTACTAACTTTAAGAGAAGAAATTTAAAATAATGACTTACATGAATGAAATCAAACAGTACATGTATATAACGTTTATTTAAAAGATAAAAGCTGATTTTCTTGTAAACATTATACTGAGTTTTTTTTCTCGCTCTACTCTCTCGAACTATATTAAACTTAACTTCAAAGAAAGGTCTAAACAATTTCTACCCAATATTTCAAATACTAGTATCGGATAGCTTTTTCCTCATAAAGAGATTACTATAAATGCTTGAAGTACCATTTAGATATTTTTAGATATTTTGTAGCATTCTATACACGACTTAAGCATTTTGCAGATTGACTCTTAGATGATATTCATCCTTTTATTATTTTGTAGGCGGTTTACTGCAAGAGCAATTGCGTTTTTTCCCTTTTTGTATTGTTTTTATTCTTATTTGAAAGCAATTTTCACATCTCTTTTTTTGTCTATTCTTCATTTGAGAGCGGCGATATTTTGGGTGCTTTCTTAGATGAGTTGCGTTTCATTAAAAAAAAAAGTTATTAAAAAAGAAAATAGTAGTGTATAGTAGTGCTGCTGATGAGGAATAATTTTCCGAAATGGCCATACAGCTAATAAAAATTAATTGAAGTTGGAGTTAACATATGTTTTGTGGTCTCGTGTTCATTTACTCCATACCATTTCATAAATGTTATAAATAAAGTTATGATGTAAAAGATCAACAAAAACCTAAAGGAAATGACCTATTATTGTTGGTAGTCTTAAAAATTTTTAATTGCTTACCCTTGGTCAATTGACGCCATGAGCCATTTTAAAAATGATTTTGCTAACTCCATTTCTTCCAATCTGTTGAATGACTGTTCTTGTTCTTTGCTAAAGGAGGAAGGAATGTCACTTTGTGGCAAATGCTCTCTATCCATTGAATATTGTTTGTATAAATCTGGGTTGTTTTCAACTAAATATTTGTCAGACATCGTTCGTTTTCCAGCGAAATGAAATCCATTGCATTTACACAAGTTTCCACCTCTTCCAAAATTGCATTTTGATTTGCAAAACATTTCTAGAAATCCAGCGTGTGCAAAGCTCGAAAACACCAAAACAATACAAACTAATTTCATAACGGGTGATATAAAATTTGTCATTTTGAAATACTTTTTTTCTACGGAGTAGTCTCTTAGTTTCGTATACTAACTTTTGGAAATTTTTATCTAAATATTTAAAGATTGTTTACTAAATGTCCCAAAGTTATAAATAGAGTCTTTATATCAGTCACCCCGATTGAACTGCTAATACCCAAGACTAGATAAGTTTCAACAGTAAAATCTTTCTTGTCATACAGTTACGGAGATATGAGATCTATGCTGTTTCCCACCTATCTATTTTACCTAAGCTGGTCGCGTTTTATTGGATCAAGTTAATAATACACACCTATCACTACGGCAAACCTTTTCGCAATTGTCATTTTCAGCATAGATTCAACGGATTATATACCAAGGAGAAAATCAGATAGTGAATTTTGACTGGTTGATAGATTTTGATTTGTCGTGTGAATATTCAGAATCCATCCTACGTTCACAGGGATTTTTACACGATTAATAACATCGTCCTACTATGGTTTAGTTTAAAGAAGATTACTTCTTAATTATATACATAATTAATTGTTTTCAATAATATATATTTCCTATCTACGCATCACTTGTGTTTTTTTACAGTTCAAATAGAAACGTCATCATCATTGCTATGTCACTGGATGATACTATTGAAAAACCGGAAACAGCTTAGTAAGAGGTATCTCGGTTTGTTGCCAGTAATTTCCGGGATGCAGTCAGTCAAATTAATTTAATTTGGCTTAAGGGATCCATATGTTGGATTGACAAACCCTTCTAGATTATACAGCTTACAAGGCATTAATGTTTACATATCTTTTTATCAATTAAATTACATTTTAAGTTCAAAGAGAAAGACATCTTCTAAAAGTCATGACATTGAAATAGGTACAAAACCATTAAAACATAACAACATCTTAAAATATAGTCAAATAAGCCTGAAGGATAGGCCTAGAGCATTTTTGAATGCTTTGAATGATTTGCCATTTTAGTAATTTTTTGTGTTTGTGTTTTTCAGCCTTTTGCAAGTCTTTTAGAGTGCCTTTGGTGCATATCCAGAAATTTGATGCATTTTTTAAATTTGCATATTTTAGTATCAGGAAAGGTTACGGTCCAACATTTTTAATAGAGGAACAATAGCAACTTATGAATTTTTTCAAAAATTATCACAATAAATATGTGGTACAGACACGATTCGCATGTTAAATTTCAATTAACACACGTTTCAACAATTTGAGACCCCTCCTAACAATGTAGGCTTAAATTTCAAGGTTCCCTGTTCATTTAAAATTTCGAAGCGTAGCACTCTTCACAAGGCAGTATAAAGTCTTTGGAAAAATGGCTGATATTGTAGAAAGTCCAATATTTATGTTGAAATAGTTCGAGCCGACTCGCATGTAAACAAGGTTCGCATATTGATTTCTAGAGATTAATTAAGGTTAAACAAGACACAATAAGGCATACAAACCTAATCTATAAACTGTAGGTTCCTCGGGCGTACAAAGATTGCCTTATTCCTCACTTTGAGTTCAAAAGATTCAGAGAATTTTATTCAAATTTGTTAAAATAAGTTTGTTTTTAACCGCCAGGAAACTTTAGGAAGTTCATAAAAGGTTCTAAATTATATCTGTGACGGATGAGAACCGAATATTTTCCGTATTTTTAATACATGCTGTAAAAACAAGGCAATGCAAGGCAAGGGGGATTTAAAATGTCACGTGACTTACATTTCATTTGCATACATGAATATTGATTAGGCAAAGCACTATGGAGTCTTGGGGTATAAGAAAGGCTGTTAAAGCGTAGCAGAAATTATTGCATACGCGTACAATATTGTTTTACGGCTAAATGCAAATATAAAATTTCTTGATTTAATGAATTTTCCGGTTGTGAAACGATTTGTATCATTTGCTTTCAAAATCATTTGACAAAGAAATCAATGCTCTTTTACCAACCACCATTAACTTCGTGTAGCATGATGATTTAGTTATTTCAAGTTAAATTAACATATCTATTTTCATGCAATTTATCAACTCTTAATTTAGAAAAGTTGATACAAAACCCTCCCTAGTTGGGGCTCCCGCAGGGTACCCCCCTCAGGTCGCAAGGTCGCTTTTAAAAGGGGCCTGAGGTCGCAAGGTCGCTTCTAAAAGGCATATTTTGGCGGAGGTCGCAGGTCGTTTTTTGGCATAGGTCGATTTTATGAAGTGTAGGTCGGAAGTCGCCCTTAAAAAAGCCCTCAGGTCGCAGGTCGTTTTTAACCCTGCGGGAGCCACCTAGTTGAGTTTTTGCCGATTACAAGAAATATGCGTCATTGATATAGTCTGTAATATAGTGTTAGTTTAAACGCAATGACGTCACAAGGTCACTGTAAAGTCGTAATGGGAATGATAATAATTTACGAAGATTTTCTTCACCTTTTTTGGAACGCAAATAAAATATCTGAATATCTCTTTCATTTTAGCTTACAATATGATCTTTATTTTAATTCTTACACACAATAAATTACCCACTATGCACTGGATACCTAAATTACACAAAACCCATATAAATCCCGTTTTATTTCTGCTTCTAGTAAGTGTTCTCTGACCAATATTTCTAAAGTTCTCCCTTTTGCTTTGACTACAATGAAAGAGTTTATCATTCGATACTGTAACAATTTTTTTTCAAAATAGTGGCGAAAATCATTTTTGGAGTGTCAAAAATTCTCTTGATGTTTTGGACAAAATTCGGGCATTTGAAAATACTTTCCAGGCAGTTGACAGCTATAAATTTTTTTACTTTGTATACAAACCTTCCCCATGATCTTATTAAAAAGAAATTTGAATATTTAATTAAGTGGTGCTTTGATAAATTTAAAAGTGATTACAGTCTGTCACAGTCTAAAGTTTCAAGAGTATTAAGTAAATCGTTTTTTAGTTACGAAACCCATAAAGGCTATGTTAATTGGACTGACGTAGATTACCGCACAGAACACCTTATTTTAGATAATATTAACATACGTTTTGGAAAACAAATATACCGCCAAGTAATTCGTATACCCATGGGAACCAATTGCGCTCCACTTATAGAAGATATTTTCTTATATTGTTATGAATCATAATTTATGGCCAAACTTCAAAAAGACAAAAACAAACACCATCTAATCGACATTTTTAACAATACTTACAGATACTTTGACGACATCCTTGCTCTTAACAACCCCACTTTCTCTAACTTTATAAATGATATCTATCCTTAAGAATTAACCCTTATTTATCTAACTCGACCGGGGGGATAGGTGTCCATTTTTAGATTTAGATTTAAGCATTGTCAATGGAAAATTATACACTATTGAAAGTATACGATAAACGTGATGACTTTTCTTTCCCAATTGTAAATTTTCCTTTTCTTGAAGGCGATGTACCTCTAGCTCCATCTTACAGAGTGTACATTTCACAGTTAGTCAGATATACTCGAATGTGTCGTGGTGTTTCTGATTTAAATGACAAAAACAGCTTCATCACAGAAAAAAATACTAAAACAAGTTAATCGATACCACAAATTAGTCTAATCCTTTACTAAATTCGTTCATAAATATGGGTACAGACTTATTGGAAAATTTAACTGTACACGTCGATTTTATCTTGATTTTATAGAAATGTAGTTTATAAGGCACGTATCCTCTGGACATGGTAATTTGGCTTAAAAACTTATTAAAGAAAGGATACGAGTTAAATTTGGTGTTTTCTGGTAGACATATTGATAATTTTATAGTAACTCTAAAACGTTTTATGTTCTAATAGCCTTAAACGAACATAAAATATTTATAAAATAAACAACACACATGTTGGGATCAGCTCGCCTGCAGAACAGTTAGCCAAATTTTATTAAGAAAATAATAATAGTACTGTCTGTGGCCGCTGCATACATCAAGGCAAACCAATCTACAATATATAGTAAAGACAAAATTAAGACATAATCAACATAAAGTAATTAAATGTAAAAATTTAATTGCGATGTTAACTGTTCAAAGGCAGAGCGTCGAATACTTAATCAACATAACCGCTTGACCATTACAATTCTTCCCGCCTAAAATACATGCACGGATTCACAAGTAATCCTAAGTAACATATCAATATAAACCTCACTGTCATGTGACAAATCAAAACAAATACACGTGTTTATATAACTTTTATAAATACATTTATGTTCTAATAGCCTTAAACGAACATAAAATATTTATAAAATAAACAACACACATGTTGGGATCAGCTCGCCTGCAGAACAGTTAGCATCGATAAAACAAAGACAGGGAAAAAATGCGCTATTTAAATTACATATATATAATTTACAATTCATGCAGAATGCTATCACATTGATAATCTAAATACCAAGTTTTTCAGAAACCGAGAGTCTATTTCTTATATCTTCCTTGACATACCCGTCCTTCGCAGTTTCGCTTTTCCATCTACCATGTTTTTTAAATAGACGGTCATCCACACCAGCTGCCGCAGCAGCCGTAGCTCCACCTGAGCGTAAACTATGAAGACCAAACAAGGTTTCATCATAACCTAATGCTTTCAGAGCGCCTAACAATATTGATCTAGCTGTACTGTATGACAATTGGCCCTGATTTCTTAATTTATAAGTATTGCTAGATTTACAAAATGACAGTGATCTAAAAATAAATTCCGGTTTGAATTTTCTTCTATTCTAGCTTTAGAAAGATATCTTTCAAGCATACCCACAGGACAAGTACTATTCCCTGTTCTACATATAACAACATCATGACCTTCCCTATAAACATCTGTTTTACTTGTCTCTAAATATAATTTAACATAATTTGGAAATATAGAAATGTTAGATCTTCTTAAATTAGAGAGTTCTGAAAATCTTAAAAATCCTGAGTAACCTAACAGACACATACAAGAAATGCGCAGATCCTTTAAATCGCTATATTCATTGCCGTACCTATTAACTACTTTAATAAGCATATCTGGAGTAATTGGCTCTTTCTTCTTTACTTTATGTCCCAATTTTCTGTTAGCACCTTCTCTTAATAATTTCAAATGTTCTGATTTACATGGGTCATCGAAGCCTGACAGTTTATGAGCCCATGAAATAGCATATATAGCCTCATCAATTTTACTTGTAGATTTAAAACTTTCAGACAAGTGTACTATATACATTGATATTAGTAATTCACTAGCTGGAAGAGGCGAAAAATTATGTAAATATGACCACTTACAAAAAGAGTTAAATGCATAGGTGTACTTCTTCCTCGTAGAGTCTGCTTTGGACGCCATTAGGTAATCAGGTAACTTCTTGAACAGAGTATCGAGATCAGAGTCATGGTCAAAGGGGGATAACTGCCAGATTCCTGTATGGAACACATCTGAAAAACGTATACATATATGAACTTCATAATAATAAGTTGTCAATTTTACTTAAACTAATTCTATACAGAAAACCAATCCACTCAGACCATGTCTCTAAAATATACCAAACATGTATATTAGGACCATGTCTACTTTAAATTATACAGTTATATCTCTTGCATCAAGCAACACTGCCAAAACAGGCACATTAAACTTATCAGAACCAAATAAACAGTTTTCATTGGTTCCCTTGACATAAATACCCTGTGGATCCTTAAATTCAATAACATCTTTGACATAATCATGATACTCAAGATTAGGTTTAAATATCAGCGTCCAATAAGGAGATGACTTCCATTTAGGAACAATTAAAGTGCCAAATGCTCGACAAAATACGAGATGTTTTATGCATCTCATAACGGACTTTATAGGGGGGACCAACCAGTTGTTGTCATAACTCCAATTTTGAGTAAATGCGTCTATCGCGAGACTTCCTGGATTCCAAAACAATGTATTGAATCTAACGACTTTGTGATTATCCACATTTGCAAACCTGTCTAGAGTGTAAGGACCCCAAAGATCGTTCATAAATTTGAAAAATTCTAGAGAAACACCCCAATCTTCATAGTCAGTTATTTTGCTGATATAATCGGCCTGGCAATTTTCGTCTCTAGGAACCCATTGTATGTCAACAGAGATACATTTATGCATGCATATAGAAAATATAGACAGAGCAATAGTATGCAATTTTTCTTTCATGCTCCCCGATTTAACTATTCTAACACAGTTTTGATTATCTGTATACCATTTGATAGTTTTGCCTACAAATGCATGTTTAAAAGACTGTAATGCTAATTCAATGGCTTTCATTTCTCTCCAAGTAGAGCTTTCTAAAGCTTCTTCTTTATTCCACATTTTATGAAATATTTTCTTATCAAACTCTACAGAATATGCACCCGCAGCTACATTACTAGCATCTGAGTATACTACTACGTGTGATACAGAATAATTTTGCAACTTTTTGCAGTTCAGCTCATTAACGTTTTTCAACCAGAATTCTAATTCTGACAATACCTTCACTGGGCATTCAAAGATTAACAGTCTATCCCAATTTAATCTACTTTCAATAGCCATGTAACTAAATTTCGTCATCATTCTACACACATTTCCAATGACAGGACACATGGAAATAATTTTCCCTACAACTTGAGCTAAATTTCTAGCTGAAATAATTGGAAAAATCTTAATAGACATTTCTAAACTAGAAATTAATTCACTGATTCTGCGATCTGAAATATGTAAACTAAAACTTTTACTGTTCCAAATTATGCCTAACCATTCAATAATTTGAACTGGTTCAAAGACAGATTTTTTCTCATTTATCAAAAATCCAGCGCTTATCAAAGACTTTTTGACAAATTTTGAGTTTTCGCAACATTGAATCTCGTTTTTACACATACCAAATCCGTCATCTAGATACAAGACTACATCTATCCCATTTTCTCTCCAAAATTTTACAAGCGGTCTCAAGCATTTTGTAAAAATATAAGGACCTGTGGTTATTCCGAAAACTAAAACAGTAAAACAGTAAAATTTACCATTCCATGAAAATCCTAGATAAGTATGCTGTTGAGGGCATATGTCTATGTGAAAATAGCCTGAACTTAAATCAAATGTGAACATAAACGTATCTTTCTCAAAAAATTGAACAGCAATTTTCCAGTCTTCAAATTTTATTTTTTCTTTCTTAATAAAATGGTTGAGTCTACTTAAATCCAAAATAAGACGTTTCTTGCCTGACTTTTGTACTGCTACACTTAAAGGACTAATTATATGAGGTTCAAAGGGGACCTCAAGTACACATCCTGATGAAACTAATTCTTTTATGCTTTCAGAAACAAATTCATTATGAGTAAATGCTGAATTATTATTTCTAAATTTCATTTTTTCAGGGGGTACAATAAATGGAATGACATAACCACCTTTTAAAGTGTCTAAAACAAATTGATTTGCACCAATGGTTTCCCAATAATCAATATGGTTAGCCAATCGACCTTTAACACCTTTAAATAATTCAGAATTCAGCTTGCATCTATTTTCAAAATATTGAACCTTTTCAAAAAAGCTATCTAAATCTGAACAGACCCCCTTTTCCCAATCAACATTATCTTCATCTAAAGAATACTTATCATTGACTCTGTTCTCTTTGAAATCATTTCTGTCCTGAAGAAGGTCCTGCTGAACCTGTGGAATTACTGGTCTTGTTGAGGGCTGGGCAATTTTTACGCCAGTGTCCGAACTGCTTGCAGAAGTAGCAAAGATCCATGGTGCACGACTCACGCCGTGCAACGCTCCCGCGAAAGGGCTGCCTGGGAAATGAATTTGCAAAGGCTGGATTCGGATAAGTTTCCACGGGTTGACTAATCCTGGGTGCCGGGTATGGAGCTGGTCGTGATTTCGGCTTATCCTTCCTCGTGCGCATTGCTCTATTTTCGGCTTGACGGATCTTCTTCTCATCATCGCTGTCTGAAGCGATTTCATTAGCTTGATACTCACGAACTGTGGACCATCCCGCCGGTGACGAATCCGCTAACCTGATTAGTTTGTTCCTACCTTTAAGCTTATCCAACGCATCTATAGTAAGACGGACGCATTTAGTTTCGGTCGTGGAAAGCTGCTTCTGTAGCTTCTGGAGAGAATCTACGATTTCCTCGTTGAATTCGTACTGAATTCGGTTACCTTCACTACGGAACTTGATGGAGACATTTTCCCGGAGTTTTTTACTCATTTCAGCTTGCTCCTTTAGCAACTTGGATTCCAGGTTTTCCATTTTCCCATCCATATAGGTCCTGAAGAGCGCAAACGTATCAATAAGGTCTTGTTGGGCATTTGGTTTAGCGGCCGTATTTCCTGGTGCAGAAGACTGAGTCTTGTTTCCCAATGCATCGTCGCGAAGTAATTCTTCCTCACGGTCGGACATATTTAATTGCGATGTTAACTGTTCAAAGGCAGAGCGTCGAATACTTAATCAACATAACCGCTTGACCATTACAATTCTTCCCGCCTAAAATACATGCACGGATTCACAAGTAATCCTAAGTAACATATCAATATAAACCTCACTGTCATGTGACAAATCAAAACAAATACACGTGTTTATATAACTTTTATAAATACATAATCTTTTACCTTTGACTATTGTATTGATTTTAAGCATTACAGCGATCAAATAATGTCGGTTTTGTGTGATGATATAACACTAAATCATTAATTGTCTGAAGTGTTATGTTGGATTTAGAATCGATATGTTTGATTTTTTTTTACATCAGTCGATAAATGCTTCTTAGCTAGCTGTCAGTAACTGCGTGTGTTCTCAAGAGAGTTCCTTTACGACTCGTTGTTCTCGTATAATTGAACTTTTATCGATTTGATTTTTATTTAAAGTGTGCTATTTTTGTGCTTTGTACAAGATTACAATAGGGGGAAGGTTAGGCCCAAAACTAGTTTAACCCTACCACATTTTATATGTGCCTGTCATAAGCCATAAATCCTTGTTAAAGCTTTTGTTTGTCCTTGTCAACTATCTGTTTCAGAAATGGGTCTTTCGTTGATAACTTAGGGATTTGTTTGAATATCTTATGTATTGTATTTTTAGTCTTGGGCCAATGCAAGACAACGAGCAGTGACCTCTTGTCATGTTGAAGACTGCTGGCTGTTTTCCATTGTGATTTTTTAAATTGCCGTTTCTTTATGATGGTTGTGTCGCGTACACTTATTCCATATCTCTTTATCGTCTATTATAAATTTTAAAAATTGTGCTATATAGTGAATAGGAACTCCTTACTCTTCCAGTTCGTGTTGATGATTATTCTGTTATTTTTGTTTTTATTTTGTCTGTTACATAGCGATGTTTTCGTTCGTGTTTGCTGGTTTTGACATTCGACTGCCCAATGGTACCTCTTTGCATCTTCAGGGGCGGATCCAGAAATTTTCGAAAAGGGGGGGGGGGTTCCACATACTGGGTTCTGTGGGCCAAAAGGGGGGGGGGGGGGGTTCCAGACCAATTTTGCTGAAAATGTACACAAAAAATAAAATTTTCGGAGGAGAAGGGGGTTCCGACCCCCGAAACCCCCCCTCTGGATCCGCCACTGATCTTTCAGAAAATCGCTAATATTTTTGGTATACAGAGGTCATTTGTCGATTAACACTAAATTTAACCTGCTCATTTTCTTTTGAAATGCCTGTACACCAAGTCAGAACAATTCCGGTCTACAATTATTCCGGTATGTTTTCCTTGTTTTTTCTTTTCGATCGCATGGACATTTGAGTTTGAGCCTCGAAATTCGGTAATTTTATTATAACCTTTATTTTACGTTAGTACCACACTATTTTCCTTTCAGTTTTTCTTAATTCTAAAAAAATATATTTTGCATCTTCGTTTGTACATTTTTTTTGTACTGCCAAGGTATAAACAGCTATTCTCATTGTAACAAACTGTATTTGCACTTGTCAAAGACGGGTTTTGTTTGGAAATAAATATTTTCATATTTCTACCAAAATTGTTGGAAATATGGGATTTTTTTACCCATGCTGGGACATGCTCCAATTCGTGGACTTGTTGTGATGCCAGAATTCATTTGCAAAGTATTTCCCTTTTTTATCTTGCTCTTTAAAGCATACATTTTCTGCATAGTATAGAGAATTTAATTTGAAAATGTTATTTTTGATACACAGGCAAAATTTAGACATACGTCTGACATACGTTAATTAAAACGTGCGTCTGACGTAGTGCATAAACGTACATTAAACATACGTTTCTAACCGCTGTACGGTAAACGTACGTCAAATTATTGTAAAACCATATGTCAGACGTACGTTTTTTAAACGTGCGGTAAAGGTACGTTTACCATACGTCAGACATATAGTTTCCTTAAATGTATGAAGTTAGTAAGTTATTCATTTAGTGTGTTTTATTATGAAATAAAAATATTGCCAAGATAAATTTTTAACGTGCGTCAGACGTACGCGGTTAGAAACACCAATTTAATATGCGTCAGATGACATGCGTTTAACGTACGCCAGACGCACATTAAACGCAGTCAACATTTTGCCTGTGTAAACGATTATGTAAATATGGTGCACTTTGCGAAAAAAGTCTTGAAGGGTGAGCTTTCAGTTGAACCATCTCTTTTGTAAATCTTAGATTCTTGCCTCTTGATTTCTCGTAGACATGCTCTTAGATTTTAAATTAACGTTACAATTCTTAACGTTTTTAGAAATTTTCATGTTGAATAATCTGAAGTCACATGCTAAACTTTAAGGATGGTCACTCTTGAACTTTTTTTTATATTAAACATTTTATGATTTGTGATGGAAATGTGCTCGTTTCCGAGATATATGACGTCAAAAATTTGGCGGAAAATCAGACTCCTCTAGATTTTACATAACTTTAACATTGTGACGTTTAAGGCAATGAAAATCATGAAGTTGTATAAAAAAATTAAAGAAATTTTACACAGCTGGGTTTTATTGTCTATCTAATCAGAAAATGTCATAAAAAGTAGGGGTCAATGTGCAAAAAAATTCTTCAGTAAACTAAAGATACAATCTTGAGGAGTTCCAAAAGTAGACTGAAATTCTGAAACATTGAAGCATGACCATCCTTAAAAGTAACGTTAACCTAAAGTCTATTACACATGACATTGGTCATTTATCTGATGCAACCACTGATTATATTTTTTTCATATGACACTGGTACTTTTTTGTCATTTAAATCAATCAGTTGGTATATAAAACTAGAATGGCGGTCTTTCATGGAAGACGTATGTCACCTGCGTCTTAAAATATTCGTTAGACAGGAAGTAGATGAGTAAAGGGCATAAAATCGCTTTACACCATATAGTACCATAGGAGGAAGCTATATACCAAATATCAAGAGATTGTGACATGTAGTTCTCCGGAAAACTACAACGGAAATTTTAGTGACGCCGCAGGACGGCGCAAGAGGACAGATGGGGCCAAAGTTACCCCTATATGTCGCTTATGCAAAACGTTGCAGGCGACATAAAACTGACTCTCACTTGATGTTTTTATCCTAATATCAAATTCAAAGCATTCTGAAAAATAATAATAAACCAATAGCATGTTCAAAAATGTTGATCTTTTTGAACTGGTTGTAAGAAGAATTGTATTTGTGGTTTATGATCTTATATCTTTTCATTCGGTTTCTATAGCAGAAATGTGATTATCAGAGCACGTACACAATTGAAGAGAGAGCAAAAGTGCAATTAGAAGTTGACACTATACATCAATTTGTCTTATATCAATCCAAAAACATATTCATCAACTTCTGAACTTGTCACATTGTTAAAGCCATTTCATTAGAGTCTGTAACATTACATGTAATCTATTATCACTTTGACGATCAAAAGTAGGGCATGCCAGTCTATGGAATGAAATACAATGGGGTCAGGTCATTACTCCGACAGCCCATTATTCCGACAACCCATTTCTCAGACAGCTCATAACTGCGACAGCCCATTACTCCGACAATGACATAGAGATGTAAGTTATATTTTACTCTTATAATATAAGTGGTCTCATACGTCCAAAAATAGCATGCCGTCCAACCTCCAATGTTGTTGGAGTAAGTTATATATCAGCAATGTTTATGAAGAAAAGGAATTGCTGGAAGTTTGTTCACAAGGTGATATCTGTGTGGATAATGTTTATCTCTCTTATATAGAGTCAAATTTTCACTGTTTTAGAGTGAGTCCCTGTATGAGTCCAAAGTGGAAATTATGGATCAGAGCACTTGTCGATAGAAGTCTAGTATTAACCTGATAAAGCCAGGTGTGTGCTCAAGGTGGACAAATTTTACCCTGTCACCTTGCATGACGGGGTGGTCATAACCATTAAATGGTGCACCGTGATAAGACAACGTTCATCATTTGTACAAAATGCTGCATGTTTTCGTAGGTTCCCCCGTAGTGCCAGTTTCAAATGTGTTTACTCTATTGACCTTGTGTCTGCAACTTCACTTCTTCACATCATCATTTCATGTTCATTTTATCTCCTTTTTGTAAGACACTCTTCATGATAAGGCTGAAATCGTTCTGCTTGATAGTAAACCAATAACTGACTTACTAACTCCAATATCAAAATTAAAAAGTAGAAGCAGATACTATTCAATGATCCGTTCAGACCCGCGTACCTGTTATAGACATTTACAGAAGGAAACTGGGAGTGAACTCACACAGAAATCTTGTGTCCATAAAAACTGTAAAAGGGGAACCAGAACTTAAGTTATGTAAGTATCAAAAATATGTTTTAATATATACATAACGAAAAACGTCATTTCAGTAAACCCAACACATTAGCAAACAAACTATAAGCTTACCACATTATAAAGATAGTTTGGAAATGACGTTTAACGTAATAACTTATTAACATGATTAAGCTTTTCTATGTTATTATTACATAAACCGATAAATGTATAATCTTTCAGTCTATCGTTTGCATTAATACGCGACTAATGATAAAAATAATATAGAATTAACTATTGTTGAATGAGATACAAGTAATATTTTAAGATGACATATTTTTATGCCCCCGCGACGACATGCCGGAGGGCATTAAGTTTTACTCTTGTCTGTCCGTCCGTACATCCGTCCGTTTGTCCATCACAAAGTTTTTCCGCGCAACTCCTCTGAAACTACTGAACCTAATTCAGCGATACTTGGTAGGTAGGAAGGTCACCATATGTTGTTGTGCATGTTATCAGGAAATATAGATCCTCAAATTTTAGTGGGAGTTATGGCCATTTGAACTTCGAAATTTGCTGAAAATCCCCATTTATCATTTTGCCAGCGCAACCCCTCTGAAACTACTAGTAGTGAACCGAAATTAACGAAACTTGGTATAAAGGAAGGACAACATATGTAGTTGTGCCGTTGGGGATTATTATTATCAGGAAATTTTCACCTCCAAAATTTTGTGGGAGTAACGGCCTTTTTAACTTCGAACTTTTTGGGGGAAACGAGAGGGGAGACATCGTTTTTTGCAGACAAATACAAAATTTAATTTCACGTTAAGTTTTATCGCTTCTTACCTGTTTCAACATTTTCTAAAGTGGCAGTTAAAATTCATATTACCAAATCGGCCATGTGTGTCGATCCAACTCATGTTCATTTTATGACACCTTTCATGTTTATCCCTGTAATAACGCCAAATTGACGCTGTTGGAAGTAAAATAATAGTTTTTGCTTGGTTTTATACGCATAGATATGAAAATATAAATAAATTCTATTGTCAAATTCAAAATTCAGAAGACTTTATATGTGCCTGTGCTAACCCAAGAATCTTTGACAAAGCTATTGTTTGTTCTTGTCGTTTTGATGATTTCTAGTCCTTGTTTAGGAGTGAGTTAGTTGATGTTTTACGCCCTTGCAACGCTATAAAAGTTATTTACAGGCGATGAATATGAAAAGTATTATAAAAGGACCATGAAATGGTGATGATAAATGAAACAAGGGGTTGCACTTAGTCGTGCTAAGGATACCCCCACTCGACCACTAAAAAAAAATAGGAAATAGATGTGCCACTGACCTTGAAAGGGGAGGCACGATACAACTCATCATGCTTAAGCTGAATACTTAATCTGAAATCAATCCCTTCTGTAGAAACCGAGAAATCTGTTACTAAAGATCGTCTATTTTTTACCCTTAAAAAAGTCTAATTCGGCCCAGAAAACAGGAAGTAGATGTGCGACTGACCTGGAAAGGGGAGGCACGATACAGCTCATAATGATGAAGCTGTTAATCAAATTTGAAATGAAGCTGAGAAATCTGTTACGAAAAATTGTGTATTTTCGTCCCTTAAAAAAGTCTAAGTCGGATCAGAAAACAGGAAGTAGATGCGCGACTGACATGGAAAGGGGAGGCACGATACAACTCATCATGATGAAGCTGTATATCAAATATGAAATCAATCCCTTCAGTAGAAGTTGAGAAATATGTTACGAAATATTGTCTATTTCTGGCCCTTAAAAAGTCTTTGTCGGCTCAGAAAACAGGAAGTAGATGCGCGACTGACCTGGAAAGGGAAGGCACGATACAACTCATCATGATAAAGCTGTATACCAAATTTGAAATCAATCCCTTCAGTAGAATCTGAGAAATCTGTTACGAAAGTTTGTTACGGACGGACAGACGGACGGACAGACAAAGTGATTGCAATATAGCCCCCTCTCTTACGAGTGAGGGTATAATATGGGGGTGGGATAGGAAACAAAGGAACAGTAAATTTTGAAGAATCACAGAAAAGGGGAGAGGTGGGTAGGGGCGGAAAAATAGCCTATGTGATGCACTACTTGGCGGTCCACAAAGGGGTCTTTTACGTACATGAAGCGTGGCACTATCCATACACGATGGGCCACTATGGTCAGCGATCAGGGTTTCCGTATTATAGTATGCATATTAAATGTATAATTTCAGTACACATTGTTGTCCATGAAAATAAGTGAGGTAAATTTCGTTGTCGTCTTCGCAGAAAAAGCCCATATAAACTTAAATAAATAAAACAATGTTTTATGCTAATATATTATTGTCAAAAACCATGTATTCGTCCGTCTATACAGAAAATGTTACCCACTGACATGAATTGCTCACGAATTTCTTTTACTTCCATCTGCACTTACCTATAAATACATTGAGAGATTGCATATATTTAAAAGGAACACCGGAAAGGTCCTTCTCTTTTTCCAGTTACACTGAACCACTTGGCTTTTATGGTCTATACCCGCATCTGCAATTAATGGGTCAACGTTTAGCTGGTTTTTAACACGGACCCTATAATGGACATTTGTAAACTATTTAAGCCAAAGGGAGAGCACTCGCCATTCTAGGGTCTATGGAAGAAAGTGTGTAAAAGGGGGGACCATAAGCTTATGTAAGGTAAGTAACCCAAATAGAATTTCTAGGTACGTCATAAATAACGTAATTACAATAAAAATGTAAGTCAAAACAGTGCAATACTTCCTAGCATTAACAAACAGATTTGTGTGCTTAGCAAGATAGTTTCGAATTACATTAAATACTTGTAGATACACATACTAAATTGTTATTATTACTCAAAATGATTAATATCTATTTATCAGTGTATCAGTTTCACTTTTGTGCGACTTATCTCTGATGCGTAAACAAAAATAAAACGAACATGATGCAGTGATAAGTTTCAAATTTTCCTGCTTTAAGCAAACCTCTTTTGCTAATAATGCATACCCATGTATAACTAAGAGGGGAAATGAAAACTCTTTGTAAGGTTTGGCATTATTGGGCCTCAGCTTTAATAAGGATTTACAATAATAAATATGAATGATTTCTCATATATCATATAAATCTAGATAATCAATAAATAATCAATACATAATCAATAAATAATCAATAGATAATCAATAAAATAAATTCCACCGTGGGATGCACAGGTGGTTAAAGAAATGATATTTTCAGATAATATATAATAAACATAAAATATCAACATTCAATGATCAGATAAATGGTTACCGAATATTGTGAATGGCAACCAGAAATCAATGCAAATACAAATATGCAGAATAATTTGGCGTCACCGTGGGATACACGGGTGAATAATATTTAAGACCGAAACCCCTTAAGAACCACCGTGGGATACACAGATGGCTGAATCAAAGAAATTTTGGATTACTGTGGTATACACGGTTGAAGAGACCAAAACCCCTTAAAATGTTCTTTAAGTTCACGAAGCAGCGAATTATGCCAAATTGACAGTGAATTCACTGTCAACCGCCACTTAAGTAAGTGCGGAATGCAGCTGCTTCGCGGCTGAGGCCCGGCCGAAAGACATCCTTTACTTATATAATTACATGCCTTTTAACATGAAAACTTAACTAATAGTAAGTAAGGCATTGTATAAAAAATTGTATTGCAACCAATTTTACGTCTTGTCTTCCAGAAAATCAATGAAGTAATGACGTCCTTGACATTGTAAGTAAGTAATTTTATTGATATAAAGACCAAAAATTGATCTATCATCAAAATACAAGTACAAAATAACAAAACAAGTGTTCATATGAACATAAAATACAGGCATATTTAATATAAACATATTATATATAATAACATTGACATTGTGACGTAACAATTGCAAGGACGTAATTTCTATAAACTAACAACCATTAACAAAAGGTACTTACCGCGATAACCAAATTTAAGTATAACGTACTTAAATTTCATTATACATTTGATAATAATAATAACACCGGGATAATGTATACTTCTATTAGATGAAAGAAAAAAAAAGGCACCAATGGGGCATTCTATAGTGTCAAAAGTCCAAAAAGACAACCGACAAAACAAGAGCAGCAAGATGAAATACAAAACATAGTAATAATTAAAAAAAACGACGCGAACTCAAGTCGTAACAAGAGTGAACTCAGGTGCTCCGGAAGAGTAAGTATAGCCCACCCGTCGCACTGCTGATTGTCAAACCCGGTTAAAGAAGACGAAACAAAAACTTATGACAAACCAACATTTGCACTTATAATCCCATATTTGTCTACTAGTGCTTGGTGTCTACCGAAAAATTTCATTAGTGAAGACAGCAACCGAGGAGCAACATAAAAACCTTGTGTTAGCAATTTCTGTGTCAAACGTGACGCTCTGCCAAGAAAATCGATGTAGTTCCCGCAAGCTCTGGACATTCTGAGCTTTGCTGCCGTCCAATTCTCCACACGGATTGTACACAAGGTAGTTACAACAAGACCAATATGTAGTCAAAACAAAACTATACGCAGGCAAAAGCTTGAAGGTGCCGCATATGTGTTAAATTGTTCAAAATATATTGCTAGATGGCCAATGGTCGCTGTCTGCAGTCAAGTAATTGGCGCAAGATAAAAATTTTACGCATAAGTGACATGATTCATACGAATATAGAATTATCATCAAAAGATCTTTTTCATGAACAAACTACATGGATTACGAGAACGAACATGGGAATTGATACCAGTTTATGGCCAAAATAAGAACAAATAAAATGTGTGGGTTTCTTGTTACAGTTTCATGAGAGAATGTTTATCGTTCTCTTTCAATACAATCAGACAGAAACATTTTTTCTCTTATTCGAAGTACATGAACTTACACATGGATAGTTGTGCTCTATTATGAGATATATGAGACTGACTATATTTGCCAATCTTCGCCAGCACCTTTTAGGTTTGCAATCTATATCTTAATTCTATACTCGGTCAAGTACATATCCCTACTTCATTTTTATTCTATCAAGCAAAGCAGACAACTTCTTAATACAACAAGAAGTCTGAATCGCTAACCACTTGTTAGGCAAGCGTTAGCTGTTTGTTACTGCTGGCTTTTGCGTTTTTTTTTCTGTCTATACGGAGAAATTCTTTATCTCTATATTACTTTTTAAAATATGATCAAATATGTTAGAATTTAATGCATTTTTTAAATATCTCTATTTTTAAACGACACACAACAAGTTTTATTAATTCTTTTGCAATTTACATAAAGAACTTTTTAATGATCGGCTCTAGAATATACATGAATATTTATCTGTAACTTGATTGGTCAGGCACTCTACCTTTCAATATTGCTGTTATTTCGTTGGTTTAATAAAGGTTAGATTCTGAATCATTCATAAAATTTGAGACACAAGGCAAATCGGGGATTGGAGTTTTTTCTGCGACTGGACACAAAAGTGATGGGTAGCACCGGACTATATGATAATTGATGTGCTATGAATAGAAACGCAATATATTCGAAAATAAAATCAAACTACCTTTTCTTCTGGGTCGCATATGCACTTATAATTACTTTCAAAATATGTAAAGAAAAAGCGTAAAAAAACGCTGAAAGTTCGGGAAAACAACCGGACCTTAAAAGAAAATTCAGCTTATAGTACAACTAAAATATATGCATTTCTACCACCTTCGGGAGCGTATTAACTTGATCTTTACCCCGACTGATTTAGTTCTCCTCTCCATTTAACCTGACAATAAATTCTTCAACAGTTCGTTGTGTTGTAACCTCAACACACCTAATATTTGATCAAAGATAAGATCAATTAAGCAATGATTTGCTTAGAATATCCCTCCCTTTGATTAGCAATTAATCAAAAGTTTCACTATAAATAGGTTTTAGTTATTTTCCTGTGAATGAAATTTGTTCAAACAAAGATATGATTTCCCATGACGAACTTCACAACTTTTGGCCTTGCGCTTATTTCTACGGATGCTATCCTCAATCATTGAACAATAATTATGGAACACAAGTGGAATGTTCAAGCTTTTTCATTGAATCGGTTGTTAAGTATACTTTACCAATATTCGATAAACAATTTCAAATTAATTAAAGTAGTTTTTGTACCTTAGTTACGAACCCGGTTTATACACTGCTATTTGCTGTTTGTTTTATGCAAACGCAGTCGATGCTGTTTAGGGCGAAATCGGGATGGGTTTGTATAAAAATATAGCGATTTGCAACGTTTTTTTTTACCTCAACTACCTGTCTAAATAGATTTCTCGTTACGACTTGAGTTTGCGTTGCTGAATTCTGTTCGCTTAATTCATGCATGGAAGTAATATTGAGAGGACCATATTACTTTCATGGTTAATTTTGAGTTTTTTTTATGTTTTATGTTTTCTCGTGCTGTTCTCGTTCGTGTTTAACTGGTTTTGCCGTTGCCCTTTCGGACTTTTGACACTCGAACATCGGTGCCTCTTTGCTTTTTTCGTAAAATAGGAAATAAGTGACATATTAAGATATAAAGAACTAAGGTGTGTATCAATAAAACTTTTTTTGCAGTATAAGGTGTGTATCAATAAAACTTTTTTTGCAGTATATGCATATTTCAAGAAGTGGCCTCTCATCAGAAGTTTTAGAACCATAGAAAGTTGAAACTTATTACCAAAAGTGTCAAAAGAGACGTGTAACAGCTTAAAAGTTTGAGCCAGCAAGCCTGATCCTGCACAGAGGATTTCGACTTTGGATTACAACTAAAGAAACCTGGAGTTTTAAACACTTTCGATTTACATGTAACAAATGTGTGTAACCAATCGTAAAATTTCAAAAACATAATTTGGCAAAGTTCGTGTCAACCAAGTCTTACGACTGAGATTGTGATGACCCTCGTGGAACACCTGTACATGCACCAGCCGTGTGTTCCAATAATATCTAATTATTTTGATCATATGTTTTATATGCATATCTAAGAGTAGTGGGCAAACTGTTCATTCTGGTGCACTTTTGCCCATGTTAAACCTATGGGAAAAAGGTATCCTCCCAGTGCCTCGGAGGATACCCCTTAATGACTTTTTTTTATAATTAATTTGGTCAATTAGGAAAAATAATTAAGTCAATTATGACAAAATATTTAGGTCAATTATGAAAAAAAAATACATGTAAAAGTCGATTCATATTTGGAAGATTCATTTAATACTCTGACCATTTTACTGATACAATATGAATATCCAATATCTAATATTTTAAGTGCATTTTTATTGTATGTTCTTTACATTAAGACATAACTCAAAGGAACTGAATTGCATTATGTGATCCTGTTTTTTTATCTTTATTAAAGCGTTCCATTTTTTAGTACTGTTAATTTTGGTTCAGTTGATAAATATTTGTTATTACTATACATTTCATATACCAATGGATAGCGTTTGGCTTGAACATCTCTGACGAGTCTTGTATAGTCTTCCAGAACTGTGTTGTAATTTTTATGGACGATCGATAGTGTATATAATTCATTTAAAAATAAATAAACAAAGACCGTATATATTGATTTAATTTCTCCGTCATGAGACAAATATGGGTCGGAGAGCCATCCACATATCGTCTTTACAATATACAAAATAAATCAACAAATATACAATTTATAAAACATTTTTATAGGTTGTTGACATCTTCAGCAGATATCCACGAGTTGAATTTCTTAGGCCAATTTAGCCATTTTATAAAATATTGTTTGGTACGTCCTTTTCCTCTTGTTTTAATAACTTTTTCTATTTTCCACAGATCATCATCTCGCACATCGACTTTTTGTACTTTATTTCTTCATCATTAAAATCCACTACTCTGTATACCGGTAGTCCACCACGTAAGATTCTTTGAGAGATTTTAAATATTTCACCAGACCATCTTTCATCGTATTCCCTAGTAAAAGGGTTTCTGATATAGGTTACGCGGACTTTGTCTCCAATTTTAAAACGATGTGGTTTTCTTGTTGTTTTTGTCTTAACTATTGGCACTGATTTCTTAGGCCAATACATTTTCCACCACAAGTTGGTTTCTTTACTCTTTGTTACTTTCTCGGGTAGCATCCCAATAGTTCTATGAAATGTCTTGTTGTAACTGTTGGCGAAATCCTGTAAGATATCGGTGTAATTATAAGACTGTATGTGGGTCATATATCTGGTTATCTTGGACCTGATGGTTTTAATGACTCTTTCTACATAGTTGGCCTTAATTTCCGTATTCTGAGCAAAGAGATGTTGTACTCCGCGTTGTTGAAGTAATGACATTACTCTCTTAGATTTAAATTCTTGTCCTTTGTCTGTGCGTATTCGGTTTGGTAATCTTCCTTCTTGGAAAATGTCTTTCAGTGCGTTGGCAACAGATTCCCTCTTTTTATCTTTTAATGGTCTCATCCATACATATTTGGAAAAAATGTCTATAATCACAAGAACAATACTTAATCCATGATTATATTTAGCAAATTTTGTCATATCCATTAAATCTGCATCCCACTGATCATCAATTCCGGTCGTCATGACTCTATTTCGTTTGAACGTTCGTTTTACTGGTCTCTGTAGACTATACGGTTCTTGTCGTTGCAACCATTTACGTATCTTGTATTTACTTAAGATGAATTTTCCCTCTTTTCTGACATATCTGAACAACTTATCAGGTCCACTGAAGCTGGCAAGGTTAGATGGATTATAATATATACTTTTGAGGTATCTTTCCGATGGAGAAGACATCTGTTCAATTCAAGTTATTAATTAAGACTAATAAACACAATGTTTGAAACAGACATTTATACTATTAGTCTTCATCTCCCTCCTCCTCCTCCTCTTCCTCCTCATTACTGTGTTCATCCTCTTCATCTTCGTATGTTTCATTGTCAATGACATCGTCAAGATAGCCTTCTAGCATGGGTTTGTATTTTCTGGTGGACATTTTTATTGCTTTTTTATAGTCAATGCCATCGTTAACTAAACTTTTTATCATCGTTATGACTTTGTTATGAAAGTGGCCATCCTGTAGCTGTAGCATATATTTAAGCAAATCTTCATATCTTGAAGTAAAATCGTCCATTTCCTCAGCTTTCAGTTTACGATTAGCTTTCATTCTAGCCTCGTTATTTGATAACCCTTCTGAGATATATTTATCAACTTTAGTTTCCCATTTATCTTCGTTGTACTTTCTAGTTAATGTTGCTATACGTTCAAATGCCACTTCTTCGTCGTCATCGATGTCAAGTTTTCGTTTCTTAATGGTTGTTTCATCTTCCTCAGTATCGTCGAACTTTCTCTTGTTTTCAGGACACCATCTATTCATATGTCTGGCCAAGTCATACACATTCTCGAACACTAATCCACAATCATCACAAGAAGGCATCTTTTCGTTTATGTGTTCTTCTGTGTCGTTGGTATATATATTATCTAGGTTTATGTCCTTGGCATCTATACTATCGCTTGTATACGTCTGTTCACCTTGATGTCTATCTTTTAAATGAACAATATCAGATGTGCCCCTCTTTATATACTGACTACCACCGGTTTGAATTATAGCACCCTCAAAAATATTAGTTTTTAGTCGCTCATCATCGGGTGTGGTCTGTTTCAAATCTACAAACAAATATCCGTATGGCTGCTTAGTTCCCTCCGTATATTTCTTCATGAATTTTTTCGAGTTTTTGGGGTACATTTGTCTTGCTAAAGTAGCAGGCCCAACTTGGTCACGTGGGTTTTTGAAGAGAACCAAATACTGACTATTGATACTCATGGTTCTACTTCCTCTGCCTTTGTAGAATGCGTTTTGTACTAGACATGCTACACTGAGATTCCTATGATGACTTCCTTCCACAAAGAGTTCGCAAACATCTTGACTATTAGTAACATCCTTCATGAGATCGTCTAGGATAATTAATGTTGGGAATTTTGTGTCTATAAATGAATCTTCATTTAAGTCCTCTGGGATACCATGGACAAATTCCATGTGTTTGACTGTCTGCTTTATTTCGTTAAACATTGGCTTCCATCGTTTGTAGCACCAAATGATGCGTTCCGGACTCGGCTTTATCATAAATTTTGCATTTTCCAACAGCTTTTTCATCCAATATGTTTTACCGGAACCAGTGGGCCCTGCTAACATCATAGTAAACGGATGTTGTAAAACAACGTTGTGCGGCGGCGGCGGCGGCGGCGGCGGCGGCGGCGGTGGTGGTGGTGGTGGTGGTGGTGGTGGCGGCGGCGGCGGCGGCGGCGGCGGTGGTGGTGGTGGCGGCGGATACGCTTCATTGCTCGGCGGATACGCTTCATTGCTCGGCGGATACGCTTCACTGCTTGGTGGATATGCATCAATGGTTGTATGTTTATTTCTCTGATGTCTCATCATAACATCTTTTCTGGAGAATTTCATATTACACTTGGAGCAAATATTAGACATGGTTTTCACAATGACTTTAATACACGTCCTTCTTCGTTAACTGCGCAAATAAAACTGACAGATATAAAACAGTTTGTCATATTTATACCATTCTCCAATGTCCATAGGCCAAGCTGCTGATTCCATCTTGGAGAATATACCTTTTATCGTCAAATGGTGATAGTCCTAGTTTATTGATAGAAATGTTGTATAGCTTGTGGTCATATGATCTAATCTGATTCATCGAAGACATGTGAATGGTTTTATCAAACAAGCATTGTTTGTAATGTTCATGTCTGGTGTGCTGTTTAATGACAGACTTCTTGATTCCTTTTGCTGTTTTCTTTTCAATCAACTTGTCATCTTCGTGGTAGATAAGTGAATACATTTTTGATTTTAGTCCTACAAATTCATGTATAGGAGTGCCATGTGTCTCATCTTTCATCTTTCCAAGAACTTTCTTGTTTACCATGCTATGCAGTGGGTGGTCATTCTTGTACTCTGAGGTATCGAAAAAGTCTTTGTCGTTGAGCATGTCATTGTATATATCATGTGTGTTAACACTGTAGCAAAGGCTATCGGTATCTGTAAACAAGATTTGTGCTTTTTCTCCATACTTCTGTTTCATATAATTATAGTGAAAATCGTACATCAAGGTTTTTGACATGTCCAATATGGAAAATCCAACATAGATAGGTCTGTTCAAATACAGCTTCTGTTTCAGCATATGCATGGCGACCAAATCCTTGTTGAAAATCTTAAAGGCATGGAATGTTGGTTTATTGGTTAGTTTTCTAGCCTTGGACTGGTGGTTTACCAGATGAATATCAATCCTTTTTCTGAGATTTTCCATAGTTTTTCCTAGTTATAAATAAATAATAACATAAATAAATGAATAAACAATAATCATATACAAGTATTAGAAGTATATAGAACTCGAAGTAGTTCCTATTAAGATGCAATATGATAATTTAATAAGTATTGTCATTATTTAAGTAACTAACTATAAAATGTTTACTACATGTATAATCAATATTATTGTTCTTGGTTCTGTGATTTTTGTTGTTGGTATTTTTTTTTGTAATTTCTCTTATACGTGTGCATAATAAATGTACTTACCAAATACTGCATTATTCATGAGTTTAAAGAAGTCCTTCTCGAAATCGTTCTTTGCCAGTTTTCGTTTCTCTGTATTGAAGTCAATATACCTCTTCAACCATGGCTCTTGTGTAAAGGTCATAACACGATGTATCCTGGTGACTTGCATACCCAGAGACGTATATAGTTTAAGATTTCTATGATGAACCACATATTTCTCTTTGCCTTTAAGATTTGGAATGAGTTTTTCTGTTGATGTTCCTTTGAGACCAAGTTCTTCCAAAAGGTTCTTTGCATATGGAGATAGCATTTCGTCCGAAACCTTCATTTTTTCAGGAGCAAGTGGATATTCGTTGTGAAGGTCATGGAGGTGTTCAGGATAATCTAGATCAACCTCCATTATATAACCCCTGTCACTGTCGTCTTCAACTTCACTTATTCGTAGACTCTCAATTTCATGTTCATTCATCCATCTGAAGTCTCTTACTGGAAGTGATTGAGACATAGCCCAGCCGTACAAATTATTGGCATCTAGATAAATCAGATGGTTACTTTCCTCTTTGGGATTAAAGCCTGGAACATATTTGTTGTTAGCTTTGGCAAAACGATGTGTTATCATTGATGTTCCTCCTCATAGGCCCTGTTCAATGAATAGGTGCATATCGATATCTGTCAATAATTCTAGTTTTACACCTGTCATTTTGAGCGCGGCTTGCCATGCGAGACCTGGTGATGTATAAAAATGTGCAGCGTTCAGATCATAATAATTCAGACAAATGTTTCTGAAGTTCTCAAATACGTCAGCAAGAAGTAGTACGTCGGTTAATACATACAAGTCGTGATATTGTCCAAGGTTCTGTATAGAAAATGTCTCCCATACATTTTGCGCATGCGCATAATCAACATCCGAAATCCATTCCCCGGATAATGTGCTGTAAAAGGCAGATATCGGTGGAAGTTGCTGTTCTGCAAATTTATTCTCTGAATCGAAATATTCGTAAGGATAGACCTGCTTTCTTAATAGAAATTCCATTTTTGTGCTCCCAAAATGATCCTTTAAGTGTTTGAAATGTGACGACCCTTCTTTTGCCAGATTAGTTACGAGTTTTTCCAAAGATGATGACATAAATTGGAAGGAGTCGATGAAGTCCATACACCCTAGAGAAAATGAAATGTATTTCTCCATGTTATTGGGTATACATCTCAGTTGTTTGTCAACTTTTCCTATTGCTTGCATAATCAGGTGACTGTCATAGCCTCGAAGATTATGAAATATAACAGGAATGCGTCCAGTAAACTTGTAGTTAATGTTGCAATCTCTGTGAGCTGGCCCTCTAAACTTCCCGGTGATGTGACAATGGTCTCTAACTCGGTCATCTCCCAATGGTTTGGTGCATATATGACAATTTGCAGCCTTTTTGAACAACTGCCAGTCACTGCCTGTCATTACCATTGGCTCACAGAGTTTAAATTTTTTCTCAATATCTTCCTGCTCGGTGACCATAAAATCTATAAACTTATCGGCTGCATCCAAACCCCTATAGACAACAGGCTTTTTTGAGGTTCCTAAGGTTAGCCCAACAACTTTGTAAGCAAATCCACATGGTACGTGCTGTGTTGACCTCGTCGTCGATGATTTAGATGGATCTCTCTCACAACCTTCAATGGGCACTTGAAGACTTTCAAAGTCAGCATAGATAACATAGGGTACTTTGAGTTGTTTACGAATGTCTTTGTAAAATAACCATTTATCCTCTTCCTTCGGCATTTCAGTTCTCTGTGGTCCATGTGTCATGCAGTATGGTTTGTGGTCATTGAGAATACGTTCTTTGGTGAAGCCATGTAAGCAATAAGGACAATAATGGTATCTTCTATGGTTAGTGTGTTGGTCTCCCAATAACTTGTTTAAATCCTTTATATAACAATAGTGGGATTTTCTATTGTCCGATATCAATAACAGGTTTATCTGTGTCTCAAATCTATAACTAGTGATATGTATTGGGGAGACGCTCTGCTTCTCGTAACCAAACACATTGATAGATATTTCGTTCTGCTTCTCGAATTTGGGAATGTCTTCCATTTTCACGGGAAATGATATACCTTTAAAGTTTAATTTCGATTCATGCTCTTTATACTTGAAAACACGCTCCCCATTCGTTTTTGGTGGATATAATGCAGCTAGAATTGACCATATGAAGCATTTATTATCTCTGTTTTTCACGTTGATGATAGCATGTTTAGATCTTAACTTGGTTGGGAGTGGAATATAGCTAGATCCTTTAAGTGGTCTGTAGCGCGCCATATGTATGGTTAAGTCTACTATTCGGTCTACTGTCCAATTACTGCCTTGTCTCTGGTATTCGATGAATGAGTTGAACATCTTCATTATTGATTCTTTTAACCCGTCATCTATGTCTTCAAATTTCAAGCTTGTTTGGCATTTCCCGCGAAAATGTGGTTCTGCAGTTTCTAGATTGTCACCATTTCTTCTCGTCATTTTGATGTTCAGAGATAAATACCACTTTATCCCACCTTTTTCTTTTATGGTCTTTTTGAGCTTGTTTTTGGCATCCTCATATTTAATTTTCAAAAAAGTCATCGGGTCGAATTTAATTTTTCCTTCTGCAGGAAGTTCAATTTCAGGTGCCGCTTTGAAATTTATATTTGATTAAGTGTCATGGCGTCGTTCTGATTTAAACCAGCCATGTATATACACACATTGATCGGTTTATAAATAGCACACCTACATGAATTAAATGCCACGTCACACAGTGACAGTGATGTATTATTTAGCTGATAACTTGTACAACTAAGTGAATATTTTTTGAAAAAAAAATAGTTGACGGCTCATTAAAAGTATATAAAATAACAAAAAAAAACATGTAACTGTTATTAATTATATAGTTTTATACAGATTTCCTAATTAATTAATTAATTAATTAAAAAAAAAAAAAAAAAGTCATTAAGGGGTATCCTCCGAGGCACTGGGAGGATACCTTTTTCCCATAGGTTTAACATGGGCAAAAGTGCACCAGAATGAACAGTTTGCCCACTACTTCTAAGAAGTAATCTGATTCAATAGAAATATAACCCCACAATATAATATTTCATGCTGACGAAGCATGTTCAATACTAAAAGACTATCCTTTGTAGTTGTTTATGTTGTTGTTAAAACTGTTATGAAAATATTTTCACTGCCTGCCGCCCGACAACCATCATCTTAATATCATAGAAAAATAAATCAGCTTGCTAGCAATCTTTTTGATTTTTAGTATTACTCAACAAATTTCATGACGAAATTCTAGATTGCGTTGGCGTCAAATTACACATCACTAACGTTTGAGATGAAGAACAAATTTCTTGTATCTACCTTAGCTTAATTCCAGTAAAACACGAACAGGGGGAAATAGACAGATACGTGCTGCCATACATTCATTACCATGAATAATAATAAGAACTCATTATTTATGAATTACATTTACGAAATTCAATCCGAATTAGTTTTAATTACAAACTCTAGGATTTGACGTTTCCTACGGGGTCTTTAATGATCAAAATTTTCGTGTTGATACGAAACAGGTTAAATAAAACATTTATAAGCAGGGAAATATATGGAAATTTAAAAGGCATGTAGAAATTTAATTAAATTATTGACCACATGGGAAAATTAGAAGGAAATTGGAGATGGAATTTGAAAAAGAATACTATTAGTGAACTTTATACCAAATGCAGATATCAGTTCAGTGTGACTCAGGCAGGCAAAAGGATGGTTGTTTTTAGTCTAAACACTAATTAAAATATAAATGAAATTAGTTCATTCTAGACATATAACTTTTGTGTTTACGATTAATAAATGCGTGATCGTGTAATTTAACTAGACATTTGTCTTCACACTTTTTTCGCTCATGAACTTGGATAGAACAAATAACCTTGACTTTTTCTTCGAAGAACAAAATAATTAATAATAAAGGTTTACAAAAAAAGGTATTCGTACAAAACTGAAGCTCATATAAACCATCTTTGAAAGTATGCAATTTCATAATGTGTATGTGTGTGTGTGTGTGTTGTTGTTGTATAATGCCCTTTTCCACTGTCGTCAACATGATGATCGTAACTGGGTCATATGGGATGGTCAATTTTAATGTTGGAGGAAACCGGAGCACTCGGAAAAAAACCCAATGACCTTTAGACTTTTTTTGACAAACCTTACTGCATACAGAAGATGAAGTGCCGTAACTGGGATTCGATTCAACAACCTTAAATGGGAATTGACTAGTGATCATGATCAATAGCGAGATATTTTAAGTTGAATCGTAGACCAATCGGCCACCGTACCCCCGCGTTTCATAATGTTGTTTCATCATATCTCTTTCGAGTTTTGTTGTCCTTTGGCAGAACCATTAGAAATCAAACAAGTTTAAAGTTGTCTATAAAATATGATTTTTAGAATATAATGCATTTACAGCATTTTTCCATCTTGACCAAAAAAATGCATTGTAAAGAGTTTTGAAAGTTTGGGCATTACGTCTGTGTTTTTCTCCCAAGCAGCACGCATTCGGCTATATCAGGGAGATTAATATGAAAGAGGTGATAAAATAAATATGATAAGAGGAGGTAATGCGGACACAAGGCATGTCGAGGATGGGGAGTTTTTACTGCCACTCGAAAAGAATAAGTATTGGGTAGGATCAAACAATTAATCCGCATTTATAAGGATCTTAGTAACGGACTCCTCCTTATCGAGACCTGCAGCAGGGTTCTTTAACATGCGAAGAACTTGACATTCTTCCCAACACGGTGCACCACTATGGTGTGCGATCAGGTTTCCGTATTATAGCCTGACAACCCTGATATTCATTATGACCGGGGCTCCCCCATGCAATCACTTGTGGGCAAAGCAGACTTACCCGATGTCAGGTTTCTGCGAGCGCAATTTAATGGACCTTTGATGATCAAAATCTTTCTGTTAATACGATACAGGTTAGATACAACATGATCTTCTGTTCAGGATCAAATCGCCATCCGGAACTCACACCAGTGTCGAAATTAATCTGAATTCATTTCGAACATGACTGGACGCCCGGAATAATAATTATGGATGAATACGTCTGTAGCTTTTCTCCTGTGTTGGTGAGTTTGAAAATTATGCGAAAACAATTTTCTTTAATTAAAATTGAGATAAAATGTACAAATGTACACGTAAATGAGTAAACTTTCTGACAAATTTGTTATTAACACGAGGGGTTTCACCCACATAGGAGTAATTGTAAAACAACACTTTGCCATGCAAGCATGTAATTTGAACTGCATAAAAACAATATGATCTTCTAATTTACCTCAAGTCTGAATCCATACGTAAAAATACTACCATAATTTAATTATTTGCATACATCATCCAATTCTAAGTTCAAATAATAATTTCCCAAGTGGAAGTTTTATTACCTTTATGCCAAATTATTAGGTTTCAATTAGTGCCCTAATGAGTTTGACATGGTCCAATGAAATTATTTGCTTGTATTCAGTGCGGGATAGAATTGTTGACCACGTGATTGAGAATTTGAATGTCAGACCTGGGGCGGTATTCAAAAAAGCACTTTTATCTGACAAAACACATATTCATTGTAGGCTGTTCATCTCATAATGATACTAACGAAGGTCTTATCTGATGTATTGATGGTATTACTTTTCATTTGTATATGAGTAATTGAAATTGTTGGTCGTGTATTATCAGTAAATTGAACTTCTGAAATGAAATCATAGAACTTAAGGTCAATCTGCAGAAGTGAATTAGGTTCTTTTATTTGATTAAGTATGATTTGATTAATCTAAAACTACTATAAATAAATGTCGTCATAATTATATGTTTTGTATGATGTCAGAATTTTGAAACTTCCAACAGTAATGAAATTATTAATTGCGTTGAAGCAAAATGTAACTTACTTTTAATCCTGTGTTTGTTAAAAATATAATGTGAGGCAGATTTAACCCGTGACATAGTAACGTAGCTTTAAATATTTAAGATCAGATAAATATTTTTTTCTAATAAGAAATGTCTATATTGCGACGAATTAAAACAATTTATATTCCAAAATAAAACCAAGCTAGCGTTTCATGTAAGTCCCGCGTGCGCTTAAAGACATATGAAATTTTCAAATAACTAGATAATGTCCGGTATCCAATGTTTAACGTCACCATAAAACTATATGTAGCGATGATGTTTCTGTCTGGAAGACACAGCTAATGCCCCGACATGTTGGGAAAAATCAACTCAAAATCTCCTGGCAAAATTGTAGAAATAGTCCAGAAAACTGTTATTTTTCTTAAAAAAAGTTAAGGTGGGATAAGAACTATATAGTAGGGTAAACAAGTTTTGACTCAGTCTAGTACTACTTGAACATTTACGGAGAAGCCTGCGGATCGGACAATACAGCATCTTGTTGGGGCTTCATTACAATTAAGCCATAAATCAAAGGATTTAGGGTCCTACTAGTATCGGAAAATGAAATTGTTTAATTTTCAAAAGAATGTCTTTCCTTTTTAAAGGTAAACCTCTACTTTTCACAAGTTATCCATTATTTTTTCAGTTTTCTGTAGTTACATAGTTATTGTTTAAATTTATAATACTTAGCCTTTACTTTTTCAAAAGTAAGCCTCTTTTTTTCAAAAGTAAACATATTCTTTTCAGACCTTAATGCTTTCTATGACTACAAAAGCCTTTCCTTCGCAAAAGTAGACATCCAAAAAGAGTAAAGGTAAAGAAATAGCTGTGTTTTGACATGAACAGCCACTGATACTCATCTAAGAATAAAGACTATTGAATGAATCAATGTGTGTGTTAAGACCCTAAGTTTTACCTAGAAATTGGAATTATATTTTTTTTCAGATTTTGCTGAAACAACATATAGGCCTAAATGATATAATTCATAAGGGTGTCACAGCCCGTTTGGTACGCGGTATTCCATGCTTTTTAAAGGGTATTCGGTACGCCAAGGTGTGGTACGCGGTACGCGATGTTCCGAAATTTTAGGCTTTTGGTACGCGTACGCCGTGATCTTAAGAGTATTTGTTTGCCGGTGTTCTATTGTAGATTTTCCCCCATGCCAGTTTTTCCGGGGGAAAATCTGGACCGATCCAGTTTTTTCCCCCGGAAGAATAGGATCGATCCAGTTTTTCCCCCGGGGGAAAGATAGGATCAGTCCAGCTTTTCCCCCTTTATAAGCCAAAAGCTCAAGTTTCCCCCTTACGATGTAACGTCACCGACGTAACGATAAAATAAAAAATCGATATTTCTATGAATCAAGCGATTAAAGACGAGCTGTGCTTTCGAGATAAACACACAGACTGGGTTGTTAATATATACTCCCAAACTTCCACATTGGAAAACAGCCAGCAGTTCTGAATTTGACCAGTGTTTGCTGATCGCTGTTTTGCAGCTGGATCTAGACCCAAGTATGTAATATAAGATTCAAACTTATCATAAAATGTCAAAGAAGACCCTTTTCTTAAGAGTGCAAACATAATCCTTGATAAAGACAAATTATTCAAGGAGACGTAATTTTTGTCCCGCAAACGACACCAAACAGAAATGTTTAAAGGTTTATGGGTCTAAACATCTCCTTACATACATTTTGCCATATTAAACAATCTCGAAAATTCAAATCATATCTGCGAATCTGGCAGTATTTGGAACTTATAATAAAAGATAGTGTACATAACACAACCTACATGACATTGTACTACTGTGGATTCATGTATTTTCGTGGGTACCAAATTTCGTCGTTTGATAAAAATGGTAAGGTCGTGGATTCTGAAATTCGTGGTTCTGAAGTCTTCACCATACAGATCAATGTTAAATTTCCTTTTCGTGGGGTATCAAATTTCGTGGGTCGATGTCACCCACGGAAACCACGAAAATTAATACCCCACAGTATATAAACGACAATTAATAATTCCGCAATGGGAAAAAAACAACAGCAGCCTTCAATGTGACCAGTGGTCGCTGCTCATTATTTGCAGTTGGCACTTTATTGTAAATATAATGTTTATGATTTAAGGCTAATCCTATTAAACCAAAGGAAGACCTCCCTTTTAGCAAAGAACAAATAACATAAAGTCGACAAACACAAACATCGGCTTTGATAAATTAAAGCTTCCTGGCTCCGAACAGGCACATATAAAATATGACGGGTTAAACTATCTTTTTTGGCCTAACCTTCCCCTTATTGACAACAAAGCACAAAATTAACACGTAAGTGTAGTAAAAATCAAATGAACAGAGATTCAATGCAACAAAAGAGAATCCGAGACATTAAGACACCAGGAAAAAAAACAGGACGAAGAGGAACTCTTTTGAGCGCACTCGAAGTTACTGACAGCTTAGAAGCACCTTCCGACTGATGTAAAAAAATCAATGTACGACGATTTCAAATCCCACTCAACACTTCAAACAGCTAATGATTTGGTGATGCATCATCACACAAAATCGACACACATGGTTGCTGTTATGCTAAAAAAACAAAAAAACAACAAAAATAAAAACAAACCACACGGCAAATAACATTTTCAAGTAAGTATCAATTCATCAATATTTCCAAAGAGACTAAACTCAAAGATTTTACTAAAATTTTCATATCCTTTACTTTTAAATTTAAAGCCTGTTTTTTGTTGTTGTTTTTTTTATATTATTATTAAAAGATGCTTTTAATACTGAAACCCTCCCTAAAATATTCATATGGATAAGAGTTTAAAAGTTGGAATACATGAAATTATTTATAAGATAATAGCTTTAAATATTTTTTTTCACTAAAAAAACGTATAAATCATATTACAGCTACATTTTCTTAAAAATATCACAGACTGGTATGCACATGTATACTAAAAAAAATGCTTAACATCATTGGGGGAAAAACTGGCATGGGGGAAAATCTACAATATGTATACCTATTGGCATTTTTCCTAGGGGGAAAAATGGCAATGATCCAGTTTTTCCGGGGGGGACTGGCATGGGGGAAAATGGCAATATAACACCGGCTATGAACAAGAATATGACGTCCAAACCCGGGCGTCCAAAACACATGTGTTGTGGTCTAGGATTTTTAAAAATTATTAATAACGTGTAAAAGTTTTCATACTTGTCTATATACTATATACACTTTTATATATACACGTAGCTGCAATAACGAGCATTAGAACTAAATTAAATATATACACGTTATTAGTAATATAAACAATCCTGGACTCAAAGTTGAAACGTCTGAGGTCCAAAAGACATATAATGCCCCATCTTGTGCAACATTTAGGACGGACGGACCCGAACACTGTATATGTCCCCCTTACTTTCGTAAGTGTAACAAGCTAGGTTATAAAACCCCTTATTCTATATTTAGCTTCAAGCTGTCAACCATAAAGTTCAATATCTAGATCAACATGGACGAAAAATATCCAGAGAATATTTTGTCTGTGGCAAAAAGGATTAAACCGTACACTTGGAGGACACCACTGATGCATTCCTCATACCTGAGTAATCCTGATAAAAAGATAAATGTTTATTTGAAGTTAGGTTTGTATACGTTTGAAATAAATTATTGTTTCACTGACTTTCTCTGTACCGACTTTCTCAGTCTGTCTGTTAACTGGACTGGACAGATGTCGGCTTTAGAACAAGAAATATCACTAGTCAAAAATGCTGCTTTTACATGAATTTTAAAAAATCCGATTTTCGAGGGTGACATTAAGTTATGGAGGTATTTGTTTAAAAGAGATGAACGATCGACCAATACCGATAAATTAAAGTAAATAAAAGACTTCAATGCAATGAATCAACATAGGAAACTAGCATTCTTGCTGATTTCTTCACCCCAGGATTTACAATAAAAAAGTATTTACAATAGAAAATGACACTGATATGCCAAAAATGAGCCGATTGATGCTGAACCATTACATTCGATGACCATTGTAGCGGAGAAGGTAAAGAAAGAGCTTTTCCTGTGACCTGACACCAAAGCAAACTGATCTATATATATATTTTCCAGAATAACTCTGCCTGAGAACAGGAAATGTGCAAACATATTATTGCCCTCTTCAAGTAGGGAAATAAAAAACGTAGCTGACAACTATAGACAGGTGAGCTTGACGAATATTATCAGTATATAACTTACAGTAGAAGAAATTATAGAACACGTGAAACAAAACTTTCTTTTCAGTAAAAGCGATTTCTATTTATGTCGATGATCAAATGTTCTTCAGTTAATCCAGAAGAGGATGGGTTGATATCATCCAAGTTGTAATTTTATGAAAGTCCTCGAAAAGGTATTTAGATTATCACATATCAGAACTATCAGAACAGTTTACTTCATGGATAAAGCAATTCCTTTTAGAAGGAAAACATTGAAGACATATCGGAATGGAGATCGGGTCAGGCCGCTTTGCTCACAAAGCGAAATGGATGTGTGCAACAGGTGAGTGAATGGTAAGCCCTGTCATAATGAATGCCGTCGTCGTCAGGCTATAATGAGGAAAACCTGACCACAAACAATAGTGGTGTCCCGTATTGGGAAAATGGCACGTCCTCGCGAGTTAAAGAACCCTGCTGTATAGGTCACGGTAAGAGCAAAACCCGTAGGATAACCATGCAGGATGCAAAATTGTCCGTCCCTACCCATCTCTCCTTTTTCCAGTGGCAGTCAAAACTCTCGCCCCCGATTGGCATTATATCCCCCTTTCCTTTTCCTCCACTTCATCATTCTTTAATGTTCATTGTATCACCCCTTTCATGTTTATCTCCCGGATATAGCCGAAATAGCGCTGCTTGGGAGTAAAGCAATATCTAACTAACTAACTAACTAACTAACGGAATAGAGACAAGTATCCAGTGCCGATACTGTGTCCAATTCAGTTAGAACTTTACACCAAGGAAATGCCTGAAGTAGCACGCATAAGAACATACTTTTTGTGCAGATGATGAGCTGACAAGGCATTTGGAGGAATGTTCCCAAAATCAGACTGCACAGAACTGCAATCAGATATACAGGAACTACAACGGTGGTCCGGAGAGTGATTTCCCTGTTTCCATCCAGAGAAGTGCAAAGTCATGCGAATAGGGAAATCGTCCGATCGTCCTTAGATAACACAATTACACCTTATAAGACAGTTTACCTCACATGGAATATGTAGAAGCAGAGAATTATATATGAATGGCTATCAACAACCTGTATAATCCCTTTCATATTCATCTCCAGGATATAGCCAAAATCGCACTTTGGAGTAAAGCAATCACTAACTAAATATGGCCTGGTTATACAACACTTGGAGTACGCCAACCGGGAATGGAGTCCACACCTTAAAAACCCAAAGACTCCTTTTAAAATGTACAAATAAAGCGACCGAACAAGTGCCAGAACTTGCAAATCTATCAAACGAAGACCGTCTCAAATAAACTTCAGTTACAAACACTTCCCTGTAAAAAATCAAGAAGCGATGTGATAAAAACGTACAAAATTGTCTCTCGGAAATATAATGACTAACTCAGTAACTCTATTCCACTTGGAGGAGAATCAAACACTTGAAGGCATACTGTCAACTGTTTAAAGAAAGACCAAGACTATAGACATCAGAAAGTACGCATTAACAATAAGATCAACCGAGATATGGAAAGACTTGCTATATCCTCTGTCGTAAATGCAACCATTCAATTCTCTGAAGCAAGACTTGACAGATTATGACAGTCCAAGACAGTTCCTTGTAGACAAAGAGCTGACAGCAGAGGACATCAATCCTACAGTCAGAACACGGGCACTTGTTCTATCAATAAGGGGGTCGACTTTATATATAAAAAAAAATATATATAGTCGCCCCCCCCTTATTAATAGAAACAAGTACCTGTGTGTCATGCAGAAGAAGAACTATGACAAACTACGATCAAATACTATGGAACGCCATAGCTGCCGTATGATGATGTTTTTCATTATAAAAGCACTACAAAAACTACAAAAATTGGGATGATTAATCTCAAATGTCTAAATATGAAGAAATAACCAGGCAAAGACATGTCTGAGAAATTAAAGGATCATAGATTTGTACAGGCATTTTTAAAGAAATGTTGAATTCATCTGGATTCTCATTTACGTAGTAACACATGTAGAACTCAACACAGTTGCCAAGTTAAGCATGTTAAGACATACAATTAGGATAGTGACTGATTGTTTTGATTTTGATGTAGAACTGCTTCTGACATGGTTCATAGTTCCGGAATAAAAAAAAAAATTATTTATATTTTTTTTGTAGAAAGTGAACAAATAACTGGATCTTTCAAAGTTCGTGGTGCATTTAACAAACTTCTCAAACTGAAAGAAGACAGCCAAGACGTTTCACAAATAAATGCTTATACTGCGTCTTCTGGAAACCACGGACTTGCATGTGTAAGTTTTTATAAGCAAAGTCATCAAAAGTGGTAAAAATCCGAATTTTTTATTAAATGACACATTATTTTATAATGATTTACAAAGTTCAATAACACTTTTATCTTATTGATAAGCAATGCCTAGGATAAACAAGAGTAAGGAATAAAGATTACAAGTTTATTCTGAACACAAGCGGTTCAAGGACGATTAATGGAAACTGATCGAGTATACAGTTACGCGAATTTTCTGTTTTCCGTTAGAAATCTACATGATAAACAAAACTCTCCAATCATTCAATTAAATGGTGTTCTGCCCCCCCCCCATTTCAATCATATTGTCCGCAAGTACCTCAACTTGTAGGTTAAAAAATACCAAGAGCGCCAGTATGGCGGATCGGGAAAATTAGTCTTCTGATCAGCAACTAAAATGTGTGCCCTGATTTATTTAATGGGATAACCTTGTCTTCTTGCTTGTCATGGTCGTCTGGTCATAAAGCAGAAAACCATAGTGGTGTACCATGTAGGGGAGGTAATACCACGTTCTTTGAACGTTTAAGAACATTGCTGCAAGTTTCGGTAAGAAAAGGACACATGGAATAGGCTAAGTTGTCTGATCTGACCCATCCCCCTTTTTATTCCCTCACTCGTAAGAGAGGGGGCTATATTGCAATCACATTGTCCGTCCGTCCGTCCGTCTGTCCGTCCGGTACAATATCTCAGCTTCTACTGAAGGGATTGATTTCAAATTTGGTAGACAGCTTAAGCATGATAGGATGTACATTTCCTCTACTTTCCAGGTCAGTAGATGATCTACTTCCTGATTTCCGAGCCAACTTAGACTATTTAAAGGGTCAAAATGCAAAAAAAAATCTTAACAGTTTTCTCAGCTTCTACTGAAGGGATTGATTTTTAATTTGGTACACAGCTTAAGCATGATGATTTGTACCCCTTGTTGTAATTTGCAGCCAAACCTGTTTTCCCGATAGGCCTTGTGTCCCCATTTTTCCCATTTAATCATCATGTCATGTTCATTTTATCACCCAACATGTTCATATAACTGATAGAGCCTGATTTCGCTTACATTGCCACATTCGTGCCTTTTGGGAGTAAGCAATAACTAACCAACATCTATGCCAATAACTTCAGGGAGAAAAACAAATAATGTAACTTTGTTCTCAACACAAACTGAAGATTTTATTCAAGTTAAAAAAGGGGTAGTGGTCATGCTAAAGATGGCAAATTTTGTATAAATTCACATGAATACACACACAATTTGATTCAGTTTCTACTCTCAATTACAACCCTTCCGAGTCCGCAAAATGATACTGTTCTTATTTTCCTTTTTATCAAAATTGTTACTATCACAATCTTTCAAAGCTCTTTGATTACTGTTTCAGCTATATGCATGCAGAACACTCAATATTCCTTTAACTATATTCTGTCGTGAAGACATGGATCCGATTAAAAAAGAAATATTACTGCATGAGGGAGCAAATCTTAAGCTGCATGGCAATGACTGTTTACATGCTGAAATGAAAGCGAGATCTGAGGCCAAGGTAAACCAATTATGTTTTTATAGAATCTTACTCAGCTAATATTCTTCATGTTAAGTTATTTGATATCATTAATGAGTAAGAACGTTTACTTTACAGATGGAAGGGTTATAATCAACATAATCTTGCCGTTCACAACAGAAAAATGGAGAGAGAAAAATGAATGGACCCCCTATTCGATATTTTGATAAAAAAAAATACTATATATGACCGCTGGGTCATATATAGTATTTTTTTTCGCTGGATCGAATATAATTTTGTTTTTGAAGAAAAAAGATGGCTAACCTATATATACAGAACAGTCTTGTTTGAAAAGACTAAGCACATTTTTCTTTACAAAGTCAATCATTCTTGCAATGGTATTAAGAAAACTTTAAACTTTTGAGCATAACGTCTGTGTTCCAATTAAACTGATGATCAAACAAAAAATTATTAATTTTTGGTATAGACTTGTCTGTGACGAAAACAAGCTTTCTGGTAAATTATATAGGCTTATGTTACATTTACAAAACAGTGGTCAATGTAATTTTAAATGGTTAACTCATGTAAAATCCATATTTGATGATTGTGGCTTTAGTGAAGCATGGAACTTGCAAAATTTTGTGAACAAATCCTTTGTCAAAATAGTAATGAAACAACGACTGCAAGACCAGTTTATTCAAAAATGGTTTTCCGATATTGAGAACTCTTCCAGGGGAAATTTTTATATTAAATTCAAGGATGAATTTTTACTTGAACCCTATTTACTTAGACTGAATAAGTCTAGACGTATATATTTATGTAAATTGCGTACATGTAATATTTAATTTCCAGTGGAAACTGGCAGATGGTATAATATACCAAAAGAGGAACGAATATGTAAACATTGCAGAAATGGTCTTGGGGACGAGTTTCATTATATATGTTTGTGTGTCAATGACAAAATTAAATCTTTAAGAGAGAAGTATATACCTAAATACTTTACAAATTATCCTACATACAACAAAATGTATGACATGTTAAGATATTGTAACGTTAAATTACTTACGAATGTTTCAATTTATATCCAAAAGATAGAAAACATAATAACTTGTCTATAGCACTGAAATGTAAAAGTACACGTGTATCTGTTTTGTCTGACGACCTTGTACTCAGTACGGGTCAATTATTATAATTGGGTCATGCGTCTGTTCGATTTGCTCGCTTATATCAATGTATATATTTCGTATATGTAGTTAGTATATTTGTTTATAATTAAGTGTTAGTTTGATTTCATAAATGTAAAACTACATGTATATATATTCGCTCCTGTTACGCAGTTTTCTGCGGCTGAGTTGTATTAAATAAACAGTTCAAACAGTTGTTATACTTAAGTAAAGTTCATGATTTCGCTTTAGTGTCTTATATGGCATTTTTTTTAAGCAAAAATTATAAAGAACGCTTTCCTAAAAGACAAAACAAGGAGCTATACAAGACAATAAAACCACATGTTCTGAAAGGCTTAACTTTTCAACCATCAACCATTACAAACTTGCTTGAAATCGGAGCTGTGATATGAGGTGGCTCCAAATTAACGCCTTTTCCCCTGATTTTATTTTCAGTTGGCTGCTGGCGTGTATGTTTCTCCTTATAATGATCCGGACTGTGTGGCGGGACAAGGTACTATTGGGTGGGTAATTTACAGAGGTTTCATTATTAAACGTGGGATGAGGGTTTTCGTAGTTTTTTTTTTTTAGATAATTCCCGTCTACAAAAATAAGACTCTAGTGGTGTGTAAAAGTTTAATTTAATGAATTTGATTTACTAACTCCCTGAAAAACAGGAACATTTTCGGCCATTTTTACCGGAAAAGAGAGCTTATAACTAAACAACTGAAAGTGTTCCATCCAGCAGAATAAAGAATAAAAAATGTTATAGTTGGTATAAAATAAAAAAAATATATTGATAAAAATATTAAAGCACTGTTTATTATATTATCTGGAGTATATTTTCAGTGTTGAAATTCTTGAAAGTTTGCCTTCAGTTGATGCGGTTTTAGTCCCAGTTGGAGGAGGAGGTTTAATGGCTGGGATAGCAAGATACATTAAACAAGTTAAACCTTCTACAAAGGTATGGTATGAAACAGTTTAATTTTATTCGTGCAATCCCCTGAGTGGTGTTATGTTGATAATTACTCAGCACCAGTTATCTACTGTTGGATATGCATCATAATTAGTAAATAACATTTGTATTTGAAATTTCTTGGTTTTGATTATGACATAATAAGACAATTGCAAGTCTTATTTGTGTATCCAATCATGCAACTCCGTATTCTTGCCTATAGACTTTCGTTCTGTAAGTTGTGGAAAGTAAGAATATCATTATGAGTTTTTTTTTCAGTCGTTTTAGATGGATGTATCCGTGATTATTTTCATCAGTGATTTGAAATCCCAAGTTATTATCTTTTATAAATTAGGAAAAACATATAGTAATATATAATTCCTATCTCATTCGTCATTCTTTTAATTGATGTTTATTCTAATTGTTTCCTAAAATATCCCCTATTTGTTGTTTTTCATCATAGTTTATGGTGATAACATTTGGAAGGTTGAAGAAGAGAATTTGTCATTGAAAGTACTAAGAATGAAAGAAAATATAAATGGATTCAATTACAAATGATTTGTGAATCTACGACATATGTTTAATTTTTTAAGGGAAAAAAATAATCGTATCTCTCCCGCTAACAGGTAAGTAAGAAAAAATTGGCTTTATCTGGCTTTAAAAGGAGGCGCCGTAGGATTCCCATACAGAAGCTAAATTGTCCTACCCTACCCATCCCCTAAGCTGCTTTTTTCATCGGCATTCACAACTTTCATCCCGATTGACCTTGTGTCTCCATTTTCTCAACTTCATTATCATTTCATGTTCATTTTAGCAACCCTTTTATGTCAATCTCTTTGATATAGCTGAATTCATACTGCTTGGGAGTAAAGCAACAATTAACGAAAGGACTGTCAAGTCGACATTTTCCATTTTTCTGTTCAGTTTTACAACCTTTCATCACTAGAGTTGCTGAGTTTCAAATATTTTCACTTGGGTTCATTCTCTCTTCGATGCCAGTTCGCGTTGCTGATATCTTAGTTGTGTCGTGTATTTCACCGTTTTGAGGTTGTCATTTGTGTCAACTGATATCCTCTTTTTTTCGGATTTCTGAAGTTTGAATTACCAATTGGTGGTTTTTTTTCTGTTATGTATTTTTTTAGTGTTTTCCGGTCGGAGTTTTGGGTCTTGTTTTTTAAAGTAGATTCTCTCTAATATTTCTCTGCTTCCATAAACCACTATATAACTTCTTGATTTTTTGCACGTATACCATACTCATAAGTCCACATAGACAAAGTTAAAATCCGTATTTGACCAAGAACTATTTATTGGCGACATCTGTTTTGGCCGGATTTTACAGTGTAGAATCAGGGTTGTTTGGCGGGTGGCGTGCGGAATGGATATGGGGTTCGTATAGTTTTCTCAGCAACTACTAATCACTGCGTCACCATGGTCTCCCATGATATTGGATTCTATCTCAGGTTTGTCATCATCTACTTCCTGTTAAAAGAAATCCGGACATTTTAACTTGGACAGATGTTCTTTTCTATTTTAAGATATATGGATGTCAGCCTAGGAATTCTAAAGTCATGTACGAGTCAGTATTAGCAAAGAAAATCATTTTTGAGAAGTCTCTACCAACTTTAGCAGACGGTGTCGCCGGTGGAATTGAAGAAGAAACTGTGAGCATAGTTTTGATGTTTTGTCATTGCATGGTTGTGTTCATTCGAAAATTGTTTTTCTGACAAATTATTTTCAATGGCCAAACTATAATATCATTGGCATAAAATCTATTTTTTTGATTAACAAAAAAGATCAAGTAGGTAGTATTTTTTAAATGCAATTTATTTCTTATAAAGCTTGTTTTCCTGCATATTTATATTAAGAGCCAGAGATAACTTGTGGGTTTAGTTTTAGAATAGAATGTTTGATACATGGACAATATCAAGGTTAACTTTAAACAAAGCTCTATGACAAACGTGATGAGTTTAACTTTCAAATTGTCAACTTGTGTAGCAACATTTCTCCCGCTCCAGCTTACGGAGTTGAGGCATCACAATTTACTCGTTATTCCAGAGCTTATGGGACTTACATCGACTTCTTCGGCAGAAAAAAAATACTTACACAGGGTCATTTTGCTCCTCGGTTGCTGTCTTTACTGAAGAAATTTTACGACAGAGATCATGCACTTATACAATTAATTGACAATTGGCAGCGCGACGGGTTTGTTATTGCAAGCAGGAACTGCTTACTCATCCGGAGCATTTGGGATCACTCTCGTTACGACTAGAGTTCGCATTGTTGATTGCTATTCGGTTGGGGTTTTTTCTGTTCTCGTTGGTGTTTACTCGTTTTGTTTCTGTCCTTTCTGACTTCAACACTCGGATAATCTATTGGTATCTCTGCTTCTTTTGTCACCTTTAATAATTTATATGACTGGATGTTAAACACCTAGTGGTCAAAATCAATCGAACATCAAATAATCAATATATAAAAATCAATCGAATTCAAGCATATTCTTATAATTGTAGGTTACATTTCCGGTATGCCGAGACTATGTAGATGATTGGTTAATTGTAGACGAGGATGATATAGCGAGGGGCACAGTTTTCATGTTAGAAAAACACCACAAAGTAAGAACATTATTAACATTATTATTAAGTGGTCTATGGCGCTTTTATTGATCACTAGCCATCTCCTCTTAGTTCGATTCCCGTTTGTAATTTACAATCAAAGTAATGAAAGTACTGGTAGCCAGGATAATCTACACATTTAAAAAAAAATGTTTAATGTTTTAGTATACTATTAAAGTAGAGTTGTATTTGGATATTGGAAGAGGAACTATATTGCGAGCGTGTATTGATATGTAAATTGATAAGTGATGAGGCATCACGACCATCAGCTAGCTTTTGATGGGTCAGGTACCGAAAGGCTATCGAACCTATAGCCGTGGCTAGTCGCTACAGCGAATACTCCGGATAATAAAGGGGGCTCCCGCAGGGTACCCCCCTCAGGTCGCAAGGTCGCTTTTAAAAGGCATATTTTGGCGGAGGTCGCAGGTCGTTTTTTGGCATAGGTCGATTTTATGAAGTGTAGGTCGGAAGTCGCCCTTAAAAAGCCCTTAGGCCGCAGGTCCTTTTTAACCCTGCAGGAGCCACATAAAGGGACTTCCCCACCTGTTTGTGAAAAGGCTTGACAGAGTCTGTTATCTTCCCAAGGTCGGTGGTTTCCTCTAGGTACTCCGGTTTCCTCCACGATGAAAACTGACAACCCTATATACCGAAAAGGGCGTTAAACCCTAATATAAGCACATACATTTAAAAAAAGTTGCTGAACAGTTGTCACTGTGTCAGTAAAGATGGCAACAAAATGATTACCAGCAATCTGAAATTGTCCACTAAACAAAGGTAATAACTAAATTTGTTGTCTGTTTTTTTTTTCGTCCTGTCCTTGTTTGTGTTTGCTAGTTTAGTCTGCCCTTTCTGACTTTGACATTCAGATGCCCCATTTGTACTTCTGCATCTTACAGAAACTGGGATTATTAACCTCAAATTGTTCAAGAAGAAAAGACCAAATAAGACAAGCACATGGAAGACAAGCAAACAAAAAAGTATTACATATTGGAGAAATAGTTCTTAATCGAAAGAAATCATAGTCTTCGGTCTAATTGTTTACAAATAAAAACATGTATATTAATTCTTTTTTTCATTGCAGGTAGTTGAAGGAGCAGCTGGTCTAGCCATAGCCTCCTACATGATAAATAAGGATAGATTCCAGGGACAGAATGTAGTAATCATATCCTGTGGTAGTAATCTGAGCAGCCAAACTCTTGTCGATTTAATTAATAAATATGGTAGTAAATAGAAAGAAGGCCACGTTGATTAGTATTTTAGTTACATCATTTATAGGGCCCAAGGTCGGTAGTTTTCTCCGAGTACTCTAGTTTTCTCAACCATTGAAACTGACCGACCCACTGTGGACCGCCCTGTATGGCCCTCTGTGTGTTGAAAGGTTGTAAAACCGCAACAGGCACTAACTTAAATCAAATCAGCCACTTTTAATACCATTTGATTGATTGCTCTTTCAGTCTGTTAATAGGTATGTGAAGTTTCATTGATTGAATAGAACACATTTATTAGTATGACCACTGAAAAAAAGAAGGGATGTGGAATAAAAATGCTTATAATAAAATTACGTTGAGAATATTGCGAACAAAAAAAAATGAAAAGTATTAGTAAGAGTGTTACGGTTTAATGGAATAAAAATGCGTACAATGAAATAACTTTGTGGATGTTGAGAACCAAAAATGAAAATTAAGTGTGTTTATCTCCGGTTGTATACTCAAGTAGTTACTGGGAATGACTATGATTCACATGACACAATAACCGCGGGTAATTCCCTCTTTTCAGTCAACATGAGTTATCTCCCATAAGCACGAGTTATCTAACTTTACAGTAGGTAAACATTCTAAGTCCCTTTGCTTTTATCATGAGAAATGATGTAGAAAAGTCCAGAGAGTCTGATCGTAATTAGGGATTAAAAATTTTCCTTGTTTTTCAGGACATAAAAATATTATTTTCAGATTGGATTTCTTGGATTAACAAGTCAATTAGGGGCGAAAACAAGTTTCGTGCAATTTGACATTAACATTCGTTTAAGCTCTTACATATTTTTTGTTTTGAACTTTTCTTTCCTCACGAATTGCATCAATATATATCAAGATGTTTTAATTTACACTGTCACGATTGTAATGACCTTTTTCGTTATGTACATATCATTATGATCCCTGAATCTACATTTATATATTTGGGAAAAATTCAGTCTTCAACTATGACAGCTCATTTTGTTTTTTTTCTCTCTGAAGAATTTCATTTCCTTATTTTATATATATATCCTTATCTTTTAACTAAAAATGTCGTATGATTTTTAATTTTTAATTAGATTCTTTCACATACTTTCACTCAGGATTAAATTTAAATGTAAAAACTCACGTAGAATCAGAATTAATTTCCCCGTACACAGATGGCTATACTCTTCAGATAGTTTAACTCTACAATATTAAAGTCAAGACCAACACACATTTAAAACTTTCATAGTATAAGTATTCGTCGGTTAAAAGTTGAATGAACAATCTATATCAAGTTGACATTTTTGTCTCCGCCAGTAGAGGTGAATCTTCCAAGTTGACATTTTAAACTTTCGAGATGATATAACTTGAAAATAGCAATGTTTACGTAGACTTACACAATGGGAAAAAGAAACCGTGAAATGGTTTACAAATGGTGCAATCAAACGTGGTAAGTCAAAATAGAGGATCATTTACCCAGTTTTTGTCTCGCCTGCGAGGAAAAGTAACGAAAGGCGAGACATAGGT